>CM077148.1:82130038-82622538 GCA_039583875.1 Platanthera guangdongensis
TTAGGAGGGTTGAACTTGCTGGCTGGCTCGAGCATGAGCACCTTGGCGATGACGACACCTCAAGCGCAGACGCCGTCCAGACGCCCACCCCCATGTGAGAGGCATGGGGGGTTATTTATAGGATCGAGGAGGTAACGGCTTGCGGACTCGATCTTGTAGTAGCTGCGGACTTGGCGGACTCTCTATGCAGCCCGCCCTTCCCTTCGTCAGCACCAGCTTCTCGACAGCAGAGAGGTCAACTCCTCCTCAGTCTGCAGGCCTTTCGCAGGCTCCGCTAGTAGTAGCAACTTCTCCCTCAGTCCGCAGCCTCCTTGCGGACTCAGTCAGTAGTGGCAGACTCCTTCTAGCCCGCCAGGCATCAGATCCTCCAGAAAGCAGTCCCAGTCCGCATTGCCTCGTGCGGACTCGCCGGACTCCGCGGGCTCTCTCCTGCTCGCACCCCTTACGGCTTGCTCAACTCAGCAGTGATGGACTCCACGGATTCTCCTCGCAGTCTGTCATATAGCTTCCAGCATCCGCCACCCCAGCAGTAGGCAGACAGTCTCAGCTCAGCAGTGACGGACTCTGCGAAACCGCATCGCAGTCCGCCACTGAGTCTCCCGTTCTGCCGTCAGCAGCTTCGGCTTCAGTGTCAAGTCCCAGTCCGCGAGGCCTATTGCAGACTCGGCGGACTCCGTCTCCAACTCGCTCAAGTTACCGTCTCACCGGGGGTAACGTCACCGCAAGCCGTTACCTCCTCAGGCCTATAAATAGCCCCCCATACCTCTCATATGGGGGTGGGCCTTTGGGACGACGTCTGCGCTTGAGGTCTCGTCATCGCCAAGGTTCTCACGCTCGAAGCCAGCCAGCAAGTCAACCCTCCTGGGGACTCCGAATTTCAGTCCGCACCCATCTCTGCGACTTATTCGCGCGGCCTGCCAGCCAGTGGTTCTCCAGTCTGCGCGGTCTGATTCTTTGCTTAACCGCGTAGTCTGCCAGCTTTGCTCTTCTGTCCGCGCAGCCTCCTCTAGCATTCTTCTTCCTTAGCTGCCAGCTTCCTTCTTGTACCCTTTATTGCTTTGTTGTAAAGGTGTACTAGCAAGTTGTAACTCTCTCCATTAATAAAAGGAAAGCCCGTCGCAAGAGTGACATTTAAGCCGTGGTGGGCGAAGTCTGCTGTTGCCGCTGCTAGCGGCCCCCTCTCTCTCCCTTCTTCCTAGCTCAGCTTAGATCTTCTCGGCACCAACCTGCAAGCACAATCGTCCATGTAACCATCTGCTCGACAGCTCCTGATCAACCTCCTCCTCTCTTGATCAACCTTCTCTGTTTATCAAGCTTCTCCTCTGCTCTCAGCACCCTCTCCTCTATCCCCGCACCTCCTTGACAAGCTGCTTGTCCACTCTCGAGCACTCAGAAGCTTACTTCCTCTTATCCTCTATCCCGCACATCCTTGACAAGCTGCTTGCTCCACTCTCGAGCACTCAGAAACTTCCTTCCTCTTCTCCTCTATCCCCTCACCTCCTTGACAAGCTGCATGCTCCACTCTCGAGCACTCAGAAGCTTCCTTCATCCCTCTTCCTCTCCTAGCTTGCGAGATCGAGCACTGCTGAGCTGAGACTGTCTGCCTACTGCTGGGATGGCGGATGCTAGAAGCCATGTGGCAGATTGCGAGGAGAATCCGCGGAGTCCGCCACTGCTGAGTTGAGCGAGCCATAAGGGGTGCGAGCAGAGAGAGCCCACGGAGTCCGGCGAGTCCGCACGAGGCAATGCGGACTGAGACTGCTTTCTGGAGGATCTGATGCCTGGCGGGCTGGAAGGAGTCCGCCACTACTGACTGAGTCCTCACGGAGGCTGCGGACTGAGGGAGAAGCTGCTACTACTGGCGGAGCCTGCGAAAGGCCTGCAGACTGAGGAGGAGTTGACCTCTCTGCTGCCGAGAAGCTGGTGCTGATGAAGGGAAGGGCGGACTGCATAGAGAGTCCGCCAAGTCCACGGCTACTGCAAGATCAAGTCCGCTTATGTTGGAGATGAGCCTGGTTGAGGTTGTTGGGGTTCAGCAGTGAAGGCGGACTAGAAGTCACGACCGTACTTCGAGTCCGCCGAGCTCGCGATGTTGCTGCTGGTCTTGGTGGGTAGCCGGAGTTGGAGTCCGCGCCCTGCAGGCGGACTGGAGGAGTCGGCTGCCCCTGTTGCTGGGTGTACATGCGACCTGCTGCCGGCCAGAGAGGACATGAGTCCGAATCCGGCAAAGGAGCATCTATTGTGACAGCTGCGGTTAAGCTGAGAGGAACGTCACTTGTTGCCGGCCTGCGCAGATGGGGAGTTTAGTCCGGCAGAGAGAGACCTGCGGAAACAACCTCGCGGTTAAGTTGAAAAGTGGGGCGCCCTACAGAGGCGGACTGCGGAAGCAGTCCGCGGACCCTGTCGACAAAGGAAAGGGGCGCGGCCTGGGGTTCAGACCGCTGAGACCGCGCAGGCCGCGCGGCCTGAGCGGACAGAAAATTCTGTCCGCCCAACCTTGGGAATCACGGCCTCCAGGAGGAACCCGGAGCAGACTGCGACGAGCGAGCTGGCTCACTTGGGAAGGATCGCCGATTTCGGGGTTAACATGATGAATATCTTTTCGTTAAATTGTAAGAGTGGAGAGAAGTGGTGTAAGTTTATGATAGATAGTGGTCTGTATGAACGTAATTTCTAAAAAAGCGGTCACCCGAATGTCATTAACTACTGAGCCGCACCCTCACTCTTATAAGGTGGCATGGGTAAATAAGCCATCCATCCCGGTGTCGAAGCGTTGTTTGGTACCCCTTACCATCAAGGCTTATTCTGAAAAGGTTTGGTGAGACATCATTCCCATGGATGCTTGTCATGTCTTACTTGGACGCCCATGGCTTTATGACCATGATGTTACTCATCTAGGGCGAGCAAATACCTATGAGTTTAAATTTAATGGTAAGACCATTATTTTAAACCCACTCCGCCTAAAGATCCATCGGTTTCTTCCAAAGACATTATAGTGCCTGTACAAAAGAAAACCTTAAGCTTGATAGGTAAGAAGGAGTTTGAGCGTAAGTCTTTTATTGACAGTGTCATGTATGCGTTAGTATGTTTACAAGTCATGGAAGATAGCTCCACTTTTGAAACTTTTCCTCCAGCATTGAAGGCCCTTTTAGAAGAATTTAAGGATGTCTACCCGGATGATTTACTGCCCGTGTTACCCCCATGCGGGAAATTCAACACTAGATTGATTTTGTCCCCGGTTCCTCGTTGCCAAATCTTCACCATTATCTACTTAACCCCTCCGCACACATTGAATTGCAAAAATTAATTTTAGATTTACTAAGTAAGGGGTTCATTCATCAGAGTAAGAGACATTGTGTCGTACCTGTATTATTGGTCCCTAAGAAAGATGGTTCTTGGAGGATGTGTGTAGATTATAGGTCCGTCAATAAAATAACTGTCAAATATAGGTTTCCCATCACTTGATTGGACGACTTATTGGACATGTTAGCGGGGGCCACAGTTTTTCCCAAGTTAGATCTTAAGAGTGGCTACCATCAAATCAGGATTAGGGAGGGGAGATGAGTGGAAAATGGCCTTTAAATCAAAGGACAGACTTTATGAGTTGTTAGTGATCGGGGAAGGGCTCACCATTGGCCGAGTACATTTTTGTGGTTGATGACCTTAGTGTTCAAGCCTTATTTAGGAAAATTCATAGTTATTTATTTGATGATATCTTAGTTTTTAGCGCCTCCCTGAACAATCATGAGTCTCACTTGAGGACATTACTTACCACATTGCGTAGAAAAAATTATTTGTTAATCTTAAGAAATGTACGTTTAATGTTCCATCTGTGGAGTTCCTAGGTTATATTGTTAGTTCGGAAGGCATCCATGTTGACCCTAAGAAGGTCCAAGCCATCAAGGATGGCCGGAGCCTACTAATATACGGGATGTTCGGATTTTTCACGAATTTGCTTTGTTTTACCGCCGATTTATCAAGGATTTTAGTAGTATCATGGCCAATCATGGAGTGCAAGAAGAAGGGAGATTTTTATGTGGATTAAATCGGCCGCAAAAGCGTATAAAATAATTAAATCCCGAATATCGGAAGCTCCTCTTCTGCGACTACCAGATTTTGATAATGTTTTTGAATTGTCCTATGACGCATCTAGAGTCGTTATTGGTGGTGTCTTGAGTCAAGAGGGACATCCTATTGGATACTTTAGTGAGAAACTCTCGGGATCAAAATTGAATTATTCTAATTACGACAGAGAATTTTATGCGGTTATTCGGTGTTTACAACATTGGCGACATTATTTGATCTCTAAGGAATTTGATATTCTTTCCGACCATGAGGCGTTGAGGTTTATTAATTCTCAAAATAAAGTTAGCCCAAGTCATGCTAAATGGGTCTCCTATCTTCAGGAGTATACCTTCATAATTAAACATCTAAAGGGAACTTTAAATCGTGTGGTGGATGCTCTTTGTCATGTCTCCTTATTGTTCTCTACGCTAGAGGTCAAAGTTATTGGTTTTGATAGAATAAAGGACGAGTACGTTAATTGCCAGAATTTCAAGGACATATATTATTCCACTCAAAACAACTCTCCACTACCATTTCAACATATTATATTCAGGATAGTTATCTATTTAAACATTCGAAGCTTTGTATTTCTCGTTCTTCCCTTCAGCATTTTATTGTATGGGAGTTACATAGTGGTGGTCTAGGTGGACATTTCAGGCGAGATAAGACCATTACGTTAGTAGAAGATAAGTTCCACTGTCCAGGCCTTAAATCTACAGTTAATAAAATTGTGGAAGTTGTCGCGCGTGTCAATTAGCAAAAGGTAATAAAATGAATGCGGGACTTTATACCCCTCTTCTGATTCCTTCCATTCCCAGGGAAGATGTTAGCATGGATTTTATTCTTGGCCTACCAGTCACGTTAGACGTCATGATTCCATTCTAGTGGTAGTAGATCGATTTTCTAAAATTGCCTATTTTATTGTCTGTAGTAAGACCAGCGATGCATCATATGTGACAAAACTATTCTTTAAAGAAGTTGGGAATAGAGGCGTTCCAAAAACTATAGTGACCTATAGGGATGTAAAATTTATTAGTTATTTTTGGAAGACCCTGCGGATGATTATGGGCACCAAACTATTATTTTCTTCGGCCTACCATCCATAGACAGATGGACAAACAGAAGTGGTCAACAGACGTTTGGGTAGTTTGCTACGCTGTCTTGTGGGTGACCACAAGGGTACATGAGACATAATCCTCCCCCATGCTCAGTTAGCGTATAATAAATCAAAAAATAGGTCCACAGGTTTATCACCGAATGAGATCGTGCATGGATATAAAGCACCAGTGCCACTTGACTTGATTCTATTACTGCCATATAAGTCAAGTCAATTTGCACAGGATTTTGCTTCTCATGTTCATAATTTGCATAAACACATTAATGAAGAGCTAACCACACAATATGCATCTTATCAAGCTCATGCTAACGTGCATAAAAGATAGTCCCACTTTAAGGTTGACGATTTAGTCTTGGTACGTCTCGTCCCTAAACGAATGCCTTCGGGCCCTATAAAAAGTTGGTGAATCGACGAGCTGGACCTTTTTGGATTTTAAAGAAATTAGGAGAAAATGCATATCTTTTGGAGTTACCAATTGATTGGGGTATTTCTCTTATTTTTAATGTTTCTAATTTAACACCATATGTTTCTCGACCACTTGACATATCTAACTGCCTGTTTGGTTACACTGCATTTTTTAATGGGTTGGGGGTGAGCTTGTTTCTGCATCACTCTCTCCATCGGTCTCCAATGGAGGTACGTTGACTGTTGATGAAGAAACTTTTTCTCCTTTATTGCTTAATGCTTTTCCCAGGTTTCCCAGGACCAACTTTTTGCCAGACAGGATCATCAAGGATGAAGTTATTTTCTCTCCAAGTGGTTATGTTCGCCGCTACTTGAGTCGATGGCGTTGTCATCCTACCTCCGATGACTCTTGGCTTCTTAAATCAGAGATGGCTCTTTTCGATGATGCTCTTCTGCGCTGGTACCTTCAGGACAACTCATGGGTGATGCGTACTTTCGAGCAGGGGAGGATTGATGGAGAAGGAGACCCCCAACATGATGAAGAAGGCGACGACATGCTTAAGGAAGATCTTTCTCCGTCTCCAGTCAAATACTTGCGGCGTCGTGGTGATCTTGTGGAGCGACGCTACATTCTCCGCCCTCGGCATAAGACGGCTTAATAATATTTAGTTTAATTTATTTTGCTATTTTTCTAAGAATTTTATTTCATGTAAAGTTTTAAATTAGGGTGTGTGTTATTTTTGGGCTGCATGTAGCCAAACACTTAGATGTAAGCTCATATAAGGACATGATGTGTTTTATTTTCATTTTAAGTTGAATGAAAAAATATTGAAACAATAATCTCCCTTTTGAGAATTCCCTCCTCCTCTTTCAATTTTTCATTCCTAACCTAGTCTCTTCGTCATCCCCAAGCTGGCATCCATCAACCCTCCTCCTCTCTCCCAAGTTAATTGGACAACAACCCAAACCGCCACCTTTCCTCTCTCTTCCCTCCCTCTCGGATTTCCACCCCGCCTCTTTCAAACCGCCGCCCCATCTCATTCCCTCTCCAAAAAATGCTGCCAGCTCTATTCCCCCCTTCCTCACGGTTTCCTCCTCCCCACCACACCAGCCCTCTCTCTCCCAAAACCTATCAGCACCTCAAAATTGCCAACTTTTCTCTCTCCCCATAATACAACTTCCGGCCACCAATAGTCCAGTTCCGATCCGCCTCCCAAATACCATACTCGGCCACCCTCCTCCTTGCAAAACACCAAGCAGCCCTCAAATAATTTTTTGGTGGATCTCCTGCCAAGGCGTGAAGCGACGAAGGCGAACGACTTTCATCTCCATCTGACGTGACTCCGGTGGAGCCGTTGTAGAGCGATCTGCACTAGTGAATCAGAATCATCTATTCCGATTGGGTAACGAGACCGTTCTACATTTCTTATGTTTTCCCTCTAGATTTTCATTGTGGTGGAATACTTTGGTGTGATCTGGGAAACATTGAATTTATTGTGGTTTCTTCGATTGATTTTGTTATTCAACCTTATTTTATTTAAGTTTGAAAGGTTCTGCAGCATGAACTCTCATGCTAGACTGTCATGTCTCCAAGCACACCGACCTCTGGGGATGCACCACCTGGTTCGACTCCACGATCCCCTAAAATGATTTGGTCAATGACCGTTAGTCTAAAAGACTAAGTCCTATAATCCCCCACCCCTCCCCGTGGCTCCTAGGCACCGAGAGGGGAGAAGGAAAGGGAAGTTATTTAAGGTGGAGAGTAACAACAATAAGTAGGCGACAGCAAAACTAGTCTAACATGAGCATAAGATCACAGCAAGTATAAGTAAGCAAATAGTAGGTAAGCAGTATGAATATACACATGAACAACGTGAGGAAGTAAAAGTACAAGAAGGTAAACTAAGTAAATAACCAAGACCTATAGGAATGCCCATACAAACCTATAGACCAAGGGGTCGTTTTGCAAGGCCTATCGTATAAGAGTCTCATACCAATTTATACAATAGGTGTCAAGGGATATATGAAATGACTATGTTATGCCATGCAAGTATGTTATGATAAGACCATGCAAGTGCAACACTATAGGGACATGGCGCAACCAGTTCGCCCAAAAGCCCGGACTGTTTGAAGATGGCGCTACCACTCCTTTATGGAGCTAGCTATCCTAGGCAGGATCTATGGGGCGGCCAGTTAGGCCCAGGGGACACGCACTTATGTTCGACTAGTGTGGGATATAGCGCCTCGCACCGTACCTCCCAACACCGGGTGAATTGTTGAACCCCAATAATCCCCCCAGAAATGACCTCGGGTTTTTGAACCATGACCTCCTCTGATACCACTTGTAGGGACATGGCGCAACCAACTCACCCAAAAGCCCAGACTCTTTGAGGACGGCGTTACCAATCCTTTATGGAGCTGGCTATCCTAGACAGGATCCACGGGTCGGCCAGTTAAGCCCAGGGGACACGCCCTTATGTTCGACTACTGTGGGCCATAGTGCCTCGCGCCGTACCTCCCAACACCAGGGCATTGCTGAACCCCAACAAACACACACACCCGACTCTGTGCACACAGACCTTTAGTTCCCCCTTTCTGGAGCCTAACCTCCTAGGATACCTCCGTAGTGGCAAATGGAAGCGGTGGGTTGGGCCTCGCCCACCTCTAAACCGATATCAGCACTACCAGTCAGACCTATCGTATGCCTCAATGTTGGTGCACTAAGCGGAGCTCCTGCGTACTCTTGTTGGTTGCTGCACGGTCTTTATTTAGCTAAGTCATAGACCACACTTGCCGAGTAAACGTATTGGTGTCGATGCGATGACCCACCAATACCGAAGACCCACCACCTTATACTTATGCACATGCAACATCAATGTATTTCCACCGAGCCAAAGCTCCCCGGACAATCCCGTCTATCACAAATATCTACCGAGCCAAAGCTCCCTGTACTAACCCGTCTGTCACAAAACCATCCGAGCCATGGGCTCGCCGGGCTAACCTGCCCATCACCAAATCACTGAGCCTACCTCTCGTGAAACCCAACCTAACTCCCACAACCTAATGCCCCGATTTTCTGATGTTATTATTTGGTTTGTCGACATCATAATTTTGACATCTGGGCATTACCCCTTTTTTGTTTTGATGTCGGCGCTACAACGTTTGTGCGTTTTTGTGTCTGTTTGGTCTATTTGACCAGATTTGGATTCTGATGGGATCGAATGTTTCCATGATATAAAGGATGAGGTTTGAGGCCTTGGTCTTGTCTAGTTTTGTTGTGATCCGAGCATTTTGGAGTCTCAGTGTGTGTTTGGACCCTTGTGGTGATTTCTTTTGCTTGTGAGAGCTTTTATGATAGTGTCTCAAGAATGGTACGTCGGATTCTCGGGTTGTCTTCGTTGTTTAAATCGTTTAATTCGATCTGTTTGGGCCTTTGTTTTGAACTCATATTTCCATGTTCAACTATCTGAAAATGATAATTATTATATTAAAGCCTTGAGCTTGTTTTGATTCTCTGGAAGCCCTCCTAAAGGGTAGGTTTCTCGTCGATCAGAGACGGGAGATGTTTTTCCTGGGAACTGAGCGGAGCTCGACGAAGTGTCGAGCGGAGCTCGACTGTTGATGCACGAAAACACAAGGGGGTCGAGCACAACCAGCTAACTGTTCGATCACGGGGGGAATAGGGAGACTGCGAGTAGAGATCTACTAAGCGGATGAGAGCTGGAAGAAGAGCAGGGCCGTGAACCACGGCAACAACAGACTTCGCCCGTCGCGGCCTGAATGCCTCTCTTGCGACGGGCTTTCCCTTGATTGAAGAAGGATATAGTTACAAGTGAAAGGAAAGGACTGAGGGAAGCAGAGCAAGGGGGAGTCCGCAAGGCACAGGATTCGAGTCCGCAGCCTGTAACAAGTAGGCTCCTGGGTCCGAGTCAGCGTGCCTTGAGTGCACCACCTCCCCCCTATTTATAGGATAGGGGGCCTGCCCAAACGGGCAGGGCTAAAATAACCGGCTGCCCGGGGTACAGGAGAACCGGGCAGCGGTGACGGGAAGCAAAAAGGAAAGAACACGCCAGTCCGCACAGAGGTGGCGGACTGGGCTCGCGAGCTGGAGCTTCCACTGCTGCTGGGCGCGCCCACTGGAGGGCGGCGGACTGGGCGGACGAGATACTGCGTCCGCTGCTGGAGAACCTGTTGCCCAACGCGCCGGCGGACTGAGCGGACTGGTCCTTGCGTCCGCTGCTAGAGTATCACCCTTGGCGCCCGACTGGTGACAGTGCCGGACTGGGCGGACGGACAAATCCTGTCCGCGCCTGCTGAATGGGGGGCTTTGGAATCTTGCAGTACGTTGCGGACTGAGGGGTTAACACCGAGAATGTGCCCTGAGTGCACGGGGCGTGTGGCCGTGCGAGCCAACGTCTGTGATGAAATGTCTATTGTTATATATTGCTCGCTTATGCTAATGAAATGCAGGGAAGGAGCATTGCCGCCCCGAGTTGGGGGCGGGATCGTTATAATTTGGTCAGCATTGCTGACCGTTGCCTTGTTTTGCCACCGTGCGGTGGTTTGTTGCTTGCAGGTGGAGCTGGAACAAGCGGTCAATAGCGGGCTAAAGCCCTTTTGCGAAGCAGGCCCTTGAAGGCCCAAATGGAAGTGTTTACTGTTTTATTCATGTATGACCGGCCTGCGTGCCGTGGTTTGTAAATCATGTAATATTCAAGTGAAACATTTTGTATGGCCTTAAGGCTTGTTTTGAGTATTTTGTATAACATTCCTATTTCGTATTAGTGGACATTCGTGCTTCGATGTTGGGTTCTTGTTTACAACTTTTATAAACTGCTTCCGCTAGAATGCTCTGTGTAGGACGTTGAGATTGGTTGGATGGTTTCCATAAGTAACCACCCGGTCTGTCTGTGGTATATATGGCGTCGGGCCCCGGCCGGACCTACTGCTATATGCTATGCGACGGATAGGGGGCGTTACAAAATGTTACCAAAGCCTTTGATGATTCCTTTTCTGAACCACCAAAGGTAACTTTAGGACCATCTTGATTGGTGTATTGTCCTTCAGCAATCCCCTAGTTCAAGTCATGTGCCTGGAACATCCACTGTCCAAGTACCATATAGGGGCATGGCCACTTGGACTCACCTGCAAAACAGATTACTTAACCTTAGAACCCAAATAATTCTTGGGTCCTTGGTGCAGGTTAGTTTGACTTTTAACAAAACTACTGTAGATCTTTTAACAGGCAGTTTGCTACTCTCCTTGACACTTGAATTGTGCCAACAGTCTATGGCAAAGTGGCCTACCTTGCCACAACACCAGCACTCAAATCTGTTGTACCTTTGTTTAGGTACAACCCTGGTTGTTTTATCTACAGCAGGTTTCTTGTTGAGTACTGGGGCTTTGCCCTTAGACTTGGACTTTACTGTCCAGGCAGGTTTTGTAAACCCCAATCCAGTTTTACCCTTATGAGATACAAACTCATCTATCAAAGGTAGAACAGATTTTGGTTTAGAAAAACTTGCTACAATATCTATCTCCTTCTGAAGTCTAATCTCCAGATTTCTAATTTGATCATTTTTAAATGTAATAGTCCCTATCTGAATAACTGTAATATTCATCAGTCTGGCTATTTCATTTAATTTCTGATCTAATAACTTGTCAAAATCTATTGCAGCCACTTTAAGACTAGCAATCTCCTTAGCCTGAGTTTGGCCAAGAGTTTGTTTTTCTTCAAAGCCTATAACAATACTCTATATTCATCAATTAACTGATGAATGTCTCCTTCAGATTCAGATCCACTCACATCACTTGATGCTGATGTATCTGAATTTGACTCAGTATTAGAAATTGAACTTGAAGAATAATGTTGTACCTGACTAGGTCCAGGCTGATCCTGATTTTGTCTCCTTCTGATAAGGCCATCAGTCCATTGCACTGAATGTCCTCATGCTCATAAATTGAGTTCATTAGCTGCATGAACTCATTTTCTTCTTCTTCAGCAAACAAGCCAATATAGGCTTCAGCTTCTGAATCAGTTTCTGAAGATGACATATCAGTCAGGCTTTTGTCTCTCTTTGCAATAAAGGACTTTTCCTTTTTGCCCTTAAATTGAGTCTTCTTCTTGTCAGTGGACTCTTTCCGCTTTTCTGGACAATCAGCTATTACATGTCCTTGTCTATTGTAACAATAGCATACTATCTTTGAGGATGTAGTTTTACTAGACTTGGACTTTCTCCTGTCATTCCTTGATGACTTCCTGTTCTGATAATAGTCATCTTTTGTCTGTGAAGTGGATGGCTTTGACCTCCACTGTTCTTCTTTAGAAACTTCTGAAAGTGCCTAGTAAATGCAGCAAAGTCTTCATCACTTTCACTGCTTTCTGACTTCTTACTATCTGAAGTATCTGTCTCAGCCTCAGCAACTTTTTGAGGTGGAGATGGAGACTTGCTTTTATATTTCCTAGTGGCTTCAGTATTGAAGGACACAACTCTTTCTTTGTGCTCCACTCTTGTAGTATTTTCTTCCTCCTTTGTAACCATTAACTGCATCTCATAAGATAACAGTTTTCCAAACAAAGTTGGAGGAGGAATGTCTACTAATTTGGCCATTTACCTTATGGCACAAATCTTGGTGTCCCAGTCCTTTGTCAGGGATCTCAAGAACTTATCATTCAATTCATAATTGCTGAACACTCTTCCATAGGACATCAATTCATTGACTATCCTATAGAATTTCTTGTAGCATTTAGTTATGCTATCAGACCTGCCTTGTCTGAAGCTTTCATACTCTTGGTTTAATAAAGACTTCCTATCTTGTCTTACCTCTTCTGATCCCTCCATATAGACTATCAGTGTGTCCCACATTTCTTTTGATGTTTTACAATGAATCAGATTCTGAAATGTGGCATCATCAATTGCACTTACAATAATATTCTGGGCCCTCTTGTCCATAGTGGCCAGAATTATTTCATCCTTGGTCATTTCTGAATAGTCTTTGGGAGTTCTCTGATTGGCATCTAGAACAGATACTTTCATTGGCACATATGACCCTTCTTTGACTGTAATGTATATTCTTGGGTCAGAGGCTTTCATAAAAAGTCTAACCCTTCTTTCCAAATGCCAAAGATCTCCTTTCTGCAGATTGGCAATTTCATGGATCCTAGCTCTTTGTGATTCTCAGTTGAACCCATTTTCTTGATTCTTGATTATACTGATTCTGCGTACAGGATCTTTTACTCAGACTGTTATGTCTTTTTTGAGTAACCTCCCTCTGATACCACTTGAAAGAACTAGTGCCTAAACACCTAGAGGGGGGGTGAATAAGTGCACTTAATCTTTTTAACTTTTAAGGCAAAAACACTGAATTATTAGACATGTTTATGCAATCCTCTACAGCAATTCAGCACATATAACACAGCAATCACAGAATAAATCACACACAGAGTACACATAGCTTTTATAGTGGTTCCCCAAGGTCTGGGTACATCCACTTTCCCCCTTCGCCTATCTAGTAGTGTACTAGATTCGGCCTAACTTCTCCACTACTTATCAGATCCACAGATCTTACAGCTCAGAACCCAAACAGATTCCTACAACTCAGAGTGATCCCACTCCTACCACTCAGGCACAAAGCCCTATCACTCAGTCTTCACCAAGACCTGCACTCAGCCTTCAACAAGGCCTACACTTAGCCTTCAATAAGGACTACACTCAGAGAAATGTATCTCTACACTCAGGCACACAAGCCCTACCACTCAGCATTTATAAATATAGGCTTACAACTCAGATCCCTTAGGATCCTACAGAAAATAAAGAGTACAAAGATTAATAACCATAACTCTGATTGAGAAAGATGAGTTGATTGGCTTCTTGATGAGTTCTTGAAAGAATTTTGCAGAGATCAACCTCCCTTGGCTTTCTTCAAAGCTTCTTGAATTAGAACACAGTAGGATTGTATCTCTATGCAGATGATCTTCAATCAACTGCTGACTTGAGAATCAGATCTCAATCTGAAACTTTCTTAGCAGCCTGGTTCAATAGCTGTCTTCTTAGAAGGAGCTCTCTCTCTCTAACTTCTTAGATCTTCACTTGAAGGTCATCTTCTTGTTTGTTGTTTCTCACTTCATTGATTTCTTCATTCGATCTCATTCTGATGAAGGAATAAGCCTTTATATAAGCTTTCTTCTTGGTGACCGGCTGATCCGGTTTCTAACGATCTTCTGACAGCTCTGACAGTAGTAGTTGACCGGTTGAAATGGCAACTGTCAAGTCATCCAGTCACTTCTTGAAATCTCTGTCACTGACTGAAAGTGTCGAGACAGATAGTCTTTATGTGTCGACACAAATAGACTAAATGTCGACACAAATAGACTAAGTGTCGACACTAGCCTTCATGGTGTCGACACAACTCCTTGTGTTGTAGAAATAGCTTCTCGACACTGCTTCTTTAGAATGTGTCAACACTGATCCTGTGTGTCGACACAAGTTCTTCTTCTTCAATACTTAGTTAATTTCAGCTAAGTGTCGACACAACTCCTTTGTGTCGACACATCTTCTTGTGTTGAAACTTGCTAAGTGTCGACACATCTTCTTTGTGTCGACACATGCCTTCTGTGTTGAAACTTTTGCTGAGTGTCGACACATCTCCTTTGTGTCGACACATTCTTCATGTGTTGAGACTTTGCTGTGTGTCGACACATCTCCTTTGTGTCGACACTTGCACTTAAACTTTATTGAAGTTTGCTGAGTGTCGACACAGCCTCCTAGTGTCGACACTTGTACTTGAACTTTGTTGAAGTTTGCTGAGTGTCGACACAGCCTCCTAGTGTCGACACTTTTGATGTCGACAAAGTTCCTCTGGGTGTCGACACTACTTCTAAGTGTCGACACTGATTCTTTAGACATTTCTTCATTGTGTGTCGACACTGCCTGTATGTGTCGACAATTTCCTTCTGGTGTCGACTCTGCCTTCCTAGTGTCGACACAATTACTACAAGTGTCGAAACAACTTCTCTAGGTGTCGACACAAGCCTCCTTAAGTGTCGACACTTTTCTTCTGGGTGTCGACACATGGACTTAGAAACCTTTCCTGCAAACCTGCAGTTACTTAACATGCACAAATAAACTCAAAGCGCATCAAATACACCTTGATGTATATCATTGAGTAGGGTGAGGCTTATTCAAATCAGGTACATATATTCCAATGTACCCAACATCACACAACATGCATTTCACACACAGGGCTCCACATTGAGCCCCCTTTTCATTATTCACATTTCGTGCTCAACAGCACGCAAGAGCTCCACATCGAGTCCCTTACCAATACTTAATTCCAGTGCGGCAACACACACGCACCTTCAACCCTTCCACATTTTCGTGCATCCAAGCACACCAGGAGTTCACCATAGACATAATTGTATTCCATATATATTCCCCAACTATTTGGTTATCATATTTATATGTATACTATGATCACATGACTTTAACATCACTGGTTGCAATTCTTTTACCAAGTTCGAACTATTCGTGTACATATGGATCTACCAAGTAAAAGCCATCAACCATTTGTTCATCGCAATTACTACAAATTATGTATAACAAACTTCAAGTAAACTCATCATTATTCATTATATTACCATTATCAAGTACATCCCTATCGATTCACATATTTAAGGCATTCCTACCATCCCAACTCGTCAATCTATTCGTTCAGTAACCTCCACCAAATCACTTTGATCAAGTACACTTTACTACACCATTTGTTCATTAGGGATCTATCAAACAAATGTCATTAACATATTTTATCACAATTACTTATAGACTAAATTCAACAAAATATTAACGTTAATGTACTATAATCTCTCAGCCAAACCCAAAGCCGATACAATACAAACACGAGAATTATATATGCATGAATGATTACTATACAACAACTTCGATCGGGATTTTCGAGGCTACAGGTATCCGGTGAAGGCGTGCAACCCCTCGTTGGAAAGGTATTTTTAAGGACTACGACGTTCGTGTATAGTCTAAAGCCCAGATCTGGACGCATCATGTCTGAAAATGGCCTCGAAGGTTGCTTCGTGCATAAATCAGATTTCTGCGCGCATCTTAAAGTAGATCGAACTTCATCAATTCGTCTTCTTCCCCCAACCAAACTTTCCAAATAACATCCAGAATTTCTCCTCCCTTATTCAACCTAAATTGGCGACTTCTCTTCACGAAACCAGTCCACAAACTTCATTTGAAGTGAGGAAAGGTTGAAGAATCTAATTCCTATGACACAAGTCCTAGCATGGCCTCTTCCTAGAAACCTTCTTCTCACAAATCAAGACTTTTGATTCGATGTGTCTCCTAGGAATAACTAGAGATCTAGCACCAAGAAAGAGGGTAGGAAGCTCACCTATTTTCCGACATTTTCACTGTTTCCATCCATGTATCTTGTCACCCTTTTTGGCGGCATCTTCTTCTTGCTAATATTGTTCTTTACGGGAAGAGAGAGGGAAAGAATACCTTGGATATCTTATCGCTCTTCCTCTTTCGTCAGGTTCGCACAGTAACCGCTCGACAAAGACAACTGATTGGCAACTGGTAAAACAAGATGGCTAAGGTTTTCCGCATGTTCCTTTTATAACAAGAAATTATGGTAACTGCCTTGCCATGTGTCGGCCTGACGTTGGACCACCTAATATTGCTTTAAATTAGTTATTTTGAAAGAACGCGGCCCGTTTAAGTCGATTTGGCGCAATTTTCGAAAAATCCGGTTTAGCAGGAAACAGGGCCAAAATTTTGCCAAGTCAGAATTATGGCGTTCCAGGAATTCTGCTAGACGATTAGCCGAGCTCTGATCGACGATTCGCCGAGCGCTGCTCGACGATTTGCCGAGCTCTGCTCGACGATTCGCCGAGCTCTGCTCGACGATTCGCCGAGCTCTGCTTGACGATTTTTGCCGAGTTCTAGTCACTACCCACGTCACGGGTAGTCTTGGATTGGGCACACACGGGTAAGGACACACCATGTCACTACCCATGTCCTCTGGAAAGATCACAAAGAAGGTGCAAAATCTACAAGAGTACCACACTTGTAGGGTGACGCCCGTGTCACTACCCGTGTCCTTCTCGGGAGGAATCAACACCTCCTCCCCTAGTCTGGTGCACGCTTATCTGCCAGCACCCCTTAGCCCAAGTCAGCTCTCCTTTACTCCTTTGATCTCTGAGTACGACGAAATTACCTCAGCTATGGCCGGGAACATTCTAAGTTAAATGACGTCGAGAGTGTTGAGTCCAATCAACGCTCTCCACGCCTTAACCGCCAGAAATTTCAAGTTATATGGCGTCAAGAGCATTTAGTCCACTCAACGCGGACTCAATGCTCTCAATGCCTTAAGCGCCAGAAACATGCCAAGTTATATGGCGTCTAGTCCACTCAATGCTCTCAACGCCTTAACCGCCAGAAAACATGCCAAGTTATATGGCGTCGAGAGCGTTGAGTCCACTCAACGGGACTCAACGCTCTCCATTCCTTAACAGCCAGAAAAATGCCAAGTTATATGGCATCGAGAGAGTTGAGTCCACTCAACGCTCTCAACTCCTTAACCCCCCAAAATAAACTAAGTTAAATGGCGTCGAGTGCATTGAGTCCACTCAACGCTCTCGACGCCTAACCCGCTAGGATTTCAAAGTCAAATGGCGTCGAGTGCGTTGAGTCCACTCAACGCTCTCGACTCCTATCCCGCCAAAATTTCTCTAAGTTAATTGTATTTGAGTGTGTTGAGTCCACTCAACGCACTCAACGCCTAACCTGCCAGAATTATCTATGTTAATTCCTGATCTAGTCGTTGAGTCCGGTCGACTCACTCGACGCTCCCCGAATTTGATTCAATTTTCTTGACTCAAGACACGCTCTAGGTGTCTGACACGAAATGGGACGTTACATTCATTGCTTTTAATGATAGTCAGAGTGACATTTTTCTGGCCAAGAACACCGCCTACCACTCCATGACAAAATACATTTATGTGAGATATCATTAGATATAGGATGATGTTGAGGAGAAACTGCTGAAGGTGAAAAAGGTCCACATAGATGAAAATCCTTCTGACATGATGACAAAGGTTGTTCCAAAGGAGAAGCTCAGGTTTTGTCGGTCATTGATCGATATGATGTCAATCTGAAGATTACTTCTTTGGAACTCCTTTTTATGATATGGTGGGCGAGTTTATTGGGGTCCAGCGCCTAAAGAGTCGGAGGACTTAGAAATCATATCAGAACTGGGAGGGCCGTCTCCTTCGTGTTGAACACAGAGATACCGTCATGTTTACACGACGATACTATCGTGTTTACATGAAGATATCATTGTGTGGGTGGTTGTCTGCTAGGTGTCAAATTTTTTACTCCAGATTGCTCTATATCGTTCTGATGAGGAGCCGAACGACGGTTGTTACATAAAAGGGCGCAATTTCAGCTGTCTGATTGTTTGGGGGCTAAATCCAAGGGCTACGATAACCTAGCCCTTTTATCCTAATTAGGTCTCGACCCATTCCAGGAGGATTAACTGCAAATTTTCAAGCCACCAAAAAGAGCTCAGGTTTTTGGGATGGAGGTTTTTTTGCCATTATTGCTGTCGGAAGAGAGTATTCGGAAGAAGAGCAGAAGTTTCTCAAATCAGTACTTTGTCTTTTTGATGTATGAGTTTTTTCTCTCTTTCTCGTCTTCGGGTTCCATAGGGGTTTTGAAGAAAGATCTAAAGTTTGTTACCTTCTTTCTTAGGGAGAGAAATTTTCTACTGAGATCTGAGAGGGAGATTCAATTTGTTAATCCAGAGATGATTTAGGTTGGGCAAAACTAGTGTTTTTATGTTGTAGTCTTTATTACTATTGATAGTGGATTTTTCGTGTGCCCTGCCCATGATTTTTCCCATATTGAGTTGAGAGAGGGTTTTATGTAAAAACTGTGCCATCTGATTGTGTGTGTGATTTCTGCACTAGATTGTTTTTGTGTGTGTATACTATGATTTTATCATCTGTGAGCCTGCATTGTGCAAATGTAGTGAGATATTTTTGTTTCCCAACAAAAATGTTGCCTTGCTCGCTTAAGGAAGAAGAACTCGCTTTAGAAGTACGTTGCCCGATCGCAAGGAGCATAGAGCCATCTTCTCTTTTGTCCTGTTTTTCTTACTGTTCATCTTCTCTGCCGTTTCCGTGTTTTTCCATTGACGATTTTCTGAAGTTTTTTTTTCAGTAGGCCTAAGAACAACTTTGGCGTAAGAAGAACGCCAACGCTGGATTTGAGAAGAAGAACAGTTGGTTTTCTCTGTAAGAATATTTCGACACTTTGGTTCTCTCTTAACTACTCGCCTCTCCCATTAACATGTTATTCCTATTCACCATTTTTCTGCAACTTACTGTTTCCGTTCACCATTTTTGTGGTCTGTTTTGATTATGGATAGGTAAACTCACAGTGCAATTAAGAAAATAAACTCACAGAAGCAAGAAAACTATCATCAAGAAAATATCCTTACAACACGTTGTTAATCGCACTACTATTTGTGTTTTCTTGTTGTCTTTAACAGCTTCAAGAGAATTGCTATTTCGATAACCAATCTTTTTCCATGTTCTGCACTATATTTTGTATCAATTTGATCCATATCTACGGCGTTCATTTTCAAAAATATGTGTTCAGACAAAAAAAAATGTGCAACACATTCCTAGAATGGACGCCTCCCATTCAGGTGCCTCCGGCTTCTCAAGGCTATGTCAGATTGACGGGAAACAATGTCAAATTAGAAGTAATCAAGACTTGTTTTGAATGATAATTTTTTTTCTTAACCATTCTAAAATAATTGAAATTATACATATTTTGTTGGTGCTTTGGAAAATTTATTTGTATCAATGTATGTATAGTGATATTTTTTACAATTCTTTAAATTTTTTTTAAAAAAATTGATTTGCGGATAACAATTATACTTGCGGATAGCCATTTTGATAAAATATGATTTGTGGATATCAAATAGTAAGAGTGTGGTGCTAATAACGATCATCTTTTTTTATTTAGTAGCATCCAAAAAAAAATTGCTAATAACAGCACTCATAAATTACCATCTTCCAACTTTGATGCCCCCTGGACTTTGTTCCTAATAATGAGCTTTTATTAATTGATAATGAAAAATTGTTTGATGTATAACATCACTGAAATAAAAAAAAGATAATTGTGATGTGCAAAGCTATTTTGAATAGGTGCAAATCAACATAAAAAATAAAAACAATTAAACAATTATTTAAATTTTTACGGTAAAATTGATAGGGGCAAATAAATTCCCCAACATGTTGACAGGACAGAGCCATACACAACGACACCGCCAGCACCACTGGTATCTCTCTCTTTGATATCGCCAATGCCGACGCCACCGCTGCCGCCGACACCGCCGCCAACGCCGACCGCAAGCCATATGTAACGACACCTACCACACATCTCGCTTCTGATCACTGCGGAAGCTCCAGATTTATTTGAGTTGGACATTCTCGCTCATCTTCAGCTTCTTTGATCTGAAGCAAGTCACATGCTTAAAACTTTCTTTTTGTATTTCTCATATTCATCATTTCTTTTCGTATTTCTCCAGCGAAAAAAGAAACGATGAAAAGCTGCACTTATCACTAAAACAGAATTTTCACCATGAATTTGAAACTTTTGTAATACATTAAATTTTATAATTTTTGCTTTAACTATTTTTTTATATTTCGCTAAAAATTTTAAAAAGATTTTATATTGTTTTGCAAGTAACAATTTAGCTTGTGAATATATATTTTTGATTTGTCCGTAAAATTAGCTTGCAACTTTTCAAAATTGATTTGCCCATAATAATCACTTTTAAAAATTTTGAGCGGTTTTAAAATGCCTTGAATCATATTATGCTTCAATTTAAAGATTCTCTTGGCCGTATCTCAAAAATATGAATCCAACAACCTCGGTTTCTATTTCTATTATATTATGAATAGATTTTCATTTCTCTGTTCAAGCTGAGCCAAAACAAAATTTTGTTTTCAAAGTGTAGGCCGACGTGTTCAAACTTGCTGATAAGTGGCCCCTGGCAAATATTAGTAAACAATTGTTCAAAAAAACAAGGACATGTGATTAAATGACTGCCTAAATAAATAAGTAAGCATCTCCTGTATTATTATACTTAATATTATCAAATACAGGAGATGCTTACTTATTTATTTAGGCAGTCATTAATCACATGTCCTTGTTTTTTTGAACAATTGTTTACTAATATTTGCCAAGGGGCCACTTATCAGCAAGTTTGAACACGTCGGCCTACACTTTGAAAACAAAATTTTGTTTTGGCTCAGCTTGAACAGAGAAATGAAAATCTATTCATAATATAATAGAAATAGAAACCGAGGTTGTTGGATTCATATTTTTGAGATACGGCCAAGAGAATCTTTAAATTGAAGCATAATATGATTCAAGGCATTTAAAACCGCTCAAAATTTTAAAAGTGATTATTATGGGCAAATCAATTTGAAAAGTTGCAAGCTAATTTTACGGACAAATCAAAAAATATATATTCACAAGCTAAATTGTTACTTGCAAAACAATATAAAATCTTTTTAAAATTTTTAGCGAAATATAAAAAAATAGTTAAAGCAAAAATTATAAAATTTAATGTATTACAAAAGTTTCAAATTCATGGTGAAAATTCTGTTTTAGTGATAAGTGCAGCTTTCATCGTTTCTTTTTCGCTGGAGAAATACGAAAAGAAATGATGAATATGAGAAATACAAAAAGAAAGTTTTAAGCATGTGACTTGCTTCAGATCAAAGAAGCTGAAGATGAGCGAGAATGTCCAACTCAAATAAATCTGGAGCTTCCGCAGTGATCAGAAGCGAGATGTGTGGTAGGTGTCGTTACATATGGCTTGCGGTCGGCGTTGGCGGCGGTGTCGGCTCGGCAGCGGTGGCGTCGGCATTGGCGATATCAAAGAGAGAGATACCAGTGGTGCTGGCGGTGTGTCGTTGTGTATGGCTCTGTCCTGTCAACATGTTGGGGAATTTATTTGCCCCTATCAATTTTACCGTAAAAATTTAAATAATTGTTTAATTGTTTTATTTTTAATGTTGATTTGCACCTATTCAAAATAGCTTTGCACATCACAATTATCTTTTTTTTATTTCAGTGATGTTATACATCAAACAATTTTTCATTATCAATTAATAAAAGCTCATTATTAGGAACAAAGTCCAGGGGGCATCAAAGTTGGAAGATGGTAATTTATGAGTGCTGTTATTAGCAATTTTTTTTGGATGCTACTAAATAAAAAAAGATGATCGTTATTAGCACCACACACTCTTACTATTTGATATCCACAAATCATATTTTATCAAAATGGCTATCCGCAAGTATAATTGTTATCCGCAAATCAATTTTTTAAAAAAAATTTAAAGAATTGTAAAAAATATCACTATACATACATTGATACAAATAAATTTTCCAAAGCACCAACAAAATATGTATAATTTCAATTATTTTAGAATGGTTAAGAAAAAAAATTATCATTCAAAACAAGTCTTGATTACTTCTAATTTGACATTGTTTCCCGTCAATCTGACATAGCCTTGAGAAGCCGGAGGCACCTGAATGGGAGGCGTCCATTCTAGGAATGTGTTGCACATTTTTTTTGTCTGAACACATATTTTTGAAAATGAACGCCGTAGATATGGATCAAATTGATACAAAATATAGTGCAGAACATGGAAAAAGATTGGTTATCGAAATAGCAATTCTCTTGAAGCTGTTAAAGACAACAAGAAAAACACAAATAGTAGTGCGATTAACAACGTGTTGTAAGGATATTTTCTTGATGATAGTTTTCTTGCTTCTGTGAGTTTATTTTCTTAATTGCACTGTGAGTTTACCTATCCATAATCAAAAACAGACCACAAAAATGGTGAACGGAAACAGTAAGTTGCAGAAAAATGGTGAATAGGAATAACATGTTAATGGGAGAGGCGAGTAGTTAAGAGAGAACCAAAGTGTCGAAATATTCTTACAGAGAAAACCAACTGTTCTTCTTCTCAAATCCAGCGTTGGCGTTCTTCTTACGCCAAAGTTGTTCTTAGGCCTACTGAAAAAAAAACTTCAGAAAATCGTCAATGGAAAAACACGGAAACGGCAGAGAAGATGAACAGTAAGAAAAAACAGGACAAAAGAGAAGATGGCTCTATGCTCCTTGCGATCGGGCAACGTACTTCTAAAGCGAGTTCTTCTTCCTTAAGCGAGCAAGGGCAACATTTTTGTTGGGAAACAAAAATATCTCACTACATTTGCACAATGCAGGCTCACAGATGATAAAATCATAGTATACACACAACAAAAACAATCTAGTGCAGAAATCACACACACAATCAGATGGCACAGTTTTTACATAAAAACCCTCTCTCAACTCAATATGGGAAAAATCATGGGGCAGGGCACACGAAAAATCCACTATCAATAGTAATAAAGACTACAACATAAAAACACTAGTTTTGCCCAACCTAAATCATCTCTGGATTAACAAATTGAATCTCCCTCTCAGATCTCAGTAGAAAATTTCTCTCCCTAAGAAAGAAGGGTAACAAACTTTAGATCTTTCTTCAAAACCCCTATGGAACCCGAAGACGAGAAAGAGAGAAAAAACTCATACATCAAAAAGACAAAGTACTGATTTGAGAAACTTCTGCTCTTCTTCCGAATAACTCTTCCGACAGCAATAATGGCAAAAAAACCTCCATCCCAAAAACCTGAGCTCTTTTTGGTGGCTTGAAAATTTGCAGTTAATCCTCCTGGAATGGGTCGAGACCTAATTAGGATAAAAGGGCTAGGTTATCGTAGCCCTTGGATTTAGCCCCAAACAATCAGACAGCTGAAATTGCGCCCTTTTATATAACAACCGTCGTTCGGCTCCTCATCAGAACGATATAGAGCAATCTGGAGTAAAAAATTTGACACCTAGCAGACAGCCACCCACACAATGATATCTTCATGTAAACACGATAGTATCGTCGTGTAAACATGACGGTATCTCTGTGTTCAACACGAAGGAGACGGCCCTCCCAGTTCTGATATGATTTCTAAGTCCTCCGACTCTTTAGGCGCTGGACCCCAATAAACTCGCCCACCATATCATAAAAAGGAGTTCCAAAGAAGTAATCTTCAGATTGACATCATATCGATCAATGACCGACAAAACCTGAGCTTCTCCTTTGGAACAACCTTTGTCATCATGTCAGAAGGATTTTCATCTATGTGGACCTTTTTCACCTTCAGCAGTTTCTCCTCAACATCATCCTATATCTAATGATATCTCACATAAATGTATTTTGTCATGGAGTGGTAGGCGGTGTTCTTGGCCAGAAAAATGTCACTCTGACTATCATTAAAAGCAATGAATGTAACGTCCCATTTCGTGGCAGACACCTAGAGCGTGTCTTGAGTCAAGAAAATTGAATCAAATTCGGGGAGCGTCGAGTGAGTCGACCGGACTCAACGACTAGATCAGGAATTAACATAGATAATTCTGGCAGGTTAGGCGTTGAGTGCGTTGAGTGGACTCAACACACTCAAATACAATTAACTTAGAGAAATTTTGGCGGGATAGGAGTCGAGAGCGTTGAGTGGACTCAACGCACTCGACGCCATTTGACTTTGAAATCCTAGCGGGTTAGGCGTCGAGAGCGTTGAGTGGACTCAATGCACTCGACGCCATTTAACTTAGTTTATTTTGGGGGGTTAAGGAGTTGAGAGCGTTGAGTGGACTCAACTCTCTCGATGCCATATAACTTGGCATTTTTCTGGCTGTTAAGGAATGGAGAGCGTTGAGTCCCGTTGAGTGGACTCAACGCTCTCGACGCCATATAACTTGGCATGTTTCTGGCGGTTAAGGCGTTGAGAGCATTGAGTGGACTAGACGCCATATAACTTGGCATGTTTCTGGCGCTTAAGGCATTGAGAGCATTGAGTCCGCGTTGAGTGGACTAAATGCTCTTGACGCCATATAACTTGAAATTTCTGGCGGTTAAGGCGTGGAGAGCGTTGATTGGACTCAACACTCTCGACGTCATTTAACTTAGAATGTTCCCGGCCATAGCTGAGGTAATTTCGTCGTACTCAGAGATCAAAGGAGTAAAGGAGAGCTGACTTGGGCTAAGGGGTGCTGGCAGATAAGCGTGCACCAGACTAGGGGAGGAGGTGTTGATTCCTCCCGAGAAGGACACGGGTAGTGACACGGGCGTCACCCTACAAGTGTGGTACTCTTGTAGATTTTGCACCTTCTTTGTGATCTTTCCAGAGGACATGGGTAGTGACATGGGTGTGTCCTTACCCGTGTGTGCCCAATCCAAGACTACCCGTGACGTGGGTAGTGACTAGAACTCGGCAAAAATCGTCAAGCAGAGCTCGGCGAATCGTCGAGCAGAGCTCGGCGAATCGTCGAGCAGAGCTCGGCAAATCGTCGAGCAGCGCTCGGCGAATCGTCGATCAGAGCTCGGCTAATCGTCTAGCAGAATTCCTGGAACGCCATAATTCTGACTTGGCAAAATTTTGGCCCTGTTTCCTGCTAAACCGGATTTTTCGAAAATTGCGCCAAATCGACTTAAACGGGCCGCATTCTTTCAAAATAACTAATTTAAAGCAATATTAGGTGGTCCAACGTCAGGCCGACACATGGCAAGGCAGTTACCATAATTTCTTGTTATAAAAGGAACATGCGGAAAACCTTAGCCATCTTGTTTTACCAGTTGCCAATCAGTTGTCTTTGTCGAGCGGTTACTGTGCGAACCTGACGAAAGAGGAAGAGCGATAAGATATCCAAGGTATTCTTTCCCTCTCTCTTCCGTAAAGAACAATATTAGCAAGAAGAAGATGCCGCCAAAAAGGGTGACAAGATACATGGATGGAAACAGTGAAAATGTCGGAAAATAGGTGAGCTTCCTACCCTCTTTCTTGGTGCTAGATCTCTAGTTATTCCTAGGAGACACATCGAATCAAAAGAGTCTTGATTTGTGAGAAGAAGGTTTCTAGGAAGAGGCCATGCTAGGACTTGTGTCATAGGAATTAGATTCTTCAACCTTTCCTCACTTCAAATGAAGTTTGTGGACTGGTTTCGTGAAGAGAAGTCGCCAATTTAGGTTGAATAAGGGAGGAGAAATTCTGGATGTTATTTGGAAAGTTTGGTTGGGGGAAGAAGACGAATTGATGAAGTTCGATCTACTTTAAGATGCGCGCAGAAATCTGATTTATGCACGAAGCAACCTTCGAGGCCATTTTCAGACATGATGCGTCCAGATCTGGGCTTTAGACTATACACGAACGTCGTAGTCCTTAAAAATACCTTTCCAACGAGGGGTTGCACGCCTTCACCGGATTCCTGTAGCCTCGAAAATCCCCGATCGAAGTTGTTGTATAGTAATCATTCATGCATATATAATTCTCGTGTTTGTATTGTATCGGCTTTGGGTTTGGCTGAGAGATTATAGTACATTAACGTTAATATTTTGTTGAATTTAGTCTATAAGTAATTGTGATAAAATATGTTAATGACATTTGTTTGATAGATCCCTAATGAACAAATGGTGTAGTAAAGTGTACTTGATCAAAGTGATTTGGTGGAGGTTACTGAACGAATAGATTGACGAGTTGGGATGGTAGGAATGCCTTAAATATGTGAATCGATAGGGATGTACTTGATAATGGTAATATAATGAATAATGATGAGTTTACTTGAAGTTTGTTATACATAATTTGTAGTAATTGCGATGAACAAATGGTTGATGGCTTTTACTTGGTAGATCCATATGTACACGAATAGTTCGAACTTGGTAAAAGAATTGCAACCAGTGATGTTAAAGTCATGTGATCATAGTATACATATAAATATGATAACCAAATAGTTGGGGAATATATATGGAATACAATTATGTCTATGGTGAACTCCTGGTGTGCTTGGATGCACGAAAATGTGGAAGGGTTGAAGGTGCGTGTGTGTTGCCGCACTGGAATTAAGTATTGGTAAGGGACTCGATGTGGAGCTCTTGCGTGCTGTTGAGCACGAAATGTGAATAATGAAAAGGGGGCTCAATGTGGAGCCCTGTGTGTGAAATGCATGTTGTGTGATGTTGGGTACATTGGAATATATGTACCTGATTTGAATAAGCCTCACCCTACTCAATGATATACATCAAGGTGTATTTGATGCGCTTTGAGTTTATTTGTGCATGTTAAGTAACTGCAGGTTTGCAGGAAAGGTTTCTAAGTCCATGTGTCGACACCCAGAAGAAAAGTGTCGACACTTAAGGAGGCTTGTGTCGACACCTAGAGAAGTTGTTTCGACACTTGTAGTAATTGTGTCGACACTAGGAAGGCAGAGTCGACACCAGAAGGAAATTGTCGACACATACAGGCAGTGTCGACACACAATGAAGAAATGTCTAAAGAATCAGTGTCGACACTTAGAAGTAGTGTCGACACCCAGAGGAACTTTGTCGACATCAAAAGTGTCGACACTAGGAGGCTGTGTCGACACTCAGCAAACTTCAACAAAGTTCAAGTACAAGTGTCGACACTAGGAGGCTGTGTCGACACTCAGCAAACTTCAATAAAGTTTAAGTACAAGTGTCGACACAAAGGAGATGTGTCGACATACAGCAAAGTCTCAACACATGAAGAATGTGTCGACACAAAGGAGATGTGTCGACACTCAGCAAAAGTTTCAACACAGAAGGCATGTGTCGACACAAAGAAGATGTGTCGACACTTAGCAAGTTTCAACACAAGAAGATGTGTCGACACAAAGGAGTTGTGTCGACACTTAGCTGAAATCAACTAAGTATTGAAGAAGAAGAACTTGTGTCGACACATAGGATCAGTGTCGACACATTCTAAAGAAGCAGTGTCGAGAAGTTATTTCTACAACACAAGGAGTTGTGTCGAAAACATGAAGGCTAGTGTCGACACTTAGTCTATTTGTGTCGACACTTAGTCTATTTGTGTCGACATATAAAGACTATCTGTCTCGACACTTTCAGTCAGTGACAGAGATTTCAAGAAGTGACTGGATGACTTGAATATTGCCATTTCAACCGGTCAACTTCTACTGTTAGAGCTGTCAGAAGATCGTTAGAAACCGGATCAGCCGGTCACCAAGAAGAAAGCTTATATAAAGGCTTATTCCTTCATCAGAATGAGATCGAATGAAGAAATCAATGAAGTGAGAAACAACAAACAAGAAGATGACCTTCAAGTGAAGATCTAAGAAGTTAGAGAGAGAGAGCTCCTTCTAAGAAGACAGCTATTGAACCAGGCTGCTAAGAAAGTTTCAGATTGAGATCTGATTCTCAAGTCAGCAGTTGATTGAAGATCATCTGCATAGAGATACAATCCTACTGTGTTCTAATTCAAGAAGCTTTGAAGAAAGCCAAGGGAGGTTGATCTCTGCAAAATTCTTTCAAGAACTCATCAAGAAGCCAATCAACTCATCTTTCTCAATCAGAGTTATGGTTATTAATCTTTGTACTCTTTATTTTCTGTAGGATCCTAAGGGATCTGAGTTGTAAGCCTATATTTATAAATGCTGAGTGGTAGGGCTTGTGTGCCTGAGTGTAGGAGATACATTTCTCTGAGTGTAGTCCTTATTGAAGGCTAAGTGTAGGCCTTGTTGAAGGCTGAGTGCAGGTCTTGGTGAAGACTGAGTGATAGGGCTTTGTGCCTGAGTGGTAGGAGTGGGATCACTCTGAGTTGTAGGAATCTGTTTGGGTTCTGAGCTGTAAGATCTGTGGATCTGATAAGTAGTGGAGAAGTTAGGCCGAATCTAGTACACTACTAGATAGGCGAAGGGGGAAAGTGGATGTACCCAGACCTTGGGGAACCACTATAAAAGCTATGTGTACTCTGTGTGTGATTTATTCTGTGATTGCTGTGTTATATGTGCTGAATTGCTGTAGAGGATTGCATAAACATGTCTAATAATTCAGTGTTTTTGCCTTAAAAGTTAAAAAGATTAAGTGCACTTATTCACCCCCCCCCCCTCTAGGTGTTTAGGCACTAGTTCTTTCAAGTGGTATCAGAGGGAGGTTACTCAAAAAAGACATAACAGTCTGAGTAAAAGATCCTGTACGCAGAATCAGTATAATCAAGAATCAAGAAAATGGGTTCAACTGAGAATCACAAAGAGCTAGGATCCATGAAATTGCCAATCTGCAGAAAGGAGATCTTTGGCATTTGGAAAGAAGGGTTAGACTTTTTATGAAAGCCTCTGACCCAAGAATATACATTACAGTCAAAGAAGGGTCATATGTGCCAATGAAAGTATCTGTTCTAGATGCCAATCAGAGAACTCCCAAAGACTATTCAGAAATGACCAAGGATGAAATAATTCTGGCCACTATGGACAAGAGGGCCCAGAATATTATTGTAAGTGCAATTGATGATGCCACATTTCAGAATCTGATTCATTGTAAAACATCAAAAGAAATGTGGGACACACTGATAGTCTATATGGAGGGATCAGAAGAGGTAAGACAAGATAGGAAGTCTTTATTAAACCAAGAGTATGAAAGCTTCAGACAAGGCAGGTCTGATAGCATAACTAAATGCTACAAGAAATTCTATAGGATAGTCAATGAATTGATGTCCTATGGAAGAGTGTTCAGCAATTATGAATTGAATGATAAGTTCTTGAGATCCCTGACAAAGGACTGGGACACCAAGATTTGTGCCATAAGGTAAATGGCCAAATTAGTAGACATTCCTCCTCCAACTTTGTTTGGAAAACTGTTATCTTATGAGATGCAGTTAATGGTTACAAAGGAGGAAGAAAATACTACAAGAGTGGAGCACAAAGAAAGAGTTGTGTCCTTCAATACTGAAGCCACTAGGAAATATAAAAGCAAGTCTCCATCTCCACCTCAAAAAGTTGCTGAGGCTGAGACAGATACTTCAGATAGTAAGAAGTCAGAAAGCAGAGAAAGTGATGAAGACTTTGCTGCATTTACTAGGCACTTTCAGAAGTTTCTAAAGAAGAAACAGTGGAGGTCAAAGCCATCCACTTCACAGACAAAAGATGACTATTATCAGAACAGGAAGTCATCAAGGAATGACAGGAGAAAGTCCAAGTCTAGTAAAACTACATCCTCAAAGATAGTATGCTATTGTTACAATAGACAAGGACATGTAATAGCTGATTGTCCAGAAAAGCGGAAAGAGTCCACTGACAAGAAGAAGACTCAATTTAAGGGCAAAAAGGAAAAGTCCTTTATTGCAAAGAGAGACAAAAGCCTGACTGATATGTCATCTTCAGAAACTGATTCAGAAGATGAAGCCTATATTGGCTTGTTTGCTGAAGAAGAAGAAAATGAGTTCATGCAGCTAATGAACTCAATTTATGAGCATGAGGACATTCAGTGCAATGGACTGATGGCCTTATCAGAAGGAGACAAAATCCAGGATCAGCCTGGACCTAGTCAGGTACAACATTATTCTTCAAGTTCAATTTCTAATACTGAGTCAAATTCAGATACATCAGCATCAAGTGATGTGAGTGGATCTGAATCTGAAGGAGACATTCATCAGTTAATTGATGAATATAGAGTATTGTTATAGGCTTTGAAGAAAAACAAACTCTTGGCCAAAACTCAGGCTAAGGAGATTGCTAGTCTTAAAGTGGCTGCAATAGATTTTGACAAGTTATTAGATCAGAAATTAAATGAAATAGCCAGACTGATGAATATTACAGTTATTCAGATAGGGACTATTACATTTAAAAATGATCAAATTAGAAATCTGGAGATTAGACTTCAGAAGGAGATAGATATTGTAGCAAGTTTTTCTAAACCAAAATCTGTTCTACCTTTGATAGATGAGTTTGTATCTCATAAGGGTAAAACTGGATTGGGGTTTACAAAACCTGCCTGGACAGTAAAGTCCAAGTCTAAGGGCAAAGCCCCAGTACTCAACAAGAAACCTGCTGTAGATAAAACAACCAGGGTTGTACCTAAACAAAGGTACAACAGATTTGAGTGCTGGTGTTGTGGCAAGGTAGGCCACTTTGCCATAGACTGTTGGCACAATTCAAGTGTCAAGGAGAGTAGCAAACTGCCTGTTAAAAGATCTACAGGTAGTTTTGTTAAAAGTCAAACTAACCTGCACCAAGGACCCAAGAATTATTTGGGTTCTAAGGTTAAGTAATCTGTTTTGCAGGTGAGTCCAAGTGGCCATGCCCCTATATGGTACTTGGACAGTGGATGTTCCAGGCACATGACTTGAACTAGGGGATTGCTGAAGGACAATACACCAATCAATGATGGTCCTAAAGTTACCTTTGGTGGTTCAGAAAAAGGAATCATCAAAGGCTTTGGTAACATTTTGTAACGCCCCCTATCCGTCGCATAGCATATAGCAGTAGGTCCGGCCGGGGCCCGACGCCATATACCACAGACAGACCGGGTGGTTACTTATGGAAACCATCCAACCAATCTCAACGTCCTACACAGAGCATTCTAGCGGAAGCAGTTTATAAAAGTTGTAAACAAGAACCCAACATCGAAGCACGAATGTCCACTAATACGAAATAGGAATGTTATACAAAATACTCAAAACAAGCCTTAAGGCCATACAAAATGTTTCACTTGAATATTACATGATTTACAAACCACGGCACGCAGGCCGGTCATACATGAATAAAACAGTAAACACTTCCATTTGGGCCTTCAAGGGCCTGCTTCGCAAAAAGGGCTTTAGCCCGCTATTGACCGCTTGTTCCAGCTCCACCTGCAAGCAACAAACCACCGCACGGTGGCAAAACAAGGCAACGGTCAGCAATGCTGACCAAATTATAACGATCCCGCCCCCAACTCGGGGCGGCAATGCTCCTTCCCTGCATTTCATTAGCATAAGCGAGCAATATATAACAATAGACATTTCATCACAGACGTTGGCTCGCACGGCCACACGCCCCGTGCACTCAGGGCACATTCTCGGTGTTAACCCCTCAGTCCGCAACGTACTGCAAGATTCCAAAGCCCCCCATTCAGCAGGCGCGGACAGGATTTGTCCGTCCGCCCAGTCCGGCACTGTCACCAGTCGGGCGCCAAGGGTGATACTCTAGCAGCGGACGCAAGGACCAGTCCGCTCAGTCCGCCGGCGCGTTGGGCAACAGGTTCTCCAGCAGCGGACGCAGTATCTCGTCCGCCCAGTCCGCCGCCCTCCAGTGGGCGCGCCCAGCAGCAGTGGAAGCTCCAGCTCGCGAGCCCAGTCCGCCACCTCTGTGCGGACTGGCGTGTTCTTTCCTTTTTGCTTCCCGTCACCGCTGCCCGGTTCTCCTGTACCCCGGGCAGCCGGTTATTTTAGCCCTGCCCGTTTGGGCAGGCCCCCTATCCTATAAATAGGGGGGAGGTGGTGCACTCAAGGCACGCTGACTCGGACCCAGGAGCCTACTTGTTACAGGCTGCGGACTCGAATCCTGTGCCTTGCGGACTCCCCCTTGCTCTGCTTCCCTCAGTCCTTTCCTTTCACTTGTAACTATATCCTTCTTCAATCAAGGGAAAGCCCGTCGCAAGAGAGGCATTCAGGCCGCGACGGGCGAAGTCTGTTGTTGCCGTGGTTCACGGCCCTGCTCTTCTTCCAGCTCTCATCCGCTTAGTAGATCTCTACTCGCAGTCTCCCTATTCCCCCCGTGATCGAACAGTTAGCTGGTTGTGCTCGACCCCCCTTGTGTTTTCGTGCATCAACAGTCGAGCTCCGCTCGACACTTCGTCGAGCTCCGCTCAGTTCCCAGGAAAAACATCTCCCGTCTCTGATCGATGAGAAACCTACCCTTTAGGAGGGCTTCCAGAGAATCAAAACAAGCTCAAGGCTTTAATATAATAATTATCATTTTCAGATAGTTGAACATGGAAATATGAGTTCAAAACAAAGGCCCAAACAGATCGAATTAAACGATTTAAACAACGAAGACAACCCGAGAATCCGACGTACCATTCTTGAGACACTATCATAAAAAGCTCTCACAAGCAAAAGAAATCACCACAAGGGTCCAAACACACACTGAGACTCCAAAATGCTCGGATCACAACAAAACTAGACAAGACCAAGGCCTCAAAACCTCATCCTTTATATCATGGAAAACATTCGATCCCATCAGAATCCAAAATCTGGTCAAATAGACCAAACAGACACAAAAACGCACAAACGGTGTAGCGCCGACATCAAAACAAAAAAGGGGTAATGCCCAGATGTCAAAATTATGATGTCGACAAACCAAATAATAACATCAGAAAATCGGGGGCATTAGGTTGTGGGAGTTAGGTTGGGTTTCACGAGAGGTAGGCTCAGTGATTTGGTGATGGGCAGGTTAGCCCGGCGAGCCCATGGCTCGGATGGTTTTGTGACAGACGGGTTAGTACAGGGAGCTTTGGCTCGGTAGATATTTGTGATAGACGGGATTGTCCGGGGAGCTTTGGCTCGGTGGAAATACATTGATGTTGCATGTGCATAAGTATAAGGTGGTGGGTCTTCGGTATTGGTGGGTCATCGCATCGACACCAATACGTTTACTCGGCAAGTGTGGTCTATGACTTAGCTAAATAAAGACCGGTGCAGCAACCAACAAGAGTACGCAGGAGCTCCGCTTAGTGCACCAACATTGAGGCATACGATAGGTCTGACTGGTAGTGCTGATATCGGTTTAGAGGTGGGCGAGGCCCAACCCACCGCTTCCATTTGCCACTACGGAGGTATCCTAGGAGGTTAGGCTCCAGAAAGGGGGAACTAAAGGTCTGTGTGCACAGAGTCGGGTGTGTGTGTTTGTTGGGGTTCAGCAATGCCCTGGTGTTGGGAGGTACGGCGCGAGGCACTATGGCCCACAGTAGTCGAACATAAGGGCGTGTCCCCTGGGCTTAACTGGCCGACCCGTGGATCCTGTCTAGGATAGCCAGCTCCATAAAGGATTGGTAACGCCGTCCTCAAAGAGTCTGGGCTTTTGGGTGAGTTGGTTGCGCCATGTCCCTACAAGTGGTATCAGAGGAGGTCATGGGTTCAAAAACCCGAGGTCATTTCTGGGGGGGATTATTGGGGTTCAACAATTCACCCGGTGTTGGGAGGTACGGTGCGAGGCGCTATATCCCACACTAGTCGAACATAAGTGCGTGTCCCCTGGGCCTAACTGGCCGCCCCATAGATCCTGCCTAGGATAGCTAGCTCCATAAAGGAGTGGTAGCGCCATCTTCAAACAGTCCGGGCTTTTGGGCGAACTGGTTGCGCCATGTCCCTATAGTGTTGCACTTGCATGGTCTTATCATAACATACTTGCATGGCATAACATAGTCATTTCATATATCCCTTGACACCTATTGTATAAATTGGTATGAGACTCTTATACGATAGGCCTTGCAAAACGACCCCTTGGTCTATAGGTTTGTATGGGCATTCCTATAGGTCTTGGTTATTTACTTAGTTTACCTTCTTGTACTTTTACTTCCTCACGTTGTTCATGTGTATATTCATACTGCTTACCTACTATTTGCTTACTTATACTTGCTGTGATCTTATGCTCATGTTAGACTAGTTTTGCTGTCGCCTACTTATTGTTGTTACTCTCCACCTTAAATAACTTCCCTTTCCTTCTCCCCTCTCGGTGCCTAGGAGCCACGGGGGAGGGGTGGGGGATTATAGGACTTAGTCTTTTAGACTAACGGTCATTGACCAAATCATTTTAGGGGATCGTGGAGCCGAACCAGGTGGTGCATCCCCAGAGGTCGGTGTGCTTGGAGACATGACAGTCTAGCATGAGAGTTCATGCTGCAGAACCTTTCAAACTTAAATAAAATAAGGTTGAATAACAAAATCAATCGAAGAAACCACAATAAATTCAATGTTTCCCAGATCACACCAAAGTATTCCACCACAATGAAAATCTAGAGGGAAAACATAAGAAATGTAGAACGGTCTCGTTACCCAATCGGAATAGATGATTCTGATTCACTAGTGCAGATCGCTCTACAACGGCTCCACCGGAGTCACGTCAGATGGAGATGAAAGTCGTTCGCCTTCGTCGCTTCACGCCTTGGCAGGAGATCCACCAAAAAATTATTTGAGGGCTGCTTGGTGTTTTGCAAGGAGGAGGGTGGCCGAGTATGGTATTTGGGAGGCGGATCGGAACTGGACTATTGGTGGCCGGAAGTTGTATTATGGGGAGAGAGAAAAGTTGGCAATTTTGAGGTGCTGATAGGTTTTGGGAGAGAGAGGGCTGGTGTGGTGGGGAGGAGGAAACCGTGAGGAAGGGGGGAATAGAGCTGGCAGCATTTTTTGGAGAGGGAATGAGATGGGGCGGCGGTTTGAAAGAGGCGGGGTGGAAATCCGAGAGGGAGGGAAGAGAGAGGAAAGGTGGCGGTTTGGGTTGTTGTCCAATTAACTTGGGAGAGAGGAGGAGGGTTGATGGATGCCAGCTTGGGGATGACGAAGAGACTAGGTTAGGAATGAAAAATTGAAAGAGGAGGAGGGAATTCTCAAAAGGGAGATTATTGTTTCAATATTTTTTCATTCAACTTAAAATGAAAATAAAACACATCATGTCCTTATATGAGCTTACATCTAAGTGTTTGGCTACATGCAGCCCAAAAATAACACACACCCTAATTTAAAACTTTACATGAAATAAAAATTCTTAGAAAAATAGCAAAATAAATTAAACTAAATATTATTAAGCCGTCTTATGCCGAGGGCGGAGAATGTAGCGTCGCTCCACAAGATCACCACGACGCCGCAAGTATTTGACTGGAGACGGAGAAAGATCTTCCTTAAGCATGTCGTCGCCTTCTTCATCATGTTGGGGGTCGCCTTCTCCATCAATCCTCCCCTGCTCGAAAGTACGCATCACCCATGAGTTGTCCTGAAGGTACCAGCGCAGAAGAGCATCATCGAAAAGAGCCATCTCTGATTTAAGAAGCCAAGAGTCATCGGAGGTAGGATGACAACGCCATCGACTCAAGTAGCGGCGAACATAACCACTTGGAGAGAAAATAACTTCATCCTTGATGATCCTGTCTGGCAAAAAGTTGGTCCTGGGAAACCTGGGAAAAGCATTAAGCAATAAAGGAGAAAAAGTTTCTTCATCAACAGTCAACGTACCTCCATTGGAGACCGATGGAGAGAGTGATGCAGAAACAAGCTCACCCCCAACCCATTAAAAAATGCAGTGTAACCAAACAGGCAGTTAGATATGTCAAGTGGTCGAGAAACATATGGTGTTAAATTAGAAACATTAAAAATAAGAGAAATACCCCAATCAATTGGTAACTCCAAAAGATATGCATTTTCTCCTAATTTCTTTAAAATCCAAAAAGGTCCAGCTCGTCGATTCACCAACTTTTTATAGGGCCCGAAGGCATTCGTTTAGGGACGAGACGTACCAAGACTAAATCGTCAACCTTAAAGTGGGACTATCTTTTATGCACGTTAGCATGAGCTTGATAAGATGCATATTGTGTGGTTAGCTCTTCATTAATGTGTTTATGCAAATTATGAACATGAGAAGCAAAATCCTGTGCAAATTGACTTGACTTATAAGATGGCAGTAATAGAATCAAGTCAAGTGGCACTGGTGCTTTATATCCATGCACGATCTCATTCGGTGATAAACCTGTGGACCTATTTTTTGATTTATTATACGCTAACTGAGCATGGGGGAGGATTATGTCTCATGTACCCTTGTGGTCACCCACAAGACAGCGTAGCAAACTACCCAAACGTCTGTTGACCACTTCTGTTTGTCCATCTGTCTATGGATGGTAGGCCGAAGAAAATAATAGTTTGGTGTCCATAATCATCCGCAGGGTCTTCCAAAAATAACTAATAAATTTTACATCCCTATAGGTCACTATAGTTTTTGGAACGCCTCTATTCCCAACTTCTTTAAAGAATAGTTTTGTCACATATGATGCATCGCTGGTCTTACTACAGACAATAAAATAGGCAATTTTAGAAAATCGATCTACTACCACTAGAATGGAATCATGACGTCTAAACGTGACTGGTAGGCCAAGAATAAAATCCATGCTAACATCTTCCCTGGGAATGGAAGGAATCAGAAGAGGGGTATAAAGTCCCGCATTCATTTTATTACCTTTTGCTAATTGACACGCGCGACAACTTCCCACAATTTTATTAACTGTAGATTTAAGGCCTGGACAGTGGAACTTATCTTCTACTAACGTAATGGTCTTATCTCGCCTGAAATGTCCACCTAGACCACCACTATGTAACTCCCATACAATAAAATGCTGAAGGGAAGAACGAGAAATACAAAGCTTCGAATGTTTAAATAGATAACTATCCTGAATATAATATGTTGAAATGGTAGTGGGAGAGTTGTTTTGAGTGGAATAATATATGTCCTTGAAATTCTGGCAATTAACGTACTCGTCCTTTATTCTATCAAAACCAATAACTTTGACCTCTAGCATAGAGAACAATAAGGAGACATGACAAAGAGCATCCACCACACGATTTAAAGTTCCCTTTAGATGTTTAATTATGAAGGTATACTCCTGAAGATAGGAGACCCATTTAGCATGACTTGGGCTAACTTTATTTTGAGAATTAATAAACCTCAACGCCTCATGGTCGGAAAGAATATCAAATTCCTTAGAGATCAAATAATGTCGCCAATGTTGTAAACACCGAATAACCGCATAAAATTCTCTGTCGTAATTAGAATAATTCAATTTTGATCCCGAGAGTTTCTCACTAAAGTATCCAATAGGATGTCCCTCTTGACTCAAGACACCACCAATAACGACTCTAGATGCGTCATAGGACAATTCAAAAACATTATCAAAATCTGGTAGTCGCAGAAGAGGAGCTTCCGATATTCGGGATTTAATTATTTTATACGCTTTTGCGGCCGATTTAATCCACATAAAATCTCCCTTCTTCTTGCACTCCATGATTGGTGCCATGATACTACTAAAATCCTTGATAAATCGGCGGTAAAACAAAGCAAATTCGTGAAAAATCCGAACATCCCGTATATTAGTAGGCTCCGGCCAATCCTTGATGGCTTGGACCTTCTTAGGGTCAACATGGATGCCTTCCGAACTAACAATATAACCTAGGAACTCCACAGATGGAACATTAAACGTACATTTCTTAAGATTAACAAATAATTTTTTCTACGCAATGTGGTAAGTAATGTCCTCAAGTGAGACTCATGATTGTTCAGGGAGGCGCTAAAAACTAAGATATCATCAAAATAAATAACTATGAATTTTCCTAAATAAGGCTTGAACACTAAGGTCATCAACCACAAAAATGTACTCGGGCCAATGGTGAGCCCTTCCCCGATCACTAACAACTCATAAAGTCTGTCCTTTGATTTAAAGGCCATTTTCCACTCATCTCCCTCCCTAATCCTGATTTGATGGTAGCCACTCTTAAGATCTAACTTGGGAAAAACTGTGGCCCCCGCTAACATGTCCAATAAGTCGTCCAATCAAGTGATGGGAAACCTATATTTGACAGTTATTTTATTGACGGACCTATAATCTACACACATCCTCCAAGAACCATCTTTCTTAGGGACCAATAATACAGGTACGACACAAGGTCTCTTACTCTGATGAATGAACCCCTTACTTAGTAAATCTAAAATTAATTTTTGCAATTCAATGTGTGCGGAGGGGTTAAGTAGATAATGGTGAAGATTTGGCAACGAGGAACCGGGGACAAAATCAATCTAGTGTTGAATTTCCCGCATGGGGGTAACACGGGCAGTAAATCATCCGGGTAGACATCCTTAAATTCTTCTAAAAGGGCCTTCAATGCTGGAGGAAAAGTTTCAAAAGTGGAGCTATCTTCCATGACTTGTAAACATACTAACGCATACATGACACTGTCAATAAAAGACTTACGCTCAAACTCCTTCTTACCTATCAAGCTTAAGGTTTTCTTTTGTACAGGCACTATAATGTCTTTGGAAGAAACCGATGGATCTTTAGGCGGAGTGGGTTTAAAAATAATGGTCTTACCATTAAATTTAAACTCATAGGTATTTGCTCGCCCTAGATGAGTAACATCATGGTCATAAAGCCATGGGCGTCCAAGTAAGACATGACAAGCATCCATGGGAATGATGTCTCACCAAACCTTTTCAGAATAAGCCTTGATGGTAGGGGTACCAAACAACGCTTCGACACCGGGATGGATGGCTTATTTACCCATGCCACCTTATAAGAGTGAGGGTGCGGCTCAGTAGTTAATGACATTCGGGTGACCGCTTTTTTAGAAATTACGTTCATACAGACCACTATCTATCATAAACTTACACCACTTCTCTCCACTCTTACAATTTAACGAAAAGATATTCATCATGTTAACCCCGAAATCGGCGATCCTTCCCAAGTGAGCCAGCTCGCTCGTCGCAGTCTGCTCCGGGTTCCTCCTGGAGGCCGTGATTCCCAAGGTTGGGCGGACAGAATTTTCTGTCCGCTCAGGCCGCGCGGCCTGCGCGGTCTCAGCGGTCTGAACCCCAGGCCGCGCCCCTTTCCTTTGTCGACAGGGTCCGCGGACTGCTTCCGCAGTCCGCCTCTGTAGGGCGCCCCACTTTTCAACTTAACCGCGAGGTTGTTTCCGCAGGTCTCTCTCTGCCGGACTAAACTCCCCATCTGCGCAGGCCGGCAACAAGTGACGTTCCTCTCAGCTTAACCGCAGCTGTCACAATAGATGCTCCTTTGCCGGATTCGGACTCATGTCCTCTCTGGCCGGCAGCAGGTCGCATGTACACCCAGCAACAGGGGCAGCCGACTCCTCCAGTCCGCCTGCAGGGCGCGGACTCCAACTCCGGCTACCCACCAAGACCAGCAGCAACATCGCGAGCTCGGCGGACTCGAAGTACGGTCGTGACTTCTAGTCCGCCTTCACTGCTGAACCCCAACAACCTCAACCAGGCTCATCTCCAACATAAGCGGACTTGATCTTGCAGTAGCCGTGGACTTGGCGGACTCTCTATGCAGTCCGCCCTTCCCTTCATCAGCACCAGCTTCTCGGCAGCAGAGAGGTCAACTCCTCCTCAGTCTGCAGGCCTTTCGCAGGCTCCGCCAGTAGTAGCAGCTTCTCCCTCAGTCCGCAGCCTCCGTGAGGACTCAGTCAGTAGTGGCGGACTCCTTCCAGCCCGCCAGGCATCAGATCCTCCAGAAAGCAGTCTCAGTCCGCATTGCCTCGTGCGGACTCGCCGGACTCCGTGGGCTCTCTCTGCTCGCACCCCTTATGGCTCGCTCAACTCAGCAGTGGCGGACTCCGCGGATTCTCCTCGCAATCTGCCACATGGCTTCTAGCATCCGCCATCCCAGCAGTAGGCAGACAGTCTCAGCTCAGCAGTGCTCGATCTCGCAAGCTAGGAGAGGAAGAGGGATGAAGGAAGCTTCTGAGTGCTCGAGAGTGGAGCATGCAGCTTGTCAAGGAGGTGAGGGGATAGAGGAGAAGAGGAAGGAAGTTTCTGAGTGCTCGAGAGTGGAGCAAGCAGCTTGTCAAGGATGTGCGGGGATAGAGGATAAGAGGAAGTAAGCTTCTGAGTGCTCGAGAGTGGAGCAAGCAGCTTGTCAAGGAGGTGCGGGGATAGAGGAGAGGGTGCTGAGAGCAGAGGAGAAGCTTGATAAACAGAGAAGGTTGATCAAGAGAGGAGGAGGTTGATCAGGAGCTGTCGAGCAGATGGTTACATGGACGATTGTGCTTGCAGGTTGGTGCCGAGAAGATCTAAGCTGAGCTAGGAAGAAGGGAGAGAGAGGGGGCCGCTAGCAGCGGCAACAGCAGACTTCGCCCACCACGGCTTAAATGTCACTCTTGCGACGGGCTTTCCTTTTATTAATGGAGAGAGTTACAACTTGCTAGTACACCTTTACAACAAAGCAATAAAGGGTACAAGAAGGAAGCTGGCAGCTAAGGAAGAAGAATGCTAGAGGAGGCTGCGCGGACAGAAGAGCAAAGCTGGCAGACTACGCGGTTAAGCAAAGGAATCAGACCGCGCAGACTGGAGAACCACTGGCTGGCAGGCCGCGCGAATAAGTCGCAGAGATGGGTGCGGACTGAAATTCGGAGTCCCCAGGAGGGTTGACTTGCTGGCTGGCTTCGAGCGTGAGAACCTTGGCGATGACGAGACCTCAAGCGCAGACGTCGTCCCAAAGGCCCACCCCCATATGAGAGGTATGGGGGGCTATTTATAGGCCTGAGGAGGTAACGGCTTGCGGTGACGTTACCCCCGGTGAGACGGTAACTTGAGCGAGTTGGAGACGGAGTCCGCCGAGTCTGCAATAGGCCTCGCGGACTGGGACTTGACACTGAAGCCGAAGCTGCTGACGGCAGAACGGGAGACTCAGTGGCGGACTGCGATGCGGTTTCGCAGAGTCCGTCACTGCTGAGCTGAGACTGTCTGCCTACTGCTGGGGTGGCGGATGCTGGAAGCTATATGACAGACTGCGAGGAGAATCCGTGGAGTCCATCACTGCTGAGTTGAGCAAGCCGTAAGGGGTGCGAGCAGGAGAGAGCCCGCGGAGTCCGGCGAGTCCGCACGAGGCAATGCGGACTGGGACTGCTTTCTGGAGGATCTGATGCCTGGCGGGCTAGAAGGAGTCTGCCACTACTGACTGAGTCCGCAAGGAGGCTGCGGACTGAGGGAGAAGTTGCTACTACTAGCGGAGCCTGCGAAAGGCCTGCAGACTGAGGAGGAGTTGACCTCTCTGCTGTCGAGAAGCTGGTGCTGACGAAGGGAAGGGCGGGCTGCATAGAGAGTCCGCCAAGTCCGCAGCTACTACAAGATCGAGTCCGCAAGCCGTTACCTCCTCGATCCTATAAATAACCCCCCATGCCTCTCACATGGGGGTGGGCGTCTGGGACGGCGTCTGCGCTTGAGGTGTCGTCATCGCCAAGGTGCTCATGCTCGAAGCCAGCCAGCAAGTCAACCCTCCTACGGACTCCGAATTTCAGTCCGCACCCGTCTCTGCGACTTAGTCGTGCGGCCTGCCAGCCAGTGGTTCTCCAGTCTGCGCGGTCTGCTTCCTTTGCTTAACCGCGCGGTCTGTCGGCTTCGCTCTTCAGTCCGTGCGGCCTCCTCTAACATTCTTCTTCCTTAGCTGTCAGCTTCCTTCTTGTACCCTTTATTGCTTTGTTGTAAAGGTGTACTAGCAAGTTGTAACTCTCGCCATTAATAAAAGGGAAGCCCATCGCAAGAGTGGCATTTAAGCCGCGGCGGGCGAAGTCTGCTGTTTCCGCTATTGGAGGCCCCCTCTCTCTCCCTTCTTCCTAGCTCAACTCAGCTCTTCTCAACACCAACCTGCAAGCACAACCATCCAAGTAACCATCTGCTCGATAGCTCCTGATCAACCTCCTCCTCTCTTGATCAACCTTATCTGTTGATCAAGCTTCTCCCCTGCTCTCAGCACCCTCTCCTATATCCCCGCACCTCCTTGACAAGCTGCTTGCTCCACTCTCGAGCACTCAGAAGCTTACTTCCTCTTCTCCTCTATCCCCGCACATCCTTGACAAGCTGCTTGCTCCACTCTAGAGCACTCAGAGGCTTCCTTCCTCTTCTCCTCTATCCCCTCACCTCCTTGACAAGCTGCTTGCTCCACTCTCGAGCACTTAGAAGCTTCCTTCATCCCTCTTCCTCTCCTTGCTTGTGAGATTGAACACCCCCTCCGTGTTAGCTGCCCTGGTACCATTTTCGCGCATCAACAGTTAACACGCAACCTTCAGATCCGATCAGACGGTGAACAGCGACAGTTAACCATGTCAGACCATCAATTAGCCGAGAACCTTGCTCCAAGTCCCAGTGAAGATCCTCTATGTGAAGCCTTCGAGCAATCGCGCCGTGAGAATGCTCAGCAGTTCCAAGCAATCAACAAAATTCTTGTTGCAATCACGCAGCGACTAGACTCTCAACCAGCAACAACTCCAGTTTCTTCCGCTTCTCCAATCAATCCAGCCCAACTTTGGGTCATCAACAAGCTTATCCTCCAGCTTGCCCGCCAGTCTATCCTCCTCCTTATACAGCAACCTTCCCGCAAGGTCCTGCAGCTCCTCTGCGACCTCAAGATGAAGAATTTGCTACTCGCCAAAACTTCTTCTGGGAAGCAGCCCGGGGAAGTCCTGCTAGATTTCTCAATTTTCAGGGAAGTCATCCCTATCCTGCAGCTCCTGCATTTTCTCCTCCTGCAACGACTTTTCCTTTTTATCCTCCTGTTTCTTTTGCAGCTGCAGCTTATGCCCCCTTCTTTCCTTATGTTGTAGGAGAGTAAGAAGAACCTTCACCATTCACAGAGAATGTTCGCCATGAGCCAACTCCAGCCAACTTCAGAGAGCCCCGGTTACCAATCTACACCGGGGAGACTGATCCAGTAAAGCACCTTCAAGCCTTCGAATCAGTTATTGCTCTCAAGACTCTTTCAGATGCAACTAAGTGCAAGCTCCTTGTAACTACCTTTGATGGGCAAGTGAGGGACTAGTTCTATGGCCCTCGTCACCACTCCATCACTTCCCTCGTTGATCTGCGAAGGGAGTTCTTGCTCAGGTTCTCTACCGCAACTAAGAGAAAGGGCGGTCCTGAAGCCCTCTTTGAGATCAAGCAGCGCAGCGATGAAACTTGGTCTCAGTTTGTTGATCGATTCCAAAGAGAGATTTTGGACATCAAAATTGCTGATCAAGAAATGTACCGAGTGGCTCTTATTCACGGTCTTCGTGAAGGGCCTCTTAAATTTCAAGCCAATGTCCGTACTCCAAGGACATACCAAGAGTTGTTTGCCTTGGCCAACTCATACATTCGAGGCGAAAAAAACAACCAAGGCTTCGTCTCCAAGCTCTTATCAGAGAAAGATCCTTTTCACAAGCATCCTCCAAGGTCTCCTCACAATCATTTCCCATCTCACTCAAGACAGGATAGAAGGTTTCAACGCCTTCGATACTCCTTCCCGAGCCGGGAACGTGCTGAAGACCCATTGCTACCACTAGCTCCGTCTTTGCAAGCAGCAGCAGTTCATAATCAGCAAGACAATGACTTGCATGAGTCTGATCTCAATGAGGCCATGCAAGAAGTAAGCCAGATCATGAAAGATAGGGCCAACTACAAGAAGCCCTATCGACCAACCGATCAAAGGTCTAGAGACTCGGAGCCTTACTGTGAATTCCACAAAGATACAGGTCATCTGACTGAGGACTGTCGAGCACTCCGCCAGCATGTGCAAAGGATTCTTCGGCAGGGTAAGATGCATGAACTGCTTCCCAAAGAAGATCGCCCTGGTCCAACAACCTCAAAGGGAAAAGAAGTTGCGGATGTTCCTTGCTCCTCAAAAGGAGTGAACCTAATCGAAGAGCCTCCTCTCCTTAATATTAACAAAGCTATCGAATGCTTCGATGCCGACGACGAGGGTGTGCTTGGAAGGCTATTCTAAGCAAGCAAAGGACTTCAAAGTCCTCCAAAGCTCCTCACAACTTTGATGGGTTATCTCAACTCTTGCTCTTACTCTCTTCAAACATTTTCATTTCCAAATACTTATCAATGTTCATTACTGTTTTTCAACAAAGCTTTTATCTGGGATCTTATACTGACACAGTTCCCTTCTTTTGATGCTTCTTTCTCTATCTTTTCTCTTTGCCAAAGAGGACACTATGCCAATGAGATATCACCAAGTCCGAAATGCTCCCTCCATAGTTTGTTCTGTGGCACGACCGCTTCGACCACATATGGCGGGAGTATACCCATATGTGTAGTGGGAGCCGTTCAATCTACGATGTTGGGCTTCAGACTTAGGATCCTAGCCAGCATCTGACATAGAGTGTGTGCTAGGGGAGCCCCATGTGTTAGCTCTGCTGTGCTTCGCAAAGGATACAATACAGTTACGGTGATCTTTGCTTGACAAGGAATGGCGATCAAGCGTAGCCTTGTCTCTTTGATCATCTCACAACTGTGATGGTCGAACACTCTCTAGTACTCTCGATCCGTGCCTTCGCGGTTCCCACAACTCCACTGATCAATTCACAGACAAGCAATAGGCCACTTGCGCAACTAGTCTCGTTGATCAGTGATGCTTGTGCCCAAGGCAAGAGAGCAGTGCTTCTAGCGATCCTTCTCAGGATTTTTCCCTTGCTTTTCTCTTTTGTGCCCTCCTAGAGAATGCGCAGCCAGCCCGCTTTGAGTAGGACTACACTCGGGATGATTTCCTCAGGCAAGCTATGCATAAGGCCCACGGGGAACACCTGTGGCAGCATCCAACCCTCTTTATTCAGTTCCGAGTATAGACCTCCATTTTTGTCAACTGCCTTCTTTCACAGGTGAACAGGTTAATCCAACCTACCAAAAGGATTCTTAGCAATCATTTTGCTTATGCTCATTTCATATACATTGCTTGCTCAAGCGCTATCAGATGAAGATTCACAAAGCTATTCTCTACTCTTATCAAGATCTAAAGGCATCAAACATTGATCAAAGAATCTTACTCTCCTCTATCATCAAGCCATGCTATTGCAATCTAGTTCACATTGGCAGAATTCGCCAAGTTCCTTCTCTACTAATCTGATCATGTCCGTCCAGCCATATCAACAGTTAACGCTCGATTTCTTGATCTGGGCTCCATGATAAAGAGTTCATCAGGCATTTTCCTTGCTAAATGGTCATATCGACCTTATCTCATCAACAGTTAACACTTGCAAGCCTTCTCCCAGGTGCTTGCAAGCATCTTTCATATACATGTTTGCTTCTAACTATTCTCTTTGCAGTGATTAGCAAACACCTGCAAGCCTTATCCAGGTACTTGCCGTTTAATTCATTATTCTATGTCTGCTGCTCACTCTTTTCTTAGCAGTGGTTAGCAGACATTTGCAAGCCTCATTCAGGTACTTGCAGCGTATTCTTTATATACAATACCTGCTTTTAACTCTCACTTTGCAGAAAGCATCATATCCTTCCACATTTCTTCATAGGTACTTGCAAGCTATTTTCATGTTTTGCCTGTTCCTAACTCTCATTTTGCAGAGATCATCCAACCCTTGCAAGTTTCTTTCAGGTACTTGCAAGTTACTTTCATATACTGTGCATACCTTTAGCTCTTCTATTGCACAAACCAGCAAAGACTTGCAAGTTCCTTCCAGGTACTTGCAGCTCATTTTTTTCCTTCTCGTATACTCTTCATCCTTCCTTTTTTGGCAGAGGATAACAGGTGCTTGCAAGCCTCCATCAGGTACTTGCAAGTTATTATGCTTCTATGTTTTCCACTTACTTTCATTTTGCAGAACTTAGTAGAAGACACACCTACTTCGTTCTGCAAAGGCAAACTCAAGTACACACTTGATGTACCACCCATACATGCCTACCCTAACTTTCCTTTTGCAGGAAAATAGACAGGCAGCTCTAAACTCCTAAGGAAAGTATTCAGGTTCTATCTCTCCTCGCCCCTTCTCTTTCCGTTGGGGTGGATCACGATTTCAGTGGGTCTCCAACTTTTTCGAAGTTCTTTTCTTGAACTTAAAAAAGTGCGTGGATTATGTTAACCCTGAAATCGGCGATCCTTCCCAAGGGAGCCAGCTCGCTCGTCGCAGTCTGCTCCAGGTTCCTCCTAGAGGCCGTGATTCCCTAGGTTGGGTGGACAGAATTTTTTGTCTGCTCGGGCCGCGCGGCCTGCACGGTCTCAACGGTCTGAACCCCAGGCCGCGCACATTTCCTTGGTCGGCAGGGTCCGTGGACTACTTCCGCAGTCCGCCTCTGCAGGCTGCCCCCCTTTTCAACTTAACCACGAGGTTGTTTCCGCAGGTCTCTCTCTATCGGACTCAACTCCCCATCTACGCAGGCCGGCAACAGGTCACGTTCCTCTCAGCTTAACCGCAGCTATCTCAACAGATGTCCTTTGTCGGATTCGGACTACTGTCTGCTCAGGCCGGCAGCAGGTCGTATGTCCACCCAGCAACATGCGCAGCCGACTCCTCCAGTCCGCCTGCAGGGCGCGGACTCCAACTCCGACTACCCACCAAGACTAGCAGCAACATCGCGAGCTCGGTGGACTCAAAGTACGGTCGTGACTTCTAGTCCGCCTTCACTGATGAACCCCAACAACCTCAACCAGGTTCATCTCCAACATAAGCGGCCTTAATCTTGCAGCAGCCGCGGACTTGGCGGACTCTCTATGCAGTCCGCCCTTCCCTTCGTTAGCACCAGCTTCTCGGCAGCAGAGAGGTCAACTCCTCCTCAGTCTGTAGGCCTTTCACAGGCTACGCCAGTAGTAGGAGCTTCTCCCTCAGTCCGCAGCCTCCTTGCGGACTCAGTCAGTAGTGGCGGACTCCTTCCAGCCCGCCAGGCATCAGATCCTCAAGAAAGCAGTCCCTGTCCGCATTGCCTCGTGCGGACTCGCCGGACTCCGCGGGCTCTCTCCTGCTCGCACCCCTTGCGGCTCGCTCAACTCAGCAGTGGCGGACTCCGCAGATTCTCCTCGCAGTCCGCTACATAACTTCCAACATCTACCACCCCAGCAGTAGGCGGACAGTCTCAGCTCAGCAGTGACGGACTCCGCGAACCCGCATCACAGTCCACCACCGAGTCTCCCGTTCTGCCGTCAGCAGCTCCGGCTTCAGTGTCAAGTCCCAGTCTGCGCGGCCTGTTGCGGACTCGGCGGACTATGTCTCCAACTCGATCAAGTTACCATCTCACCGGTGGTAACGTCACCGCAAGCCGTTACCTCCTCGGGCCTAAAAATAGCCCCCCATGCCTCTGACATGGGGGTGGGCGTCTGGGATGGCGTCTGTGCTTGAGGCCTCGTCATCGCCAAGGTGCTCACGCTCGAAGCCAGCCAGTAAGTCAACCCTCCTACGGACTCCGAATTTCAGTCCGCACCCGTCTCTGCGACTTAGTCGCGCGTCCTGCCAGCCAGTGGTTCTCCAGTCCGCGCGGTCTGCTTCCTTTGCTTAACTGTGCAGTCAGCCGGCTTCGCTCTTCAGTACGCGCGGCCTCCTCTGGCATTCTTCTTCCTTAGCCGCCAGCTTCCTTCTAGTGCCCTTTATTGATTTGTTGTAAAGGTGTACTAGCAAGTTGTAACACTCGCCATTAATAAAAGGAAAGCCTGTCGCAAGAGTGGCATTTAAGCTGCGGCGGGCGAAGACTGCTATTGTCGCTGCTAGCGGCCCCTTGTCTCTCCCTTCTTCCTAGCTCAGCTCAGCTCTTCTCGGCACCAACCTGCAAGCACAACCATCCAAGTAACCGTCTGCTCGACAGCTCCTGATCAACCTCCTCCTCTCTTGATCAACCTTCTCTGTTGATCAAGCTTCTCCTCTGCTCTCGGCACCGTCTCCTCTATCCCCGCACCTCCTTGACAAGCTGCTTGCTCCACTCTCGAGCACTCAGAAGCTTCCTTCCTCTTCTCCTCTATCCTCGCACCTCCTTGACAAGCTGCTTGCTCCACTCTCGAGCACTCAGAAGCTTCCTTCCTCTTCTCCTCTATCCCTGCACCTCCTTGACAAGCTGCTTGCTCCACTCTCGAGCACTCAGAAGCTTCCTTCATCCCTCTTCCTCTCCTAGCTTGTGAGATCGAACACCCCCACCATGTTAGCTGCCCCGGTGCCGTTTTCGCGTATCAACACATCCTATTCTAGTCATCTAAAGCTCGTGGAGTAGCCAGGATACACCGCATAACCATCATATGGGAATCATCCTATAAATCACTCGGTACTTCTTCTGACCCGCTATCTTCTCCTGCCTCATATATAAGGTCGTCGGACTCACAAGTGGAATCTAAGAGGCCTAAGGGCTTGGGTTTAGTAGGACACTCATTAGCATAATGACCTTGAATCCCACAAGTGAAACATGTATCATTCGTTTTGCTAAACCTTCCTACAGGGACTCTCTCACCCGTTGGATTTCTATTATTCCTGGCAGTCACGACTATGGAGTTTGAGTCAGTGGACTAGAACTTCCCCTTATTCTTATAGGTGGAAGTGGGAGGTGGTCCTAAGATGGGCTTTCCCTTCTGAAACGAGCGAGACTTATTTTTAAGAACGTTGTTCTTCTCAATATCTAACGCAACATTAAAAGTGACATTTAGGTTGGCCCATAACGTAGTAGTTTTCCATGGATGTCGGGGTTTAACCCCTTACGAAACCTAGAGAGGGCGATCTCTGGCATCTCCTTCACGCCACACCTAGCCATCATATCCTTAATAACACTCATATACTCAAAGACCGACCTATTCCCTTGTTTAAGGGTAGCCAAATCATCAAACATCTGCGTTTGATGGTACTTAGGGACGTACTGGCCTGTCAGTAGTTCCTTCATGTCTGCCCAACTAATGGGTAATTCACCGTTCTCACCTCTCATACATCATTCCTCAATCAACCAGAATATCTTAGCTCTACCTAAAAACTTCATTCTCGCCACTCGCACATTATTCACATCAATCAGATTGTACCACTCAAAGTAGCACTCTATTTCAATAACCCAGTATAGGAAAACTTGGGGTTCTCCCAATCCATCATATGATGGGGGTTTGACACGGATGAACTTAGTAATATCAAACTCGTACGGTGCACGAGGGACATGTTCATTATTCTTGTTAATGTTATGGTTATTATTTTTTTTCTGCATGTTGGTTGGCAGGTTGATTACGGGGTGTTGCGATACTTAATCTCAGATCATGAAGCATCTCCCTAATAGCCGTCATTTGCTTAGTTAAATCCTGGCAGAGTTCCTCAAGCTCTGTGAGACAGTGACCCTCATCCCGTTCTTCCGCCATATTGGAAGAGGACGGGGAATACTCCGTACCTAATCTAGTGCACATGCAACCAAAACCGTAGTTCTGGCCTAAGGATAAAGACAATAGAAAAATTGTTCCTGCTTACTATCTAGTGTAAATAAATATTTTTTTTGATTTTCTCACTGGAAATAAATAAGATACTATTAAAATGTTTGTTTTTATTTTTTGCAAAAAAATAAAAAATTTAGGCCGCTATTGTCACAACCCGCATTTCCTCAACAAGTACATCGTATCAGAGCAAGAGGAACTACGGGTTATGATGCCACGTCGTGCAGGGGATAACTGCACACGCTCAGGCAACCCTTGACGCTTACTTTATGAGTTGAAATTCAACAGTTAAATGCAAGAAAATCTTTGAATTTAATGGCAGTATCCCTCGGCCTTAGGTATCAAAATGTGTATTTGTACGCGGCGGAAACACTTTGTTTACTTATGACGATCTCCTATATGCAGTCTATATTGATACTACTATAAGAAATCATCTTTGTTTACGTCATTTGGAAAATACGTGTTCGGTGACCAAAACATGTTATGCATGGATACAATAATAGTTTTGTTTAGCTTAAAAATACCTAATGCAATCTACCATAAATCATTCCCAAGAGCAAGAAGACATCATCTCATCCAAATGAGTCACATTAGCAGTCTAGTATTCATATATCACAAGTAAAGAAAGCCACCAATGGGCGCCAACAAGCTGGCACAAACTCATTGGGGCACATGTATGTCTGTCCAACAAAGAAAAGAACTACCTCGCTAAGTAAGCTCTGCTAGCTCCCAAGACACTCTACCCAAGCACTAGCCGCTCAACCGGCTACAACCTGCACCTGAGGCATTCAAGAAAGAACACCTCAGCAATCATCAAAGCCACACAATATTGTAGGAAGTTCAGAAAATATGACGAAGGGGCTTACCGACCCCGTAGCAATGTTTCATGTAAGTAAAATGAGTGAACAAAACAGGTGGAAAACAAGTATAAAAAATACTGTCAATCCAAAGTGCCAAACGCACAAAGTGCCTACAAGTTTCATCAAGTCCTGCTCAACCCGCAGGAGCAAAAAGGCAAAACACATGCCCATTCCATCATCCTTAGTACAAGAAACCACTATACGAATGAAACATAAGCAGCGGTTAAATGCGATTCAGCAAGGGTCTTTTGGTGGCGGCCCTAAAGTGGAACGCACCAATAAAAGTCAGCCCAAATCGGGCCAAAATGGTGCTCTACACCACAAATCCAAACCCGGTGGCCACAAAGGAGTAAACCACACCACCCCTTACCGAATCCTCACACAAACGCTCCTGCCATGGTTCACAATTCGCCTCGCAAAACTCACCATAAATGAATCCAAGCGCAACACCATAAGCAAATCGCCCCAAGTACACACGTTCCCTTCCTTCATCCTCACTCATGGCGACAAATTGCCAACGTTATGTCAAACTTGATAGCGTTTGATTAACTTAATTACATGAATCACATGTTTAGGAACAAGAAAGAATCACATGCTTCTGATATGAACAAGGAAGAATCCCATGAATAAGCAAGGCTACATGAACATGAATCAACTTAGCTACATGAATCACATGAACAAGATAAACTACATGAATCAACCTAGCGTAGACTTGATAACTAAACAACACTAAGCATGGAAAATCGAATTCATTGAGCATAGAGAAATTCAAGAGCATCATAAGGCTAGTGAGGGATAACCACAAAACAATAAGAACAAGCTAGGAAAATGGAAAGAGGAAAACTCGCTATCTTGCACAATCAAAGAACAAGAAAATAAGATTGGCAAGGGTGAAGAACACCGCTTGCCTGAACCGAGACGATGTCGCGACGACTGCTCCTCTCTTTCCTTGCCTTGCTTTAGACATTGCTCCCTTGAGTTCCTTTTGGAATGAGGAAGAAGATGAAGAAGAAGGTGAAATGAGGAGGAGAAATCTCTGTTTCAGGCTTATTTCCTCCAGAACAGAGCTGGACCGTTAGATGCAGAATCAAGGAAATGAACGGCACAAAAAAACTGGAAAAAGTCGATTTTCAGCCCTGTCACGCCCTGTGTCATGCCCGTGACGCAGGGTGTGTACCTTAAGCGGCGCAGAAAGTCGGCAAATCCAAGTTTATCCACACGGTACACGGCCGGGTACACGCCCGTGACGGGTCGGTCACGCCCGTGACCTAGGGCGTGTAGCCCGTGTCTCGACACCTCGTCGACACAAAGTGTCGACACTCGACACAGCTTGACACGCCCTGTCACATGCCCGTGTCACAGGCCGTGTCCCCTCTCTCGACACCCGACACTCGACACTCGACACTCGATACTCGACACTGCGAGACACGGCCCGTGACATGCCCGTGTCGCGGGGCGTGTACCCCATTCATCGAGCTCAACTCGACGCAAGAAAAATTCGTCGAGTCAAGGAGGTCACGCCCAGGTCACGCCCTGGGTCACGCCCGTGTCGGGGGGCGTGTCACGCACATAAACGACCATTTTTCCCTGTTTTGAAAAGTATTTCTATGTCGTCCTAGACCATTTTTGCCTTAAGAACTTTTTACCCTTTTTTTTCTGTACAAGCAACCCGTTTTGAGCAACATTACCCGGGCGCGAAAAAGTGCAAACATTCCCTAAGAGGCCTCACCGAGTCGCCAATTTGGACTCCGGTTTGCTGGGGAATCGTGCAACTCGGCTACCAAAACAGCCACTCGCAAGCCCGCGGGAAAAACCATGCTCGAACAATGGTCAAAGCCAACGTAACGCCCATCAAGCGTACGCAATCAAAAATCCGGGGTGTTACAATCACTCCCCCTAACAAAAAGTTTCGTCTCGAAACTTTTCAATCATTTTGATCTCAATTAAATAAGGTAGCAAACCAAAAACACTAATGCAACAAAAAAACACCAATTCACATACCAGCTTATTTACAGGAATAAATGAGGGTGAGCCGCCCTCATCGTTGACTCGAGCTCCCACGTCGCGCTTTCCACATTCTGATTTTTCCATAGCACCTTGACCATAGGAATCTTCTTTTTCCGCAACACGCGATCTTGGGAGTCTAAGATCCGGATGGGCTTCTCCACATAAGAAATGTTTGGCGCCAATTGCGGCACAAAATCCAAAACTCGCTGATCATTCCGCACACACTTGTGAAGTTGGCTAACATGAAACACGTCGTGAACACCAGGAAAGTTCACGGGTAATTCTACTTTGTACGCGGATGCACCAATTCGCGCAAGACTCTTGAAGGGACCCACAAATCTTGGGTCTAATTTGCGCTCTTTTCCAAATCTTTTAATCCCAACCATTGGGGAGAATTTCAAGAAAACGGAATCCCCCACCACAAACTCTAATTCCGACATTCGTCGGTTGGCGTACTTTTCATATCGCTCTTGGGCGATTCGGAGCTTCTCCCGAATAAGTCGTACGACAACTTCCATGTCCTCGAGCGCCTCTGGGCCCAACAAAGGCCGCTCGCCAACCTCAGCCCAAAATAGGGGAGTCCGACATCGACGCCCATATAAAGCTTCGAACGGAGCCATTTGCAAGCTTTCTTGATAGCTGTTATTATATGCGAATTCCATAAGCCGCAAACGTTCATCCCATGCTCCGCCATACTCAAGAATATAGCATCGAATCATATCTTCCACGATTTGATTTACTCGTTCTGTTTGGCCATTCGTCTGAGGGTGGTAAGCAGTGGAATACCGCAAATCCGTCCCCAAACCCTCTTGTACACTCTTCCAGAAACGAGAAGTAAATCGGGAATCCCTGTCTGATATGATATTGACTGGCACACCATGCAGTCGGATGATCTCGTTCAAATATAGCTCCACTATTGTCTTCATCGGGTAGTTGACCTTAAATGGTATGAAATGAGCACACTTGGTCAATCTATCCACGATCACTCACACGGAGTCATGTCCTCGTGGAGATCTTGGTAGGCCTGTAATAAAATCCATTGAGATGCTTTCCCACTTCCATGTTGGAATCTCCAATGGTGTCAACTTGCCACCAGGCCTTCCATGATCAGCTTTCACCCGCTTGCAGGTATGACATTCAGATACAAATTGCGTGATATCTCTTTTCATTCCATACCACCAGACAATTTGTTTCAAATCACGGTACATTTTTGTTGAGCCTGGATGGTAGGCCATACTTGAGCCATGTGCTTCCCTACACACCATCTCGCGCATGTCGCCAACTGCGGGGATACAAAATCGACCACGATACTTTAACGTGCCCCCCTCATCAATAGAAAAATCTGGTAATTCACTCTTTTCAGTTCGAAGAAATAAATGTAAAAGATCAGGATCATTTTTTTGATGTTGTCTTGCAAGCACCAGCCATGAAGGTTCTTCTACCATCGAATGATTTTGCGGGTCATATTTGCCCACGGAAATATCCATCAATAGAAATTCCTCCACAAGACGGTCGACTGAAAGATGAAATAATTTCCCCGTCTTCCGACTCAAAGCATCAGCCACAACATTCGCTTTCCCCGGATGATACTGAATGTCCACATCATAATCAGCTACATATTCAAGCCATCGTCGTTGGCGCAGATTAAGTTCCTTTTGCATGAAGACGTACATTAAACTTTTATGATCCGTAAAAATTTTACACTGCGCACCATAAAGTAAGTGTCTCCACAACTTCAATGCAAATATCACCGCTGCGAACTCCAAATCATGCGTTGGGTAGTTCTTTTCATGACTTTTCAACTGCCGAGACCCATACGCAATCACCTTTTTTCCTTGCATTAAAACACATCCAAGTCCAACGTGCGACGCATCCACAAAAACGTAATAATCTATCCCTTCTGTCGGCAAGATCAACACAGGAGCGGTACATAATCTGTTCTTAAGTTCCAGGAAGGACACCTCACACTTGTCATTCCACTCAAACGCCACATTATTCTGGGTTAAGCGAGTCAAAGGTGTAGCCAACGTAGCAAAACCTTTGACAAATCTGCGATAATAGCCGGCCAAGCCCAAGAAGCTCTGAATCTCCTTGGGTGTCTCCGGTCTCCTCCACTCCATGACTGCAGCAATCTTTTCGGGATCCACTGAAATTCCATGTTGATTAATGACATGACCTAGAAAGGCAACTTGAGGCAACCAAAACTCGCATTTGCTTAGATTGGCAAATAACCGTTGGTCTCGCAAAGTGGCCAATACCAATCGCAGATGCTGTTCATGCTCCTCAGCACTGCGGGAGTAGACAAGAACGTCATCAATAAAAACCACCACAAACTTATCCAAGTAGTCCATGAACACCATGTTCATCATATCCATGAAGGCTGATGGTGCGTTGGTCAAACCAAACGACATCACCAGAAATTCAAAATGGCCATGCCTTGATCGAAATGCAGTCCGCGGAATATCAGACTCCCGGACCTTGAGCTGATGATAGCCCGAGCGGAGATCAATCTTCGAAAATACTGAACTGCCACGCAGTTGATCAAACAAATCATCAATTCTTGGAAGTGGGTACTTGTTTTTAATCGTCACCTTGTTCAACTCTCGGTAATCGATGCAAAGCCGCATCGACCCATCTTTCTTCTTCACAAATAACACCGGTGCACCCCAAGGTGATGAACTCGGCCTGATAAACCCTTTTCCCAATAAGTCATCCAGCTGGGTACGCAACTCTGATAGCTCACGCGGGGCCATTCTGTACGGCGCTTTTGCAATAGGCCGCGTACCTGGTTCCAAATCAATATTGAACTCGACATCACGATCAGGGTGAAGACCAGGAAGATCAGTAGGAAAAACATCTGGGAACTCACGCACAACAGGAATCTCCTCCAAACGCGGCAAAACAACACTAGTCCCACAACTAAGACTAGACAAGCAAAACAGTCGGAAACAAACAACGTCCGAACACATACCGCCAAAATCCCTAGAGTATCCTGGCATGAATCACCATAAACACTTCCCGGCTGACCATTGTCCTTGATAAAATCCAAGCGCTTCCCTTTGCACTGGATGACAGCGTCATAGCGGGATAACCAGTCCATGCCCAAAATGACGTCAAAATCCTCCAAATTGATCACCTTGAAATCAGCCTTCGCTAAGAAATCGCCCAACAAAATGGGACAATCAAGAAGACCCCAGTCTACCACCACAGAAGCACCGGAAGGGAACTTCACCAAAAAGGCATGCCCCACTCGATCTGGTGTCAAATGATACCGATCCAGAAAGGTTCGAGCCACAAATGAATGGGTCGCGCCAGAATCAAAGAGAACACGCGCCCAACGGTTCTTTACCTTAAAGTGTCATATAAGGGTACATATGTAGCTAAGCACTACTCGTAAGAGGCATAAACAAAATGTGAACCAGAGGAATGAATCGAACCTGAGATAACCTGAGATGACATCTGAGCTTCCTCTGAGGAAATCAAATTTAACTTCCCTTTTCCTTTGTCCAAACGCGGAGGCGGAGGCAAAGCCTGGAGTGGCATTGGCTGCAGCACGGGCTGGTTTTGTGGGCACCTTGCCTTCAGATGTCCCTGTTTGCCACACTGGAAGCACACCTTGTCTTTGACCCAGCAGCGGCTCACATCATGACCTCTTCCCCCACAAGCTGTACACTCCAAGTCTCTGGTTGGCGCACCCTGAATGGCGTGCACCTGCTCCTTCTTTTGCATCCCCAACCGCTTGAAACATTTCTCAAATGGGTGGCCTGACTGGCCACAGAAGCTACACGTCTCCTTGTTCTTCTTCCTTACGTCTGAGTCTTGGGAGCTTTTCCCTCCCACCAGCTTCCTCTTATCCTTCCTCATCAGTTGTCCTCTTTGTTTTGCATTTTCGATAGCTTCAACCTTCAAAGCAGCCTCAACCACAATGGTGTAACTCGTCGCTCCATAAGCACTTGCGAACTGCTGCACGTCGCTGCGGAGTCCACCAAGAAATCTCTTTACTCGGCCAGCTTCCGTAATCACCAAGCTCGGAGCGAACCAACTTAACTTGCTAAACTCAATTTCATACTCACTAACTGTGAGTTTCCTCTGCTTCAGGTACAAGAAGACATTCATCAGGCGGTCCCTTTCCACTGACGGCAGAAATTTGCGCCGTAACATTTCTTTGAAGGCTTCCCACGAACATCCCGCCCCTAGGCTTTCCTTTTCTCGCAACCACCAACCTTTAGCCAACCCTTTGAGTTGATAGGCGGCAAGCATCACCTTCTGGTCCTCAGTAACGCCAGAATAGCTAAACATCTCTTCCAACGTGATCACCCAATCATCCAAGATCACAAAGTCCGCTTTTCCATCATAAGTCGGTGGTCCAAGTCGTTGAAACTGCGAGATGAAAGTCATCGCAGGAGGAACCACAACTGGGGGTATCACTGCCACGGAAGGAGTAGAAATGGTGGGGCCTCTGACAGTCTCTTGCCCTCTTGGTGCCAGCCCAGACATCGCTGATGACATAGCTTGGAGCTGGGACTGCACTTCCTGCACCTGCCTCGTCAAAGCCTCATTACTTTGGCGTAGACTATCCATCAGGGCATTATTCTGCGCGCCCAAAGACTCGCCCTCAGATTGGGGAGTCTGCCTTGTCACTAGACGCTTCAACATCCTATAAACACGTTCACTCTTGTCAAGCTCAAACCTAACAAAACACACAACGGCTATGTACAGACCATACATATATAAATATGAACATCAACTGCTAACTTTCTCTGGGAGTTTGAGACTGATGGTATGCCTAGCCTACAGATGACTCACCGTCATCCCATGAACTTGTGCCTAACCGATGAATGCATGACTTTATTTGACCCAAAACCATGAGTGTACAGGTGTCATCATGTACATCTTTCGCTTGGCACGTTGTGCTCATGCAATGTTATGTTATGCGTGCTGTGCGATGCAGTCTAGAAAAGGCCTAAATGCATGTCATGAGCGGTCGTACGCATCACAATGCTATGCATCCCATACTACATAGCATTGCATGCAACGAAGAAAAGAAAACGTGCTAGTCGCATCCATGTGGTAAGGTTATGTATCCCATACTACATAACCCGCACATGTTGCCCTATGGTGGATCCATATACAATCACATATTATGCATCTCATACTACATAATATGCCCCGTATACTTCTGTTCATGCCATGCGTGTTGTGTACGTGCTTCGGCCAAGACATACTGATGGCACCTCGGTGTGTGTATGATATGATGCTTACAACCAAAAAAGAAAGTTTGCCCGACCAATTGTCATGCAAACCTAGCTCTGATACCAACTATCACAACCCGCATTTCCTCAACGAGTACATCGTATCAGAGCAAGAGGAACTACGGGTTATGATGTCATGTCATGCAGGGGATAACTGCACACGCTCAGGCAACCCTTGACGCTTACTTTATGAGTTGAAATTCAACAGTTAAATGCAAGAAAACCTTTGAATTTAATGGCCGTATCCCTCGGCCTTAGGTATCAAAATGTGTATTTGTACGCGGCGGAAACACTTTGTTTACTTATGACGATCTCCTATATGCAGTCTATATTGATACTACTATAAGAAATCATCTTTGTTTACGTCATTTGGAAAATACGTGTTCGGTGACCAAAACATATTATGCATGGATACAATAATAGTTTTGTTTAGCTTAAAAATACCTAATGCAACCTACCATAAATCCTTCCCAAGAGCAAGAAGACATCATCTCATCCAAATGAGTCACATTAGCAGTTTAGTATTCATATATCACAAGTAAATAAAGCCACCAATGGGCGCCAACAAGCTGACACAAACCCATTGGGGCACATGTATGTCTGTCCAACAAAGAAAAGAACTACCTCGCTAAGTAAGCTCGGCTAGCTCCCAAGACACTCTACCCAAGCACTAGCCGCTCAACCGGCTACAACCTACACCTGAGGCATTCAAGAAAGAACACCTCAACAATCATCAAAGCCACACAATATAGTAGGAAGTTCAGAAAATATGACGAAGGGGCTTACCGACCCCGTAGCAATGTTTCATGTAAGTAAAATGAGTGAACAAAACAGGTGGAAAACAAGTATAAAAATACTGTCAATCCAAAGTGCCAAACGCACCAAGTGCGTACAAGGTTCATCAAGGCCTGTTCAACCCGCAGGAGCAAAAAGGCAAAACACATGCCCATTCCATCATCCTTAGTACAAGAAACCACTATACGAATGAAACATAAGCAGCGGTTAAATGCGATTCAGCAAGGGTCTTTTGGTGGCGGCCCTAAAGTGGAACGCACCAATAAAAGCCAGCCCAAATCGGGCCAAAATGGTGCTCTACACCACAAATCCAAACACGGTGGCCACAAAGGCATAAACCACACCACCCCTTACTGAATCCTCACACAAACGCTCCTGCCAAGGTTCACAATTCGCCTCGCAAAACTCACCATAAACGAATCCAAGCGCAACACCATAAGCAAATCGCCTCAAGTACACACGTTCCCTTCCTTCATCCTCACTCATGGCGACAAATTGCCAACGTTATGTCAAACTTGATAGCGTTTGATTAACTTAATTACATGAATCACATGTTTAGGAACAAGAGAGAATCACATGCTTCTGATATGAACAAGGAAGAATCCCATGAATAAGCAAGGCTACATGAACATGAATCAACTTAGCTACATGAATCACATGAACAAGATAAACTACATGAATCAACCTAGCGTAGACTTGATAACTAAACAACACTAAGCATGGAAAATCGAATTCATTGAGCATAGAGAAATTCAAGAGCATCATAAGGCTAGTGAGGGATAACCACAAAAAAATAAGAACAAGCTAGGAAAATGGAAAGAGGAAAACTCGCTATGTTGCACAATCAAAGAACAAGAAAATAAGATTGGCAAGGGTGAAGAACACCGCTTGCCTGAACCGAGACGATGCCGCGACGGCTGCTCCTCTCTTTCCTTGCCTTGCTTTAGCCCTTGCTCCCTTGAGTTCCTTTTGGAATGAGGAAGAAGATGAAGAAGAAGGTGAAATGAGGAGGAGAAATCTTTGTTTCGGCCTTATTTCCTCCAGAACAGAGCTGGACCGTTAGATGCAGAATCAAGGAAATGAACGGCACAAAAAAAACTGGAAAAAGTCGATTTTCGGCCCTGTCACGCCTGTGACACAGGGCGTGTACCTTAAGCGGCGCAGAAAGTCGGCAAATCCAAGTTTATCCACATGGTACACGGCCGGGTACACGCCCGTGACGGGTCGGTCACGCCCGTGACCTAGGGCGTGTAGCCCGTGTCTCGACACCTCGTCGACACAAAGTGTCGACACTCGACACAGCTTGACACGCCCTGTGACACGCCCGTGTCACAGGCCGTGTCCCCTCTCTCGACACCCGACACTCGACACTCGACACTCGACACTACGGGACACGGCCCGTGACACGCCCGTGTCGCGGGGCGTGTACCCCATTCGTCGAGCTCAACTCGACGCAAGAAAAATTCGTCGAGTCAAGGAGGTCACGCCCAGGTCATGCCCTGGGTCACGCCCGTGTCGGGGGGCGTGTCACGCACAAAAACGACCATTTTTCCCTATTTTGAAAAGTGTTTCTGTGTCATCCTAGACCATTTTTGCCTTAAGAACTTTTTACCCTTTTTTTCTGTACAAGCAACCCGTTTTGAGCAACATTACCCGGGCGCAAAAAAGTGCAAACATTCCCTAAGAGGCCTCACCGAGTCCCCAATTTGGACTCTGGTTTGCTGGGGAATCGTGCAACTCCGCTACCAAAACAGCCACTCGCAAGCCCGCGGGAAAAACCATGCTCGAACAACGGTCAAAGCCAACGTAACGCCCATCAAGCGTACGCAATCAAAAATTCGGGGTGTTACAGCTATTGGCAGACCAAATTTTTTTTTGAAATTTTGACAAAACGTGCAAGACAAGTGTGTGTCGACGAACACGACAAGAGGGGGGGTTCCAATTAGAAAATTGACGTGAACCTTCATCTGATACCAAATTGGTGCAGGCCCTCATGTTGACACCGTAAGATCTACGGGCTAAGCATGATTGTCTCTCAACGGTCCAATTCTACACTCACACAATTTTTAAACGCGGCGCACACGCAAGCAGTTATATCAAGAAGATGTTAAGGTACAGGTAGCGAAAAAGATTAGGATCGAATAAATGGCTATAGTCCAATATTCTTTCCGGCTAAAAAGAACCCACCCGTTCCGATCGAGCGATGGTTGTACCAAAAGAAGTCTATCAAAAATAACAATTCGGAAAACGGTAGATCTCTCCCAACAAAAAGAAAACGAAGGTTCGTCAAACCTTTCAAACTTAAATAAAATAAGGTTGAACAACAAAATCAATCGAAGAAACCACGATAAATTCAATGTTTATAAGATCACGCCAAAGTGTTCCACCACAATGAAAATCTAGAGGGAAAACACAAGAAAAGTAGAGCGGTCTCATTACCCAATCAGAATGGATGATTCTGATTCACTAGTCCAGATCGGTCTTCAACGGCTCCGCCGGAGTCACGTCGGATGGAGATGAAACTAGTCTGCTTTCATCGCTTCACGCCTTGGTCAGAGATCCACCAAAAAAATTATTTGAGGGCTGGTTGGTGTTTTACAAGGAGGAGGGTGGCCGAGTATGGTGTTTGGGATGGGGGATCAGGTCTGGACTATTTGTGGCCGGAAGTTGTATTATGGGGAGAGAGAAAAGGTGGTGGTTTTGAGGTGGTGATCGATTTTGGGAGAGAGAGGGCTGGAGTGGTGGAGAGGAGAAAATCGTGAGGAAGGGGGGAATAGAGGTGGCGTCGTTTTTTTGAGAGGGAAGGAGAGGGGGCGGCGGTTTGAAAGAGTTGGTGGAGGAAAACCGAGAGAGAAGGAAGAGAGAGGAAAGGTGGTAGTTTGGGTGGTTGGCCGAGTAACTTGGGAGAGAGGAGGAGGGTTGATGTCTGACGACTTGGGGAGGAGGAAGTGACTAGGTTAGGGCCGAAAACATGAAAGAAGAGGAGGGAATTTTCAAAAGGGAGATTAGGGTTTCAATATTTTTTCATTCAACTTAAAATGAAAATAAAACACATCATGGCCTTATATATGCTTACATCAATGTGTTTGGCTACATGCAGCCCAAAAATAACACACACCCTAATTTTAAAATATTACAAGAAATAGAAATGCTCAGAAAATGCTCAGAAAAATAGCAAAGTAAATTAAACTAAATATTATTAAGCCGTCTTGTGCCGAGGGCAGAGATTGTAGTGTCGCTCCACAAGATCACCACGGCGCCGCAATTCTTTGACTGGAGATGGAGAAAGATCTTCCGTAAGCATGTCGTTGCCTTCTTCATCATGTTGGGGGTCGCCATCTCCATCATGAGGTCTATCAGGTGTTCTTCGAGATGGTCTATGTCAAGATAATGGTTGCCGATATATCGGTGGTGCGGGACTTTGCGGTTGTCTTTCTAGAGAAGCTACCAGGATTACCGCCGTACTAGTAGAAGTATTTTCAGATCCAGTTAGTGTCGGAAGCTAAGCAGGTGTTTAGGGCTCCCAATCGGATGGCTCTGATGGAGCTGGTGGAGTTCAGGATTCAGCTGCAGGAGCTGGTGGAGGCGGGATTCGTTAGGCCAAGCTCCTCACCTTTGGGAGCTCCGGTCTTGTTTGTGAAGAAGAAGGATGGGATCCTCAGGTTGTGTATCGACTATCGTGCACTAAACAGGTTGACAGTCCAGAACACATATCCACTGCCAGGGATATATGAGTTATTTAATCAGCTAGAGGGAGCACAGTGGTTCTTGAAGCTGGATCTGAGGTTGGGATACTATCAGTTAAGGATTCATGAAGAAGACATCCCGGAGACAGCGTTTAGTAATAAATATGGCTTGTATGAGTTTATCATGATGCCCTTTCGGCCGACGAATGCGCCATCGACTTTCATAAGATTGATGAACTGGGTGTTCAAGCCATACCTCGACAGGTTCGTCATTGTGTTCATGGATGACATCCTCATTTATTCGAGGACGAAGGAAGAGCATGCACAACATCTGGCCTTGACTCTGAAGAAGCTCAGGGGGCATCATTTGTATGCTAAGTTCAGCAAATGCCAGTTTTGGCTGACTGGGTGGCCTTTTTAGGCCACATTATCAGTGGAGCAAGATTGATGGTGGATCCCATGAAGATTCAGGCAGTACGAGACTGTCTCAGTTGAAGACGTCCACGGATGTCCGAACGTTTCTGGAATTATCCAAGTACTACCAGAAGTTTGTGCAAGGATTCTCTCAGATAGCCCTTCCACTCACTTCTTTGACGAAGAAGGACACTCCATTCGTTTGGACGCCGTAGTGTGAAGTAGCTTTCCAGGAGTTGAAGGGTTGGCTTACGTCGGCCCCTATACTTGCTCTCCCGTCTGGGAAGGAGGCCTTCCAGGTGTACACTAATGCGTCGTTTTAGGGGATGGGCACAATACTTATACAGCATGGACATGTGATAGCATACCCCTCCGCCAGCTGAAGAAGCATGAGAAGAACTACCCTATGCATGACTTGGCGACGGGAGTAGTGGTTTTCGCTCGTAAGATTTGACGACATTATTTTTATGGTGTGCACTGCGATATATTTTCAGATCACAAGAATCTGAAATATGTTGATACACAGGAGTTGAATATCCGGTAGAGATGATGTGTGGAGTTCCTGTCTGATTATGACTACACGATACACTATCACCCGGGGAATGCGAATGTGGTGGAGGACGCACTGAGCTTGAGGGCTACCACTTCAGAAATAGAGCCCCAGTTGATTTCTATGGAGCTGGTATGGATGATGGAGGATATGTTGATTACTTTGTTGTCCTCGGACGATTCAGAGTTTATGAGGAGTATCTAGCCGCAATGAGCAATACCAATGATATTCGAGATCGTATTAGTGCTGCTAAGCAGAGAAGGGATCACAAGCTGGAGCCATTATTCAGGACCCTGAAGGCAGGCACGACCAGGGAGTGTTCTGAGAGTGATGGGTTGTTATGATTTAGAGGGCGGGTGTACATAACGGCTGGGGGAAGGATTCGAAAGGACATTATGACCGAGTCTCACTACAGTAGTCACTCAGTTCACCCAGGTATCACTAAGATGACAGCCGACCTGAAGAGGATGATGTACTAGTCGTGTATGAAGAGGGATATCACATACTTCGTGACCCATTGCGAGGCTTGTCAGTTAGTGAAGACAGAGTATAAGAGTCCAGCCGGATTGTTGCAGCCACTTTTGGTGCCGGAGTGGAAGTTCAACGATATCACCATTGATTTCATACATGGTCTTCCTAGGTCATATGCGGGGAACGACACAATATGGTTGATCATCGATCGATTGATGGAGGTGGCCAGATTTCTACCGATTAGGAAGGATGCTCCAGTGGGTGACTTGGTGCGGAGGTTTGTGGAGCAGTTTTTCTGATACCATGTAGTGCCGAGGACGATAGTGTCTGATTATGATGGAAGATTTATGTTTAAGGAGTAGAGGTTGGCCCGAGATTATTTGGGGACCCAGATGATATTTACTACTGCCTTCCACCCTCAGACAGATGGGCAGACAGAGCGCACCAATCGGACACTGGAGGATCTGTTGCGTCTTTGCATACTGGACCGTGGAGAGCCATGGGAGAGGCAAGTACCGTTGTTCGAATTCTCGTACAATAACAGCCACCAGTCCAGCATCGGTATGGCCCCTTATGAGGCTTTATATGGGCAGAGATACAAGACTCATATATCTTGGATCCAGGATGAGGATCTGAAGGCACTTGGCTCAGAGTTCATCGAGGATACGGATGCTCAGGTGCGGTTGATTCGAGACAGGATGGTGGATGCCCAGAGCAGACAGGCCAAGTATTATGATGCCCGACATCGTCAGGTAGAGTTTCAGATAGGATACCAGGTATTTCTGAAGATACGACTGATGCGTGGAGTCTTGCGAGTGCGTGGTCGGAAGAAGCTCAGTCCGAGATACATGAGGCCTTACATGATCCTGGAATGGATCGGTCCCTTGGCTTACAGACTAGAGCTGTCGCCAGAGCTAGCATGATTGCATGACGTCTTCCACGTCTCCTCCCTCAAGAGAGCTCTACTTCGGCGAGAGCAGCAGATTACGATTATAGATGGGACTATAGCTTCTGATCGATCGGTGCACCTAGAGCCGATCCAGATAGACGATACTGAGATGTGGGTCTTGCGGTGCATGAAGGTTCCGCTGGTCAATGTCTTGTGGAGGAATCATGGATAAGAGGAGCACACATGGGAGCCGCAGGACTTGATGCAGTAAAGATACCCGGAACGTTTCACGTCAGGTATTCCCTTTAACCTCTCGGGATGTTACATTTTACTTATCACACTTGAAACAACATAGGCCTAACTTGAATTGCAAGGTCAAAATTTTTATTTTTATGTATTGGGATTTGTAACATCCCTCAGACTTCTAGACCCCTATGATGGTTTTGTCATAACTGGGTCATGACAAAACCCTATGAAGCACTAAAGAGTTTGGGTGAACATGGGAATTAGGGTGTGAATCATCTTGGTCTGCAGTTAATAGGATTCCAATTACTTATTTAGGGGTGACCATAGGGCTTCACCATGACCCCATGACCCCAACATGGCACCCCTAACCCTTGGGGAGGTCAATGGGCCACCAAGGACCCATTAGGGTCAACCAAAGAGGCTAAGTTGACCCAAGTCAACCCTATCCCTAAAAAGGTCAAAGTGTCCTAACTAAGGGTCAAGTGACCTCCATGGTGCCCAACCAACCCTACCTAAGTCTTCCTAGACCTTAGGGGAGGCTAATGGGTCACCAATGACCCATTGGGGTCAACCCAAAAGGTCAAGTTGGCCAAGGTCAAGTCTACCCTAGAATTAGGTCAAACTAGCTCAAATTGGGTAACTCAAGCACAAGCCCAATCAAACTTAGGCTAACCTTATTTCCATAAAGAATATGGGGGTTAGTGGGGTGCCTTTAGGCTGAAATAATCATCAAAATTCGGCCATGGTGACTAAGAGAGAGAAAACTCCATTTTCCCTTTAATGGAGGAGAGAGAAAGTGAAAAAGGAGGTCATTCATGGCCATGGGAGGCCAATGGCCTCTCCAATTGATGGATACATTCTCTCTCATCAGTTTTGAGGAGTTGAATAACTATAGCCAGCCACCAAATTGGCTGAATTTAATTTCTCCCATAAGGAAAAGAGAGAAAGAGGAGAGAGAAAGCCATTAATGGACATAGGAGATCAAGAGTTCCTCTCCAATTGATTCCAAAGGCTTGATACATGACCCCCCCATCAGTTTAGAGGAGTTTAACAGCCATGGACAACCCCCTAGGTGGCGGGATACAGAGAATTTCAGTTGGCCGAAATTCTCCCTTAATGGCCATTAATGGCAATTGCTGCTTCACCCCTCCCCTCCCCCATTTTGCTATCTTAAAAGCTTCACTAGTATGAGAGGAGAGGTTTCCACCCTCCCCCTGAAAAATTCGAGCTCTTCCACTATACAGTTGCACAGCACTAGAAATCGCAAAATATGGTGATGGTGGCGCGACGATTAGACCGACTCCAGCTCTCCCAACAAGTCCTCCTCCACTCCTCTCTTTGTGGGCTAGAATGTTAGATCATTTAGGAGAGAAATCGGGCTCAATTGAGATCGATTGGGAGAGGAAAAATTTAGAATTTTCCATGTTTTTCTACCTCTAGGGTTCACCGGAAACTGCCCCTCCGGCGGTCGTGCCGCCGCCCGGCGATAGCCCCCACCTCAACGGAGGTGGTGGTGGTGGTCGGCCAGGGAGATGGCAGGATGGCCGGTAAAAAGCTTTGAAAGCTACTTCAGGTCAATAAAATAACGACGGTCAACTGGAGGTTGAAGATGATTCGATCACCGTCGGATTAGATCTGTACAACAAGTTATAATGATTATTAAGGTTTTACTTTTTTAACCCTTTACTGTGCCCCCTTTAAATTAAATTACTGAGGCCATTAGTGGCTAAACCTTAAAAAGTGACCAACATGAAAATTTTATCCCTTGAATATTTTAATTTAAAATTGATTTCAACCCATTTAGGTAAGTGGTTTGACCACAACACTCAAAATGATGCAGCCTATACATAGGCTTGACTAGAGACTAAATTGGGTGTCCACATCAATACAGCCATCCAAATGACTTGAAATTTGAGATGGGGGTCACTCTTACCTATACCTATAACCTACCCAAAAATAGGAACTTTTGGAAAAAATTTACATAAAGCTTTTGAGAGATTTAATAAACCATGTAAGAATTATTTAAGCGGTCTAATTACCTCTAAACCCACCAAAATTTTGGTGACAAGTTTTTAGGGTCATATTAGTACTCTGATAAACATTTTAGCCCCTTTGGGGTTGATTTGAATATGTATTGGTATGACCAAAGTGTGGCCCTTAAGGGGTTAATTAGGGCTAGAGTGAGCTTGGGGCATAGAGGGGCCAATTCTCACCCAAAGGGGTTGGGACTTTGGCCAGAGCCCCATGGTTAGTTTAAACATCCTCATATGGATTTTAGGGTGGATTATGGTGGATTTGCCCTAGGACCCTAGTTCAAACCCTAAGGTTGAACATTGGGGGTTTGTGAAGGACACAGAGTGATATGTCCTTTTATGGACATGGTGGTTAGTCGATGTGATATTATGGTGGTGAAATGCCCTAGGAAGGAATTTGATAGTATTTAGACACATGCACCCCACTTTAATCACTTGAAAATTATTTAGGTCTATACACCTTATGAAATTAATAATGGGTCACATGCCTTTGGACCTTCATGAGATTTTGGAAGGAGTAATATTATAGTATTATAAACCTCTAAAATTTATTATAGGATGTTTAGAAAACAGTAGCTCATACTTATATGTATAATCTTCACCTTGCCCTTGTTGATGAATTTGAAGTAACTATGGTTTAATTGTCTTAGAATGATTAGAAACTCTGACAAAGTTAAGTAAATACCATTTGTAGGCACTAGTAAATTATTTGGATCAATTGGGCATTTCCTCTTAGTACTTCATGTGTATAGTGAACTGTTACACTTTATTTTGATAAATAGATAATAAATATTATATCTTGCTGGAAAATTGTGTTACTTGTGCAGAGAAACTTTTAGAGGATAATAAAGTTTAGAAAATTATCATTTATCATTTGGATGAGTTTATAAGAATCTTTCTTCACAAAGTGCACTTTAATGGAATTATTTAAAGTATTATATACTTGTCTGCCTGACCTTGGAATTGCATGAAATTTAGTCAGTAGTGTTTTATGATCATTATAGAGCACTGATAATTTTTATATAATTTTTAGACTATGATTTATGGTACTCTCTTCATTAACTCTAATTATTTGAATTACCTTGAATTATTTATTCCGAAGTTATTACATTTATAAAAGGCTGTGAAATTTGGAATTCATTAATATTTTGCTATCATAGACTGTTTATAATTTTTGGGTGGCCATAACTTAAGGGAATCTAGTACTTCATGTTCAAAATTACCCATGGCTTAATTTTGAGAAAATTTAATAAATGCAAATTAAATAAGAAAATTACAAGTTCCTGGATTTAGGCTACCTGTATTTTGATAGACCCCCAATAATTATCTTAGGGCCTTTGAATGGATATTTACAGTACCTCCTGTCATGTACATCATTTAGCTTAGCTTGGTCTGCATTTAATAAAACTGCGGAAATTGTGATAACATGTGGAATGGACATAGGGAGATGTGGTTAATAGTATACTGATCTTTGTAAGGTCAAAAACGAAAAAGAGAGCTTCATTAGGAGTCATGATGAGGAGAGTGTTGGGTTGACTAGTGTAAAGAGGTGCTCGGGATCGACAAAAGATCGTCTTTCCTGTGGAGAGAGAGAGAGAGTCAAATACACTTGGGTTAGATCTAGATTAATGTTAAAAGGGATCGGGAATTGGATAACAACCAATAATAGTAAGTGCCTTCCGAAAGGGAGCTTTGAGTTTCAGCCCATCATAGTTCTTAGTGCCCTTGAGAGCCCATCACAGGGAATGCCCTGGGCAGTCCAAGGTTAACGTAAGCCGTAAGACTAAATGGAATGCAAGAGTAATTAGAAATACTCTAGGATTACATTTACACTCACACTCCCCGGTGTTGTGGGAGTTAGGTTGGGTTTCACATGCGGTAGGCTCGGTGATTTGGTGATGGGCCGGTTAGCCCGGCGAGCCGACGACTCTGATGGTTTTGTGACGGACGGGTTAGTCCGGGGAGACTTGGCTCGATAGATATTTGTGATGGACGGGATTGTTCGGCGAGCTTTGGCTCGGTGGGAAATACATTAATTTTGCATGTGCATAAGTATAGGGTGGTGGGTCTTCAGTATTGGAGGGTCATCACACCGACACCAATACGTTGACTCGGCAAGTGTAATCTAGCACTTAGCCAAATAAAGTCCGGTGCGGCAACCGGCAAGAGTACACAGGAGCTCCGCTTAGTGCACCAGTATTGAGGCGTACAATAGGTCTGACTGGTAGTGCTGATTCCAGTTTAGAGATGTGCGAGGCCCAACCCACCGCTTCTGTTTGCCACTACAGAGGTATCCTGTGAGGTAAGGCTCTCGAAAGGGGGAACTAAAGGTCTGTGTACAAAGAGTCAGGTGCGTGTGTTGCACTTGAATGTTTTTGTCATAGCATACTTGCATGGCATAACATAGTCATTTCATATAACCCTTGACACATATTGTATAAATTGGTATGAGACTCTTTATACAATATGCCTTATAAAACGACCCCTTGATCTATATGTTTGTATGGGCAATCCTATAGGACATGGTTACTTACTTAGTTAACCTTCTTGTACTTTTACTTGCTCACTTTGTTCATGTGTATAGTCATACTGCTTACCTACTATTTGCTTACTTATACCTGTTGTGATCTTATGCTCATGTTAGACTAGTTCCGTCATCACCTGCTTACTCTTGTTACTCTCCACCTTAAATACCTTCTCTTTCCTTCTCCCCGCTCAGTGCCTAGGAGCCACAGGAGAGGGATGAGAGATGATAGGACTTAGTCTTTTAGAGTAACGGTCATTGACCAAATCATTTTAGTGAAACGTGAAGCCGAAATAGGAGGTGCAGCCCCAAAGGTCGGTGCGCCTGGAGACGGGACATTCTAGCATGAGAGTTCACACTGCAGGGACAGTAAGTCCGGATCATTATTACTTATTATAGATTTGATTTCGCAACGAGTGTCTTGTAGCGAGGATCATGATGTATCGGGCAGGAGCCCTTTTTATTAGTACTTGATTTATCATTACTGTGGACTCTCCCGTCGTGGAGATTTATTTATATTCATGTGATTTCTGTGGACCAGCATCTGAGTATTTTTACTCTTATACTTACTCTTCTCTTCTGTGATCGGTATGGCCAGCAAGATCGAAGTTTTGTAGTGACGACCTTCCCGGGCGTGTTAGTTTCACCGCAAAGCGGGGGTTCTGGGCATAAGACCCTATTGGTTTTGCAAAAAAAAGAGGGGTCTTACACCGTTATTCCTATCCTAGCAGCTGGGTATTCCTCTTCTTCTTCTGGATCAACACTAATAGAGATCAGCCCAATATAGGCTTCTTCTTCATCATCATCTGATTTTGAGGAGGAAGAATCTGTCCAGTTTTTCTCCTTCTTAACGACAAAGAACTTCTCCTTCTTCCTGTCATTGTGGTGATGGTGATGCTTCTTCATCTTTTTCTCATCCTCTTCCTTGTTCCTGATTGGGCAGTCAACAATGACATGTCCAGGCTTGCTGTAAAAATAACAGATAACTTGAGATGAAATCGGTTTACTAGATTTAGGGCCATACCTGTCCTTCTTGGAGGACCTCCTATGATGAGATGATGATGAGGGTCTGTTCTCCCAGTACTTATTAATCATGAACTTTTGAAGTTTCCTAGAGAAAGCTGCAAACTCTTCATCTGACATGTGGTTGTTTGAGGAACTAGTCTCAAACAATTCTGAGCTGAACTTAGTTTCCCTCCTTGGTGGAGAAGGTGTCTTTCTTTTGCTTCTTCTTGGGGATTCTGCCTTGATGGCTACTGTCTTATCCTTTATCTTGGGTTGACTTTCCTTTTCCTCTTCTTGTCTAGCTGCCAGCTGCATTTCATTGGACAACGATTTTCCAAAGAGTGTTGGTGGAGGAGTGTTTGCCAGCTTAGCCATTTCCCTAATGACACAAATCTTGGTGTCCTAATCTCTAGTGAAAGATCTAAGGAACTTGTCATTCAACTGATAGTTGATGAACACCCAACTATAGCTTCTTAGTTCATTGACTGTCTTGTAGAACCTCTCAAAGCAGTCAGCCATTTTCTCAGATTTTCTTTGTCTGAAAGCCTCATACTTTTGGTTGAGCATGGACTTCCTATCATCTCTAACTTTCTCAGAACCTTCCATGAAGACCACAAGAGTGTCCCACATTTCCTTGGAGGTCTTGCAGTGTACAAGATTTTGGAAGGTTGAGTCATCAATGGCACTGGCTATAATATTTTGTGCCCTTTTGTTCATGGTGGATAGAACTACCTCATCTCTGTCCATCTCTGTATATACCTTAGGTACTATCATAGTTGGATCTATGGTGGAAGCCTTTGTGGGGATAAAAGGACCTTCCACTATTGTTACATACATCCTAGGGTCAGATGCTTTCATAAATAGTCTGAAAATTTGCTTCCAGAGGCCAAATCTTTCCTTCCTGCAGATTGGTAGTTTCAGGGCCCCTAGCTCTTTATAGTTTATTCCAGACCCCCATTCTTAATATCTTGTAGCTAACCTTGGAGGTATACTCAGATTGTTAGATCTTTTTTGAGTAACCTCCCACTGATACCACATGAAAGTTATTTAACTTAGGTTATCTAATCACCTAGAGGGGGGGGGGGTGAATAGATATTTGAAACTTTATTAGTATTTATGTTGTTTTCTCCTTATGTGATCTAGGGCTGGTCCTTAGATCCTGTAATATAAAAGAAAACAAACCACACAGCCAAGCACACAGTTATTTATAGTGGTACCCCAATTCGGTACAACCACTTTCCCTCCCACCTATCCAACTATTTTGTAGAAGTAGGCACAAGCTCCACCAATATGCTCCTCAGAGCTTGCACCTCAGGCCCTCAGCCTTACACTTAGGTTTTCCTCAGAACCCTACCTTAGAATCATACAGGTTCCTACCTCAGAGCCATACAGTGGTCCTACAGCTCAGTAGTCCACTGACCACCTACCTCAGCCTTATTTCTAAGGCCTACAGCTCAGGCTTTTCAGCCCAACCACTTCAGGCACAAAACTCTACTCTCAGAGTGCTGCAACACTCCTATAACTCAGTACCTATCCAGGTACCTACCTTAGTGCCATTCCAGGCACCTAAAGCTTAGCCTCCTCCAAGGCCTACAACTCGGTGACACACTTGTCACGTATAGCTCAATAACTCACAAGTCACCTACCTCAGCCTTATTTCTAAGGCCTACTACTCAGGATGGGAGAACATCCCTACTCTCAGATCCACACTTTGATCCTACCTTAGTACCCCAGCAGGGTGTAACGCCCCCATCCGTCGCATAGCATATAGCAGTAGGTCCGGCCGGGGCCCGATGTCGTATGCCACAGACAGACCGGGTGGTTACTCATGAAAACCATCCAACCAATCATAACGTCATACACAGAGCATTCTAGCGGAAGCAGTTTATATAAGTTGCAAATAAGAACCCAGCATTAAAGCATGAATGTCCACTAAAACAAAATAAGAATGTTATACAAAACCAACACAAGCCTTAAGGCCTTACAAAATGTTTCACTTGATATTACATGATTTACAAACCACGACACGCAGGCCGGTCATACATGAATAAAACAGTAAACACTTCCAATTAGGCCTTCGAGGGACGGCTTCACACTTAGGCTTTAGCCCGCTATTGACCGCTTGGTCCAGCAGCACCTGCAAGCAACAAACCACCGCACGGTGGCAAAACAAGACAACGGTCAGCGATGCTGACCAAATTATAACGATCCCGCCCCCAACTCGGGACGGCGATGCTCCTTCCCTGCATTTCATTAGCATAAGTGAGCAATATATGACCATAATCATTTCATCACAGACGTTGGCTCGCACGGCCACACGCCCCGTGCTCTCAGGTCACATTCTCGGTGAACCGGTCGATGTCACGTCAATTAAAGCCATGGACATTCCGGACTGACCACGGCCACTTTGACGGCCAAACCTATGAGCAATTTGTCTTCCCCGCATGGGTCATGTCAATTTAAGCCATGGACCGCCGAAGACTCTTATCTATGCTAACGGCAAGTGCCATGTAACTTTAGGTCTCTTTAACCCGAACGACATAGATATGGGTACGGTTCCATCTAACCCGTGCTCACGTCGCAACGACAATTTAAGCCATTTGCGCAGGTCAAACTTCTCCCGAGTCCCATTTTCGTCACACAATTTCACATAACTCAGTTATGTTCAAGCTGGCTCTCAGGCCACCAAGTTGGCAAGATCTCGCATCCGCCCAGTTTTCCGGGTGCACCTTTGGGTTAATCCCCAAGGCTCCCTGCTGCAATCTACCGTGTAGAAAACCCGAAAAACAATCAATAGCACGGAGTCTTCTCCGGCATTTATGCAATGCAACATCACCGATCCAGACCAACATGTCCGGGTAGGCTTCACACATCATGCCTATGTTCGTTCTCGCTTACGGACTCTAAACAACGGGGACTTCACATATCTATCCGAAGGAACGCCTCCAACTCTCCGCAAACTCGTGAGAGCGGGCTTCCTATGCAAAGAAGAAGAGCTACTCATGCTCAAAAAGAGAATCGTTACCCTAGCGTTCCTCTTTGGCACCATGGAAAAGTAAGCGGATGCAAAGCACCGCACTAGCTTTGCCTCCGTGGATCCGGAGCCGGCTCGCGATTTGGAGCTTCGAAGCTCCTCCAATGGCCGGATCTAGCTCCTTCTTCCTTCCTTGGCTCTCCTCTCTCTCTCTAAGTTTTTAGAAAAATGATGATAACTTATGAAAAATGAGGGTTTCGAAGTCCAATCCCGGGTATATCCCTTCAGGAACAACCCCCAGCTGTTGGATCATTCGTTAAAGAAATGAACGGCTTTGATTCGGTACTGAAATGCCCAATCTGGACCGCACACGGCCTAGCACACGCCCGTGTCTAGGGCCGTGTGCCTCATTCTCTGTCAAAATCTGCTCGCCTGGAACCCCACACGGGTATCGAACATGCCCGTTTTCGAGCTGACACACTCGTGTTCCACCTGACACGGCCGTGTGGCCGGCCGTGTACCCCCATCATTTTTCCCCGAAAACAACCCGAGCACTGCACGGGTTCTAGGACACGCCCGTGTCCTTGCCCGTGTCACCTCAACACGCCTGGGCTCCAGGCCGTGTACACGGTCTCGACACTCGACACTTCGTCGAGCGAAGATCGTCGACCTGATGACACGGACTTGGACACGCCCGTGTCCTAGGCCGTGTGCCTTGTCTCGACGCAATGTCGAGAACTAAGTATCGACTTCCCGGGACGAGTGTCGACACGGGTTTACACGCCCTGCGATACGCCCGTGTCGCAGGCCGTGTGTCATGTCACGACACTTCGTCGAACGCAGAGTGTCGACTTCACGGGCTAAGTGTCGACACGCCCTGCGACACGCCCGTGTCGCAGGCCGTGTGCCCAGTCTCGACACAATGTCGAGACCAAAGTGTCGACTTCCCGGCTGAGTGTCGACACAAGATTGACACGCCCTGGGACACGCCAGTGTCCCAGGCCGTGTGCCTGCAGTAAGAAACCAAAACTGGCCCAAAACGTCCCCCGACGCTCCTTTGAGTTTCGGGGCGTTACAACTCTCCCCCTCTTAAAAGAATTTCGTCCTCGAAATTATATATAAAGGAAAGACATGTACAAAACCAAAATTTGTACCTGAGCGGAACAACTTCGGATACTCGTCAAGCATAATCTGCTCTCGCTCCCAAGAGAGCTTCTCACGACCGCAATTGACCCACCGGACCTTGACCGTCCTGATCTCGTTATTGCGTAGCCGCTTGACCTCCGAGTCCTCAATCCGCACGGGCTTTACTTTTATCATCAACCCACAATCAACCGGTGCTTGATCGACTGCGATCATTCGCGTAGGATCTTGCAGGCTCTTGCATCGCCTTCTGTAGCACCGAAATATGGAATATATCATGTAGACCACTAAGCTCCACTGAAAGCTTCAATTGATAGGCATGCTTCACCAACCCGCTTCAGAACCTCAAACGGCCCAAGGTATCTTGGGTTTAGCTTTTTAAATCACCGCACCCGCAAGACACCCTTGAACGGCTTGATCTTTAAGTACACATAGTCGCCCACGACGAACTCCGCGTCCCTGTGCTTGGCATTATAGTACTTCGCTTGCCGGTCCTGAGCGATAAGCAACCTCTCCCGAATGGTTCGCATCAACAAAGTAACATCCTTCAATACGAATCGCTTATATAACTTGACTCACCCATTTCTAGCCAGGACCACGGCGTGCGACATTTTCTACCATATAGGGCCTCGAAGGGCGTCATTTGAATACTCGCTTGGTAGATGTTGTGGTATGCGAACTCCACCAAATAAAGGTGGTCTTCCCATTGCTTCCCAAAATCCAAGACACACATGCAGAGCATGCTTTCCATAATTCTATTTTAACTTTGTCCCCAACATTTGCCGCACAAGCCTCCACTCATTGGAGGTGAACCGCCCATCTCGGTCCCTCACGAAGCTGCGGGGCACACCGTGAAGCCGTACTATATAGTCCACCTATAGTTTTGCTAACTTCTCCACTGGATCATCCTTCCTATGCGGAATGAAATGCGACACCTTCGTTAACTGATCTACGACCACCCAAATGGCGTCGTTTCCCCTTCTTGCGACCATGGCAAACCGTGCACAAAGCCCATAGAGATGTCGTCGAATTTCCACTCCGGAATAGGCAAGGACTTAAGAAATCCTCCCGGCTTTTGGCATTCCGCCTTCACCAAGGCGCAAGTTTGGCACTTCACTACGTAGAGCGCCTCAGCTTTCTTCAAACCCGGCCACCAAAACAGTTTCTTTACATCGCGGTACATCTTCGTGCTCCCCGGGTGAATTGAGTACTTAGTATGGTGTGCCTCGTACAACAATTCCACCCGCAAATTTCCCACACTTGGGACGCACAGACGACCGACTTTCCCAAGCAATCTGTCCTCCACAACGAATTGGGAACTTGACTCATCCAGAGCTTCTACCATGAACTGCTTCATATGGACATCCAAATCCAAAGCCTGTCGAATCCGATCATCCAGGTCATATTGAACTTCAGTCCAATTAAGTACTGCTTCTGCGCTTGATTGCTTATCCACACAACCAATCTCCAACCCCTCTTACTCCCAAACCACCTGCTCGCCATAGGTCGACAGTCAATTGGCTTGAGCTGGGGTCCGGCGACTCGACGCGTCCGCAACCGCATTACCTTTATCAGGAACGTAGTGGATCTTGAATGTATAGTCTCTCAAGAGCTCTATCCATCAACGCTGCCGCATATTCAGATCCTTCTGATCAATCAGATACTTCACGCACTTATGACCGGCGTAGATATCCATCTTCATACCGTACAAAATTGTGCCTCCACAGCTTCAAGGCAAAACTCGGGGCCGCTAACGATAAGTCATGGACTGGATAGTTCCTCTCGTGTACTTTTGGCTGTCTCGCGCCATAAGCTATTACACTTCCGTGTTGCAGTAGCACGCAACCCAAACCGCTGCCCGAAGCATTGCTATTAAATCTCATAGCCTTCGGTCCCACTCTGCGGAGTCAGCACAGGCGCCGTGGTCAACCGACGTTTTAACTCCTCAAAAGCTCGCGCGCACTCCGGCGTCCAAAGAACTTCTGCTCCTTCCTCGTCAAAGTAGTGAGGGGTAACGCTATCCGCGATAAGTTCTCTACGAAGCGCCTATAATAGCTGGCAAGCCCCAGAAAACTCCGGACTTCAGCTACCGTATAAAGCTCAGGACACTCCCGCATCGCAACTATCTTCGCAGGATCCACTGCAATACCTTCCTAACTCACTATAAGACCGAGGACGCCACTGAAGATGACCAAAACTCGCACTTCGAGAACTTGGCATACAACTGATTCCTCCTTAGCGTCTCCAAAACCAAAAGAAGATGCTTGAAGTTATCTTCCTTACTCTGCGAGTACACCAGAATATCGTCGACGAAGACGATCATAAAATTGTACAAGTACTCCTAGAAGGTCCTGTTCATCAAATCCATGAACACTGACGGCGCATTAGTCAGCTCAAACGGCATGACCGTAAACTAGTAGCGCCTGTAACCTGTACTGAAAGTTATCTTAGGGATAACACTCTCCCTTATCTAATTTAGAGTACGCCGTTGGCCCGACCAACTGATCACAGAGATCATCGATCCTTTGGATTGGGTACTTGTTCTTTTCCGTCAACTTATTGAGCTCCCGATTATTAATACATAGCCTCAAGCTTCTGTCCTTCTTCTTAATTAAGAGGGTCGGTGCGCTCCAAGGCGAAGTACTTGGACGCACATACCCTTGCTCTAATCAACTTTTAGAAGTTGCAACTTCAGCTCCCCCATTTCCTTAGGCGCTAGCCGATATGGAGAGCGTGACACAGGCTTTGCACCTGGTACTAGCTCAAACATGAAATCTATCTCCCGTCGAGGCGGGGCTCCAGGAAGGTCTCTAGGGAACACATCAGGGTACTCTGATACCACTGAAATATTAACCAATGCGGGCTTCGGCTTTACAACCTCCACTAGTGTACATAATAACTCTACACCAGCACGAACCGCCTTCACCACCTAAAGAGCAGATACCAATGTCTTGCTCGACCTCTTCGATCCCGTAAAGGTCGTCTCACGACTTGCTCCCAGCTTGACTTCCTTGCTACCGCAATCTATATAGGATTGCTGCTCCAAGAGCCAGTCCATGCCAAATATAACGTCGAACTCCTGATTCCCAATCCAAAACTAAGCGCAACAAATTCTACCCGCGCACAATGAGCACCATTGGACTATAACGCATCCAATTTGTCTCTTACCATCGAAGGAGGTACTCCGACGCACAATTAAATTCCTAATAAAGGAATGCGAAGCTCCCTAAATGAACGGTGCTCTCGCAGATAAAGTAAAGTCATAACAAAGCTTAGCACCAGTAGTTCTAAGCTAACATGCACAAGGACGACAAGTATTTATGGCAAAACTATATTTAAACCATACCTGCCCTCACGACGGCGTGCTTCCTCCAGGGCTTTAGGCACTCACGGGAATAATGCCCCGGCTCCCCACAGTTGAAACATGTGCCCGGGGTCTGACCCGTAGTCGCCCCAGAAGCACCAGAAGGAGCTGGACCCGAAGTCCTATGCTTCTTATACCATTTTCGATATACAGACTTTGAGGTGCTCGGCACTTTGAATGTCGTCTCCTTTGCACTAGAGTCCTTGACTGCTCCTGACATAGCTTTCTTGGCATTCTTAGCACCTTTCCAACAGTCTCGGGCAAAGTGTCCTTTCTTTCCACAAGTAAAACATGTGTAAGTAGCTTTGCTAGTCGATGTCATAGCCCCTTTTTCCAGCATTCCAACGGATGCAACTCTTATGGGGCTTGTATAGTTCGATACCATGGTCGCTGGCATCGGGAGGGTCTTCCTCAAATCTGCCTCCAATGATCCAGCTGATTCCACCAAGGCTCGGAATCCCAATAACTTTGGTCCTAGCAGTAGAACTCGTAACTCGGCGCGCAGGCCATTATAAAATCTATCGACTGTAGCTTGCTCATTATCCAACTCAAAGCATGGGTAGCGGCTTATCATAAGAAATGCATGCAAATATTCCTCAACGGTGTGCGCTCCCTGCACTAAATTCATATTCAGCAGCTGCCCCGATGGTCTACCAAAGGTCATTTGCTGCATCACGCCCACCGGCATTGAAGCCACAACAGGGGCGCAGGGTTGTACATTCCCTCCAAGCGGTGTACCCGTCACAGCGAACACCGCTTCTACGATCCTTCTAACGGTTTCATACGAAGGAGGAGTCTCAAACACCTCACCGGGTGCACTATGCTCCTCAAAAACCGGACATTCTGGCGGTCCAGCACCGCTTCCGGTCACCTAGATTGGTACAAAACACCGTTAAGCGACTAAATAAAATGGCAAACAACAAGTATAGGAACGCGCAGGTTCCTCAAACACGTGTATTTTCATTCCTAAGTGGACATTCATGGGTTCTGTTACCGTTATAACGATGACGCACACACATGTGCTCACCACCCCTTAAAAAGAATTCGCCCACGAATTCAACTTAAGCCCGACCAAAACCAGTAGTCTGATACCAAATTGTAACGCCCCAATTCGTCGCATAGCATATATCAGTAGGTTCGGCCGGGGTCCGACGCCGTATGCCACAGACAGACCGGGTGGTTACTCATGGAAACCATCCAACCAATCATAACGTCCTACACAGAGCATTCTAGCGGAAGCAGTTTATATAAGTTGCAAATAAGAACCCAGCATTAAAGCATGAATGTCCACTAAAACAAAATAGGAATGTTATACAAAACCAACACAAGCCTTAAGACCTTACAAAATGTTTCACTTGATATTACATGATTTACAAACCACGGCACGCAGACCGGTCATACATGAATAAAACAGTAAACACTTCCAATTAGGCCTTCGAGGGCCGGCTTCGCACTTGGGATTTAGCCCGCTATTGACCGCTTGGTCCAGCAGCACCTACAAGCAACAAACCACCGCACGGTGGCAAAACAAGGCAACGGTCAGCAATGCTGACCAAATTATAATGATCCCGCCCCCAACTCGGGGCGGCGATGCTCCTTCCCTGCATTTCATTAGCATAAGCGAGCAATATATGACCATAATCATTTCATCACAGACGTTGGCTCTCACGGCCACACGCCCCGTGCTCTCAGGGCACATTCTCGGTGAATCGGTCGATGTCACGTCAATTAAAGCCATGGACATTCCGGACTCACCACCGCCACTTTGACGGCCAAACCTATGAGCAATTTGTCTTCCCGGCATGGGTCACGTCAATTTAAGCCATGGACCGCCGAAGACTCTCATCTATGCCAACGACAAGTGTCACGTAACTTTAGGTCTCTTTAACCAGAACGACATAGATATGGGTACGGTTCCATCTAACCCGTGCTCACGTCGCAACGACAATTTAATCCATTTGCGCAGGTCAAACTTCTCCCGAGTCCCATTTTCGTCACACAATTTCACATAACTCGGTTATGTTCAAGCTGGCTCTCAGGCCACCAAGTTGGCAAGATCTCGCATCCGCCCAGTTTTCCGGGTGCACCTTTGGGTTAATCCCCAAGGCTCCCTGCTGCAATCTACCGTGTAGAAAACCCGAAAAAAAAATTAATAGCACGGAGTCTTCTCTGGCATTTATGCAATGCAACATCACCGATCCAGACCAACATGTCCAGGTAGGCTTCACACATCATGCCTATGTTCGTTCTCGCTTACGGACTCTAAACAATGGGGACTTCACATATCTACCCGAAGGAACGCCTCCAACTCTCCGCAAACTCGCGAGAGCGGGCTTCCTATGCAAAGAAAGAGAGCTACTCATGATCAAGAAGAGAATCGTTACCCTAGCGTTCCTCTTTGGCGCCATGGAAAAGTAAGCGGATGCAAAGCACCGCACTAGCTTTGCCTCCGTGGATCCGGAGCCGGCTCGCGATTTGGAGTTTCGAAGCTCCTCCAATGGCCGGATCTAGCTCCTTCTTCCTTCCTTGGTTCTCCTCTCTCTCTAAGTTTTTAGAAAGATGATAACTTATGAAAAGTGAGGGTTTCTAAGTCCAATCCCGGGTATATCCCTTCAGGAACAACCCCCAGCCGTTGGATCATTCGTTAAAGAAATGAACGGCTTTGATTCGGGACTGAAATGCCCAATCTGAACCGCACACAACCTGGCACACGCCCGTGTCCCGGGCCGTGTGCCTCATTCGCCGTCAAAATCGGCTCGCCTGGAACCTCACACGGGTATCGAACACGCCTGTGTTCGAGCTGACACGCCCGTGTTCCACCTGACACGGCCGTGTGGCCGGCCGTGTACCCCCATCATTTTTCCCCGAAAACAACCCGAGCACTGCACGGGTTCTAGGACACGCCCGTGTCCTTGCCCGTGTCACCTAAACACGCCTGGGCTCCAGTCCGTGTACATGGTCTCGACACTCGACACTTCGTCGAGCGAAGATCGTCGACCTGATGACACGGCCTTGGACACGCCCGTGTCCTAGGCCGTGTGCCTTGTCTCGACGCAATGTCGAGAACTAAGTATCGACTTCCCGGGACGAGTGTCGACACGGGTTGACACGCCCTGCGACACGCCCGTGTCGCAGGCCGTGTGTCATGTCACGACACTTCGTCGAACGCAGAGTGTCGACTTCGCGGGCTAAGTGTCGACACGGGTCGACACGCCCTGCGACACACCCGTGTCGCAGGCCGTGTGCCCAGTCTCGACACAATGTCGAGACCAAAGTGTCGACTTCCCGGCTGAGTGTCGACACAAGCTTGACACACCCTGGGACACGCCCGTGTCCCAGGCCGTGTGCCTGCAGCCAGAAAACAAAACTGGCCCAAAACGTCCCCCGACGCTCCTTTGAGTTTCGGGGCGTTACACAGGGCCTCTATTTCAGTGACTAATTAATCACCTACAACTTAGGCCAAATGCTCCTACAGCTCATATTCAGATAAACCGAATCCTACTGGAGTTTATACCAGATGAAATGAATTTAAAACAACTGATTATCTGTTAATTAATTGGATATCTTGCCTTTATTGCAAATCTGGACTATGTGATCTATTCATTCATGCAGCCTGAAATATCTATTCTGCAAATTCATGCGACCTATAATATTTACACTATAATTTCATGCGACCTATAATTTCTCCTCAACCGGCTCATGTGGTCTGAGATATTTATTTCGAACAATTCATGTGGCCTGAAATATCTATAAATGCGATCTTGAATTCACTGTAATTTGGCTATTCTTATAAACTAATTTTATTCATTCTAGCATTCATGAAATGACAAGTCCTGATCATGGTTCTCTTATCTAAAGATCATCATTATTGGGGTAAAGCCCCTAGAGATCAAATTTCTGAAGATTAGGCTAGAAATCATGAAATTCAGTTCACCTCACACACTATCCATCTCATTCAAAATGACCGTAATTTTTTAAGTATTGCAGTGACCTATTGCAACATCTATTATAGACAGATTTCCAAGATTTGGGATAATGTCATCGACCTTCAGGATGTTAATTTGATTTGATTATACGAACAAGCCGTGAAAATCTTCAAGAAGTCTATCTGCCTCAAGTAATGCAATTAGACAATTAAGAAGTAAAAAAGCAAAGGCGAACTGGTAATCGTATCTTTTCATTGCTTCAAAAATTATTTACATCCATTAACTCATGCAGTTAACAAAAAGACCGCCGAGCTACGGGGTCTATCTAATGGTGTGACTTGAGTCTTCTAGCCACAAGAGTCCCACTAGAACTGATAGAGCCGTCAACATCAATGGGGGGGGGGGGCAAATATCCTTTGGATTTATTGCCGCTGCTACTGCTGAAAATAACTGTCTCTGTGATAATCTTCACCAGAATCGATTTTTGAGGAGGAGACCTGTGAGTCCGCAGAACGTTAATATCCTTGGGTGACTGTTCTAGATTACCAGACCACAGAAGAACAATGGTAATCAGCAAGTCTGCCTCAGCTCGCTTGTCCACATCCTCCTTCTCCGAGTCTGATTTATCCCTAGCCTCCTTATCAGCTATGATCTGCTCCCTCATCATCTTTTTCTCATCGCCTTCAAAAGCAATGATGGAAGCATGTTCCTTGCCCGTCCTGACATATAGCACCTGGACGTCATCCTCAACTGCCAGGTGGCCTAATGCGGGCTGGAAAGCCTCCAGCAAAGTCTTGTTAATTTCCTACAGCTTATCAAATTTTTGTGCAATCTCATCAGTAGAGAGACTGACCGTTGAAAGCAAAGTCTCACTGCCCAAGGTGGAAGCATCAGGAGTCACAAAGGCAGACTCCAGAATCTCCTTTTCTTGCAGCTTGAATTGCAAGCTCGCAGCACTAACCTTAACAAATACATTTAGCTCTTTCATCAAAAAACATTTTGGTGTACTAGCTCTACAATAGTTAAATTATCCCTCCTTCGATTCTTTTCAGACATGATCTATTGTACCTTCTGTAAAATCTTATCCACAGTGATCTGACTGCATCATTGCAATCCTTCTCGAATATAGTCAACATCAAAAGTAGGGAAGATCATGGAGGTAGCGGTCTGGCTTGTTGGAGATTGACTTGGTTAACCGGGTCAACAAGTCAAATCTTTTATTATGTTTTATTTTAATGTTTTTAATTAATTTGTTTGGTATGTATTTAATAAGAGAGAGTGTGAGACGCATTTATTATGAGAGAGGTTTTATGGTTTTTGCTTTGCCTATATAAAGACCCCCTTATACTCATTTTGATGAATGAAAATAGAGAGAGAAGCTCTCAAATTCCGGTTCTTGTCTTAGTGAGAGAAAGAGAAGCGCTGCAGCGCAGGAGCCTTGCCGAGCGGGTAGAGACGCTTGCCGGGCGAGTTGGAGTACTCGCCGGATTGGGAGATCTCGTCGTTTGGTCTCGGCAAGTTGGTTTGACCCGAGCGGCTTGAAGGGTTAACCGGGCGGTTTGCTGAGCTCTCCAGCGAGGGAGAGGGGATTGGCGAGAGGTAGTGGACTAGTCGCGAGTAAGGCGGGACGTGAGTCGGCTTGATCTCGCCGCGAGGAGGAGAGGCCGCGGCTTGCGTACTCGCGTGTAGAGGTCTCGCTGGTGTACTCGCGGGTTGAGTGCCCGCGTGTGGTGGTCCAGCAGGTTTGATCTCGCCGAGTGGACTACTCACCTGCAGGAAAGAGTTCGCGCGGCCTGTCCCGGTTTGGTGTTGATCTCGCGTGCGGCCATCTCGCAAGAAGAGCTCGCGCGGTTTGTGGCCGTCTCGCAAGTTTTGGGCTTGTGGTTTGGAGTCAAGTGGAATCGATTGTGGAATTGGGACCGAGCGGGAGAGCCCATACACGTTTCCAACAAATGGTATCAAAGCCAGGTTGCAAACTTTTAAGGTGGCTCGGAAGGTTTGAAATAGAGGAGAGAGATGGAGTTTGGAGGTGCCATGCCGGGGCAAGTCCCCAAGTTGACAAAGACAAATTATGGAAACTGGAGTATTCAGATGAAGGTGCTACTCGCTTCAAAGGAATTATGAGAGATAGTTGAGGACGGGTATGAAGAGCTTACTGCCGAAGCAGAAACAACGCTGACCAATGCCCAGAAGACGACATTGAGGGAAGCGAGAAAGAAAGATAAGAAGGCTACTGCGTGCGGATGAAGGATAAGTCTCTGTCAATGAAGAATGATCAAGGAAAGGAGGTAGTGAAGGTGAACATGACGACGAACCGTCTCTTCACGCTGAAGATGGATGCTCAAGAGACGGCTTGCCTCGCGAGAACAAAAGAAGAGGAAGAAGCATGACTATGACACCATAGGATGGGGCATTTGGGCTTCACAGGGTTGAAGCTACTATCCCACTCCAAGATGGTGGCGGATCTGCCTATGATCTCCCCTCCACAGAAGGTGTGTGAAGCGTGCACGAAGGGGAAGCTCAAGAGGCAAACATTCGAAGGAGGGAAGTCCTGGAGAGAAAGGCTACAACTTGAACTGCTTCACTCGGACATCGTGGGTCCGTTTGAGACCACCTCAATAGGCGGAAGCAAGTACTACATCACCTTCACGGATGACTATAGTCGGAAGTGTTGGGTGTATTTCCTGAGAGAGAAGTCTGAGGTCCTTGACAAGTTCATGGAGTTCAAGGCGATGGTCGAGAAAGAGAGTGGGCAACCATTGAAGGTGCTGAGGACAGATCGAGGTGGGGAGTACACCTCAAGGCTGTTCGATAATTTCTGCAAGGAGAATGCAATATCACACCAACTGACGGCGGCATACTCACCGCAGCAGAACGGAGTGGCAGAGAGGAAGAACCTCACCATCATGAACATGTCGAGGAGCATGGTGAAGGAGAAGGGGCTACCGGAGATGTTCTGGGCGGAAGGAGTGCAATGTGCGGTGTATCTACTGAACAGATGCCCCACAAAGAGTGTGAAGTTCATGACACCGTTTGAAGTATGGAGCTGCTGGAAGCCGAGTGTGAAGCATCTAAGGGTCTTCGGGTCTGTAGCTCATGCTCACATCCCAGACCAGAGAAGGAAGAAGCTCGATGATAGGAGCGAGAAGTGCATTTTTGTTGGCTACGCTCCGGAGAGCAAGACATATAAATTTTACAACCCGGTGACGGGAAAGGCCATAGTCTCGAGGGCGTGGTGTTTGAAGAAGGAAGTAGCTGGAGCTGGGATGAGGAGACAAGAAGTATAAAGGGTATGTTCTTTGAAGATGAAGAAGAGGGTGGTCACGAGGCTGGAGCGGAGAATGGTGGAGATGAGCCGCCATCACCACCGAGTAGAAATTCAGGGGGAGCTTCCACCTCCTATTCAAAAGGGGAAATCTCAAGTGGAGGTAATTTTGGAGGAGGAAGCGGGATCTGGAGTGACTCCGAGAGTCCACCACCCAGGATGAAGGGTTTGGCAGAGCTCCATGAGGAGACGGTCCCAATTCATACTAACTATTCATTATATTGTCTCTTAGCAGATTGCGAGCCACGGTCCTATGAAGAAGCTGCCCAGGAGAAATCTTGGAGGATGGCGATGGATGCCGAGATGGCCTCCATAAAGAAGAACGATAAATGAGAGCTAGTTGACCCACCAGCGGGCCACAAACCCTCGGAGTGAAATGGGTTTACAAGGTGAAGAAAACAAAGATGGAGTTGTGGAGAAACACAAGGCAAGGCTGGTGGTGAAAGGGTATAGACAAGTCCAAGGGGTGGACTATGATGAAGTCTATGCCCCAGTGGCGCGGATCGATACTATAAGGCTGATCATCGCACTGGTGGAACACTACGGATGGACTATCGTGCAAATGGATGCTGTGGCGGAGTATCTGAATGGGTACCTGGAGGAGGATGTGTACATCGAGCAGCCTCCAGGGTACGTGGTGAAAGATAAGGAGAGAAAAGTCTGCAAGCTGAACAGGGCCTTGTACGGACTGAAGTAGGGAGCTCGAGCTTAGAATGGGAGGAAAGACAAATTCCTTCAAGAGCATGGGTATATCAAGTGCCCATATGAGTATGCTCTCTACATGAAGTGGAGAAGAGTGGGGATATCATGATCCTATGTCTATACGTGGACGACATTATATTCACCGGGAGCAACCCTGCGATGTTCGAAGAATTCAAGAGGCTGATGATGGAGGAGTTCGAGATGACGGACTTGGGAGAGCTGAGCTATTTCTTAGGAGTTGAGGTGCAGCAGAGAGAAGATGAGATCTTCATCTCCCAAAAGAAGTATGCTGAGGAGATTCTGAAAAGGTTCAGGATGGAGGGTAGCAAGGCTATCTCCACTCCTGCGGACCCTGGAACAAAGCGGAGGAAGGATTCAGAAGAGGATGGAGTGGACCCAACTATGTTCAAGAGCCTGGTCGGAAGTCTAAGGTACTTGACTTTCACTAGGCCGGACATCATGTATGCAGTCGGGGTAGTAAGCAGGCACATGGAGGAACCCAAGCAGGACCACTTCACAGCAGCGAAGAGGATCCTGATGTATGTGAATGGGACTCGGGACCATGGCCTGAAGTACTCATCTGGAGGAGAGTTGAAGATAGTCGGCTACTCGGATAGCGACTATGGAGGAGATGTGAACGACCGGAAGAGGACTTCTGGGTATGCGTTCAACATGGGAACCGCGGCGTTCTCATGGAGTTCTAAGAAGCAGGCTACAATAGCCTTATCATCATGTGAGGCAGAGTACATTGCAGCTGCGGCATGTGCTTGCCAAGCTATCTGGCTGAGAAATCTTCTGGAAGAGTTACATCATGTGCAGGATGGCTCAACGACATTGTTAGTGGATAACATGTCCGCCATCCAGCTCGCGAAGAATCCTGTGTTGCACGGGCGCAACAAGCATATCAAGATGAGGTACCATTTCCTTCGTGAGCAGGTGGAGTAGAAGACGGTGGAAGTTGTGTATTGCCCTACCGGAGAGCAGATCGCGGACATATTCACCAAAGCGTTGAAGGTGGAGACATTCGAGAAGCTCAAAGGCAAACTCGGCATGGTCTGCTAAGTTTGAGGGGGAGTTTGTTGGAGATTGACTTGGTTGACCGGGTCAACAAGTCAAAGCTTTTATTATGTTTTATTTTAATGTTTTTAATTAATTTGTTTGGTATGTATTTAATAGGAGAGAGTGTGAGACGCATTTATTATGAGAGAAGTTTTATTGTTTTTGCTTTGCCTATATAAAGGCCCCCCTTGTACTTATTTTGATGATTGAAAATAGAGAGAGAAGCTCCCAAATTCCGGTTCTTGTCTTAGTGAGAGAAAGAGAAGCGCTGCAGCACAGGAGCCTTGCGGAGCTGGTAGAGAGGCTTGCCGGGCGAGTTGGAGTACTCGCCGGATTGGGAGATCTCGCCGTTTGGTCTCGGCGAGTTGGTTTGACCCGAGCGGCTTGAAGGGGTAACCGGGCGGTTTGCTGAGCTCGCCACTAAGGGAGAGGGGATTGGCGAGAGGTAGTGGACTAGTCGCGAGTAAGGCGGGATGCGAGTCTGCTTGATCTCTCCGCGAGGAGGAGAGGTCGTGGCTTGCGTACTCGCGTGTGGAGGTCTCGCTGGTGTACTCGCGGGTTGAGTGCCCGCGTGTGGTGGTCCCGCAGGTTTGATCTCGCCGAGTGGACTACTCGCCTGCAGGAAAGAGTTCGCGCGGCCTGTTGCGGTTTGGTGTTGATCTCGCGTGCGGCCATCTCGAAAGAAGAGCTCGCGCGGTTTGTGGCGGTCTCGCAAGTTTTGGGCTTGTGGTTTGGAGTCAAGTGGAATCGATTGTGGAATTGGGACCGAGCGGGAGATCCCATACACGTTTCCAACATGGCTATCAGCCAGCATTTTTTTAACCAAATTCTTATCATCAGTTCACTCTTCTTCAGTAGATTGTACCTTTTCCTCAACTTTTCCTCCCAACAACTCACTCCCCAGCTATTTAGCCCCAAAGAATTAAATGACCTCACCATATAGATTCAAGCTCAACACTATCATTCTAGATGTGGATTCAAACACATTCATATCAAGAGGATTGTCCTAAGACATCGCCAAAGGATCAATAACCACCAACTAATTGGAGATCTTACTTGCATCTGTTGGGTCTATTGATCACAATGTACTAGATTTGAAGAAGTCCCACAAGACAATAGTATACACATATATGTATTTGATATATGTTCAAGTTCAATATATGCAGGTTGTCTACTATTTTATGATTAGAAAGATTGATTCTGTTAGAACTTTGGGTGGAGTTAAGATAAACACAATACAGAGGCCGAAATTTTCCTATGTCTAGAAGCGTTGAGTGTGTATAAATCACTCAATGCTAGAGGCCTAGAAGCGTTGATAGAGGCTCAAACATTCAAAGCCTCAGTGGTGTTCGACTCAAATTTGGATAAGTACAGAAGTTTTGAGTGAAGTCCTTTCACTCAACACCAACACAATGGAAAGTGTCCAAGTACAGAAGAATTGAGTGAAGAAGGCTCGCTCGATACCTTATCAAAGATTCAACAAAATCCAAAAGCGTGGAGTATAGATGGTTCACTCAATACCTTCATTCAGAAATTTTGTATAAGTCCAGAAGCATTGAGTGTAGAAGGTTCACTAAACGCCTTCGGTCTGGATAACTGCCAAGTCTAGGAACATTGAGTGAATGAGGTTCACTCAATGACTTCTACCATGATAATTCTATTAAGTATAGATGCATTGAGTCTCAAGACAACACTCAACGCTTCTATGCGTTGAGTCACAAGACTTCACTCATCGCTTAGGCAGATTGTATGTGAAAGTTGCCAAGTCCACATGCGCTGAGTCATGCCGGCATCATCCTAATTAAAATGTAGCGAGTTTTGCATTGTAGAAGAGAAATGGCGCCGTATACTTTCTATAGAACTATTAACGCTAAAGTAACTTTATACCTGCCTATTCAGCATACCCATAACGATCATAGAGCCGCTACTTCAAGAGATATAAAATCAAAAGAGATAAAATTTTTAAAGAGATACTTATTTATTCAGATAAATATCCTTTCCTTGTTAAAGTGGTTGAAGCCTAACTAAAGAAGAGAATTCAGTAAGAACTGAAACCCTAATTTCCTGCAAGGGTTAGATAGCAGAGCATTGTTAATTGTTGTTGTTATACTTCTAGGTTGTTGCACTAAAATTCGGATCAACACAAGCTTGAAGAAACAGAGATCTGCAATAGATCATGTTGGGTATTGTATCCACAACGTACCTGATTTGAAGAAGCCCCTGAACAAGCTAAGGTAAATAGGCAATGTTTTTGACAAAATATTTCAAGTTGTACTTGCAGTTATTCCACGCTAAGTGCACACCAATGTCAGAGTGCAGTAGGTCAATATACACGGGTCTGCACGACGTAATCCCTCGTTGAGCAGATCAGTGTGTTGGCCTACGTGTACTCTCTCTATTGGAGTGCACTTACCTTCAAGTACAGGGCTGTGATCTTGCAGGAGCAGACAAGGAGCAAGGATGGGTCAAGGAGCACATCATGGGTGGAAAGACGAAAATTCGTCTAAGTGTAAATCGGCGAGAATCGCCAAGTGATTCTCGCCGATTCGGCGAGAATCACTAGTGATTCTCGCCGAATCGCCGAGAATCAATGGCTAATTCCCACCGACTCGATCCAACTACACTTCAAAGCAAGTAACTCTGATTCTAAGTAAGAATCGACGAGAATCACCAAGTGATTCTCGCCGATTCGTCGAGAATCACTGGCTGATTCTCGCCATCTCGACCCGGGCTAAATCAGTGCGTACAACCAAGTCAACTTCGACGAGAATCATCTTTGATTCTCGCCGAATCGTCGAGAATCACCTTTGATTCTCGACGATTCGACGAGATTCACTTTTGATTCTCGCCGATTTTGACTTGGGCGATTTTCTGGAATTCCCTGAACCGGATTCTGCAGCTGACTCTGTTCTGGACCGGGATTTAGGGTTTCTACTTGTGGGACCCACAACGGTCATATTGATGTTGTCTACAGTATAAATACAAGGTATTTTTGAACAGTAAAAAAAAACTAAGAAAGAAGCCGAGCACGATCTAAACCTAAAATCGCGAGTTCCGTTCCGCCGCCGCCGTCGCCGCTCGAGCCAGTCAGTCGCCGCTTTTGATCGAGATTTCTTCCTGATCTTCCGGCAACAGAAGCTTAGCCAAGCTTAGAGTTTCACGCGTCTATCCAGAGATCCCTTGTCTCTCGATTTGTTGATCGGGAAAACTTCCCCGTCCGAATCGATCGAGACGACCGATCCTCGTGTGACCGTTGGTAGACCTAGCTAGCTTCGCTATGAAGTTTGGATCTCCAAAGTACAGCAGCCGCACATCGTCGCCGCCGATCCCGTGAACCTTGCCGCCGCCCAACTTACCGCCGCCGGTTCCGGGGAGATCCTCTCCAAGAGAGATCTAGGGTAGTGGACTCTTTGTGGACTTCAAGAACACGTCGTCAACAAAGAGGGACACCGTAGTCTCCAAACGTAGTTTGTATCTCTTGTTGTAACACCCCCTATCCGTCGCATAGCATAAGGCAGTAGGTCCGGCCGGGGCCCGACGTCGTATGCCACAGACAGACCGGGTGGTTACTTATGGAAACCATCCAACCAATCTCTACGTCCTACACATAGCATTCTAGCGGAAGCAGTTTATAAAAGTTGTAAACAAGAACCCAGCATCAAAGCACGAATGTCCACTAATACAAAATAGGAATGTTATACAAAATACCCAAAAACAAGCCTTAAGGCCTTACAAAATGTTTCACTTGAATATTACATGTTTTACAAACCACGGCATGCAGGCCGGTCATACATGATTAAAACAGTAAACACTTCCATTTGGGCCTTCGAGGGCCAGCTTCGCAAAAAGGGCTTTAGCCCGCTATTGACCGCTTGGTCCAGCTGCACCTGCAAGCAACAAAACCACCGCACGGTGGAAAAACAAGGCAACGGTCAGCAATGCTGACCAAATTATAACGATCCCGCCCCCAACTCGGGGCGGCGATGCTCCTTCCCTGCATTTCATTAGCATAAGCGAGCAATGTATAACAATAGCTATTTCATCACAGACGTTGGCTCGCACGGCCACATGCCCCGTGCACTCAGGGCACATTCTCGGTGAACCGGTCGATGTCACGTCAATTAAAGCCATTAACATTCCAGACTCACCACCGCCACATAGACGGCCAAACCTATGAGCAATTTGTCTTCTTGGCATGGGTCACATCAATTTAAGCCATTGACCGCCGAAGACTCACATCTATGCCAACGGCAAGTGCCACGTAACCTTAGTTCTCTTTAACCGAACGACATAGAGCGGGTACGGTTCCATCTAACCCGTGCTCACATCGCAACGACAATTTAAGCCATTTGCGCGGGTCAAACTTCCGCCGAGTCCCATTCTATCACAAGTCACATAACTCGGTTATGTTCAAGTTGGCTCTCAGGCCACCAAGTTGGCAAGATCTCGTATCCGCCCAGTTTTCTGGGTGCACCTTTGGGTTAATCCCCAAGGCTCCCTGCTGCAATCTACCGCGTAGGAAACCCGAAAAACAACCAATAGCACGGAGTCTTCTCCGGCCTTATGTAATGCAACATCACCGATCCAGACTAACATGTCTGGGTAGGCTTCACACATCATGTATATGTCCGTTCTCGCATACGGACTCTAAACAACGGGGACTTCACATATCTACCCAAAGGAACGCCTCCAACTCTCCGCAAACTCGCGAGAGCGGGCTTCCTATGCTAGGAAAGAGAGCTATTCGTGCTCAAGATGAGGATCGTTACCCTTGAGTTCCTCTTTGGTGCCATTGAAAAGTAATCGGATGGAAATCACCGCACTAGCGTTGCCTCCGTGGATCCGGAGTCGGCTTGCGATTCGGAGCTCCGAAGCTCCTCCAATGGCGGATCTAGCTCCTTCTTCCTCCCTTGGCTCTCCTCTCTCTCCAAGGATTTAGAAAGATGATAAGGTATGAAAAGTGAGGGTTTTCCAAGTCCACTCACGGGTATATCCTCTCAGGAACAACCCCCAGCCGTTGGATCTTCAGTTAAAGAAATGAACGGCTTCGATTCGGGGCTGAAATGCCCAATCTGGACCGAACACGGCCTGGCACACGCCCGTGTCCAGGGCCGTGTGCCGCATTCACCGTCAAAATCGAATCTCCTGGAACCTCACACGGGTATCGAACACGCCCGTGTTCGAGCTGACACGCCCGTGTTCCACCGGACACGGCCGTGTGGTCGGCCGTGTACCCCATGATTTTTTCCCCAAAATCAACCCGAGCACTACACGGGTTCTAGGACACGCCCGTGTCCTTGCCCGTGTCACCTTGACACGCCTGGGCCCTAGGCCGTGTATACGGGACACTTCGTCGAGTGAAGATCGACGACTTGATGACACGGCCTTGGACACGCCCGTGTCCTAGGCCGTGTGCCTTGTCTCGACGATCGTCGAGACATTCTCGTCGACTCCCCGGGTCGATCGTCGACACGGGTCGACACGCCCTGTGACACGCCCGTGTCGCAGGCCGTGTGCCCACTCTCGCCGAATCGTCGAGTAAATCTCGACGACTTCGCGGCTAAGTGTCGACACGGGTCGACACGCCCTGCGACACGCCCGTGTCGCAGGCCGTGTGCCCACTCTCGACGAATCGTCGAGTAAATCTCGACGTCTTCGCGGCTAAGTGTCGACACACGCATGACATGCCCTGGGACACGCCCGTGTCCCAGGCCGTGTGCCTGCTGCCAGAACCCAAACTGGCCTAAAACGTCCCCCTTTTGCTCCTTTGAGTTTCGGGGCGTTACAACTCTCCCCCTCTTAAAAGGAAAGACACGTACAAAACCAAAATTTGTACCTGAGCGGAACAACTCCGGATACTCGTCAAGCATAGTCTGCTCTCGCTCCCAAGAGAGCTCCTCACGACCGCAATTGTCCCACCGGACCTTGACCATCCTGATCTCTTTATTGCGTAGCCGCTTGACCTCCGAGTCCTCGATCTGCACGGGCTTTACCTTTGTCGTTAGCCCACTATCCACCGGCACTTGATCAACCGCGATCGCTTGCGTAGGCTCTTGCACCGCCTTCCGAAGCATCGAAATATGGAATACATCATGTAAACCACTAAGCGCCACTGAGAGCTTCAACCGATAGGCCGCTTCACCAACTTGCTCCAGAACCTCAAACGGTCCAAGGTACCTCGGGCTTAGCTTTTTCAATCGCCGCACCCACGAGACACCCTTGAACGGCTTGATCTTTAAGTAGACATAATCACCCACAGCGAACTCCACATTCCTGTGCTTGGCATTATAGTACTTTGCTTGCCGGTCCTGAGCGATAAGCAACCTCTCCCGAATGGTTCTCACCAAAGAAGTAGCATCCTCCACTTTCGATCGCTTATACAACTTTGACTCACCCGTTTCTAACCAAGACAACGGCGTGCGACATTTCCTACCATATAGGGCCTCGAAGGGCGCCATCTGTATACTCGCCTGCTAGCTGTTGTTGTATGCGAACTCCACCAAATAAAGGTGGTCTTCCCATTGCTTTCCAAAATCCAAGACACACATGTGAAGCATGTCTTCCATGGTTCTATTGACCCTCTCGGTCTGCCCATCCGTTTGCGAATGGAAGGCTGTGCTGAATTTCAACTTTGTTCCCAACATTTGATGCACCAGCCTCCAATCATTGGACGTGAACCGCCCATCTCGGTCACTCGCGATGCTGCGGGGCACACCATGAAGCCGTACTATATTATCCACATAAAGCTTTGCTAACTTCTCCACCGGATCATCCTTCCTATGCGGAATAAAATGCGACACCTTCGTTAATCGATCCACGATCACCAAATGGCGTCGTTCCCCTTTTTAGACCTTGGCAAACCGTGCAAAAAGCCCATAGAGATGTCGTCGAATTTCCACTCCGGAATAGGCAAGGACTTAAGAAATCCTCCCGGCTTTTGGCACTCCGCCTTTACCAAGGCGCAGGTTTGGCACTTCGCTACGTATAACGCCACATCCTTCTTTAAACTAGGCCATCAAAACAGTTTCTTCACATCGCGGTACATCTTCGTGATCCCCGGATGAATCTAGTACTTGGTATGGTGTACCTCGTACAACAATTCCACCCGCAAATTGCCCACACTTGGGACGCACAGACGATTGTCTTTCCAAAGCAATCCGTCATCCACAATGAATTGTGAATTTGACTCATCCAGAGCTTCTACCATGAATTGCTTCATATGGACATCCAAATCAAACGCCTGTCGAATCCGATCAGCCAGGTCATATTGGACATCAGTCCAATTCCGTACTGCTTCAGCACTTGGTTGCCTATCCGCACAAACAATCTCCAACGCCTCCAACTCCCGCACCAACCGCTCATCATGCATCGATAGCCAGTTGGCTTGAGCTGGGGCTCGGCGATTCAACGCGTCCGCATATTCAGATCCTTCTGATCAATCAGATACTTCACATTCTTGTGACCGGCGTAGAGATCCATTTTCACACCGTATACAATTATGCCTCTATAGCTTCAAGGCAAAACTCACGGCCATTAACAACAAGTCATGGACCGGATAGTTCCTCTCGTGCACTTTTGCTGTCTCGAGCCATAAGCTATTACGCTTCCGTGTTGCAGTAGCACGCAACCCAAACCGCTGCCCTAAGCATCATTATAAATCTCATAGCCTTCGGTTCCACTCGGCGAAGTCAGCACAGGCGCCGTGGTCAACCGACATTACAACTCCTCAAAAGCTCGCGCGCACTCCAGCGTCCAAAAGAACTTATGCTCCTTCCTCGTCAAAGTAGTGAGAGGTAACGCTATCAGCGAGAAGTTCTCCACGAAGCGCCTATAATAGCCGGCAAGCCCCAGAAAACTCCGGACTTTCGCTACCGTAGCAAGCTCAGGCCACTCTCGTATCGCAACAATCTTCGTCGGATCCACTATAATACCTTCCTCACTCACTAGAAGACCAAGGACACCACTGAGGGTGACCAAAACTCGCACTTCGAGAACTTGGTACATGACTGATTCTTCCTTATCGTCTCCAAACCAAAAGAAGATGCTTGAAGTGATCTTCCTTACTCTGCGAGTACACCAGACTATCGTCGACGAAGACGATCACAGAATGGTACAAGTACTCCCGGAAGGTCCTGTTCATCAAATCCACGAACACTAACGGCGCATTAGTCAGTCCAAACGGCATGACCGTAAACTCGTAGCGCCCGTGTCCTGTACTGAACGTTATCTTAGGGATATCACTCTCCCTTATCTAATTTAGAGTACGCCGTTGACCCTACCAACTGATCACAAAGATCATCGATCCTTGGGATTGGGTACTTGCTCTTTTCCGTCAACTTGTTGACCTCCTGATAATTAATACGCAGCCTCAACCTTCCATCCTTCTTCTAAATAAAGAGGGTCGGTGCGCTCCAAGGCGAAGGACTTGGACGCGCATACCCTTGCTCCAACAACTCTTGCAGTTGAACATTCAGCTCCGCCATTTACTTAGGCTCCAAGCCGATACGGAGATCGTGACACAGGCTTTGCACCTGGAACTAGCTCGATCGTAAAATCTATCTCCCGCTGAGGCGGGGCTCCAGGAAGATCTGCGGGGAACACATCAGGGTATTCCGATACCACTGAAATACAAACCAACGCGGGCTTCGGCTTTGCAACCTCCACTCGTGTAAAGAACAGTTCTGCACCGGCACGAACCTCCTTCACCACCTGAAGAGCAGACATCAACGTCTTGCTCGACCCCTTTAAGCCCGTAAAAGTCGTTTCACGACTTGCACCCAGCTTGACTTCCTTACTACCGCAATCTATATGGGCCTGCTGCTCCGAGAGCCAGTCCATGCCAAATATGGCGTCGAACTCCACTAACGGAAGTAAAGATGCCCGCAGGTCAAACTCCTGCTCCCCAATACGAATCTTAACATCGCAGATCCTAACCGCTCGCATCGAACACCCATTGGGCAATAACACATCCAACTTATCCTTCGCCATCGAAGAAGGGACTCCGATGCGTGATATAAATCCTTCGGACAAGAAGGAGTGTGAAGCTCCCTAAACGAAAGGTGCTCTCGCAGATAAAGTAAAGTCGCAACAAGGCTTAGCACCAGTAGTTCTAAGCTAATATGCACAAGGGTGACAAGTATTTAAAGCAAAACTATCTTTAAACCATACCTGTCCTCACGACGGTGTACTTTCTCTCGGACTTGGGACGTCCGCTCCAGCATTCTCGGGCAAAGTGCCCCGATTTTCCACAAGTGAAACATGCGCTCGGGGTTCGACCCGTAGTCACCCCAGAAGCACCAGCAGAGGGGGCTGGACCTGCAGTCCTAGCCTTCTTATACCATTTTCGATATCCAGACTTTGAGGTGTTCGACACCTTGAATGCTATTTCCTTTGCACTGAAGTCCTTGACTGCTCCTGACATAGCTTTCTTGGCCTTCCTAGCACCTTTCCAACAGTCTCGGGCAAAGTGCCCTTTCTTTCCACAAGTAAAACATGTGTAAGTAGCTTTGCTAGTCGATGTCATAGCCCCTTTCTCCAGCATTCTGCCGGATGCAGCTCTTAAGGGGTTTGTATAGTTCGATGCCATGGTCGCTGGCATCGGGAGGGTTTTCCTCAAATCTGCATCCAAAGATTTAGCTGATTCCACCAAGGCTCGGAATCCCAATAACTTTGGTCCTAGCAGTAGTACTCGTAATTCGGCACGCAGGCCACTATAAAACCTATCGACTGTAGTTTGCTCGTTATCCAACTCGAAGCATGGGTAGCTACTTATCATAAGAAATGCTTGCAAATATTCCTCCACTATGTGCACTCCCTGCACTAAATGCATATTCAGCTGCTGCTCCGATGGTCTACCAAAGGTCATGTGCTGCATCACGCCCACCGGCGTTGAAGCCGCAACAGGGGCGCAGGGTTGTACGTTTCCTCCAAGCTGTGCACCCGTCACAGCGAATACTGCTTCTACGATCCTTCTAACGGTTTCATACGAAGGAGGAGTCTCAAACACCTCACCAGGTGCACATGCTCCTCAGAAACCAGACATTCTAGCGGTCCAGCACCGCTTCCGGTCACCTATAGTGGTACAAAGCACCGTTAAGCGACCAAATAAAATTGCGAACAGCAATTGAGGAACACGCAGGTTCCTCAAACACGAGTATTTTCATTCCTAAGTGGACATTCATGGGTTCTTTTACCATTATAACAATGACGAACACAATGTGCTCACCACCCCTTAAAAAGAATTCGTCCACAAATTCAGATTAAGCCCAACCAAAACCAGTAGTCTGATACCAAATTGTAACACCCCCTATCCGTCGCATAGCATAAGGCAGTAGGTCCGGCCGGGGCCCGACGCCGTATGCCACAGACAGACCGGGTGGTTACTTATGGAAACCATCCAACCAATCTCAACGTCCTACACAGAGCATTCTAGCGGATGTAGTTTATAAAAGTTGTAAACAAGAACCCAGCATCAAAGCACGAATGTCCACTAATACAAAATAGGAATGTTATACAAAATACCCAAAACAAGCCTTAAGGCCTTACAAAATGTTTCACTTGAATATTACATGTTTTACAAACCACGGCACGCAGGCCGGTCATACATGATTAAAACAGTAAACACTTCCATTTGGGCCTTCGAGGGCCAGATTCGCAAAAAGGGCTTTAGCCCGCTATTGACCGCTTGGTCCAGCTGCACCTGCAAGCAACAAAACCACCGCACGGTGGAAAAACAAGGCAACGGTCAGCAATGCTGACCAAATTATAACGATCCCGCCCCCAACTCGGGGCGGCGATGCTCCTTCCCTGCATTTCATTAGCATAAGCGAGCAATGTATAACAATAGCCATTTCATCACAGACGTTGGCTCGCACGGCCACACGCCCCGTGCACTCAGGGCACATTCTCGGTGAACCGGTCGATGTCACGTCAATTAAAGCCATTAACATTCCGGACTCACCACCGCCACTTAGACGGCCAAACCTATGAGCAATTTGTCTTCTTGGTATGGGTCACGTCAATTTAAGCCATTGACCGCCGAAGACTCACATCTATGCCAACGGCAAGTGCCACGTAACCTTAGGTCTCTTTAACCGAACTACATAGAGCGGGTACGGTTCCATCTAACCCGTGCTCACATCGCAATGACAATTTAAGCCATTTGCGCGGGTCAAACTTCCGCCGAGTCCCATTCTATCACAAGTCACATAACTCGGTTATGTTCAAGTTGGATCTCAGGCCACCAAGTTGGCAAGATCTCGTATCCGCCCAGTTTTCCGGGTGCACCTTTGGGTTAATCCCCAAGGCTCCCTGCTGCAATCTACCGCGTAGAAAACCCGAAAAACAACCAATAGCACGGAGTCTTCTCCGGCCTTATGCAATGCAACATCACCGATCCATACTAACATGTCTGGGTAGGCTTCACACATCATGCCTATGTCCGTTCTCTCATACGGACTCTAAACAACGGGGACTTCACATATCTACCTGAAGAAACGCCTCCAACTCTCCGCAAACTCGCGAGAGCGGGCTTCCTATGCTAGGAAATAGAGCTATTCGTGCTCAAGATGAGGATCGTTACCCTTGAGTTTCTCTTTGGCGTCATTGAAAAGTAATCGGATGGAAATCACTGCCCTAGCGTTGCCTCCGTGGATCCGGAGTCGGCTTGCGATTCGGAGCTCCGAAGCTCCTCCATTGGCGGATCTAGCTCCTTCTTCCTCCCTTGGCTCTCCTCTCTCTCCAAGGATTTAGAAAGATGATAAGGTATGAAAAGTGAGGGTTTTCCAAGTCCGCTCACGGGTATATCCTCTCAGGAACAACCCCCATCCGTTGGATCTTCAGTTAAAGAAATGAACGGCTTCGATTCGGGGCTGAAATGTCCAATCTGGACCGAACACGGACTGGCACACGCCCGTGTCCAGGGCCGTGTGCCGCATTCGCCGTCAAAATCGAATCGTCTGGAACCTCACACGGGTATCGAACACGCCCGTGTTCGAGCTGACACGCCCGTGTTCCACCGGACACGGCCGTGTGGCCGGCCGTGTACCCCATGATTTTTCCCCCAAAATCAACCCGAGCACTACACGGGTTCTAGGACACGCCCGTGTCCTTTCCCGTGTCACCTTGACACGCCTGGGCCCTAGGCCGTGTACACGGGACACTTCGTCGAGTGAAGATCGACGTCTTGATGACACGGCCTTGGACACGCCCGTGTCCTAGGCCGTGTGCCTTGTCTCGACGATCGTCGAGACATTCTCGTCGACTCCCCGGGTCGATCGTCGACACGGGTCGACACGCCCTACGATACGCCCGTGTCGCAGGCCGTGTGCCCACTCTCGCCGAATCGTCGAGTAAATCTCGACGACTTCGCGGCTAAGTGTCGATACGGGTCGACACGCCCTGCGACACGCCCGTGTCGCAGGCCGTGTGCCCACTCTCGACGAATCGTCGAGTAAATCTCGACGTCTTCACGGCTAAGTGTCGACACACGCTTGACACGCCCTGGGACACGCCCGTGTCCAAGGCCGTGTGCCTACTGCTAGAACCCAAACTGGCCTAAAACGTCCCCCTTTTGCTCCTTTGAGTTTCGGGGCGTTACACTTGTACATTCTAGTTTTACTTTTGTTGTAAAGGAACGTTTGTTCCGAGTTATAAGGGTTGGGTGCAACCCGTGTGTGGGAGTGTTGACTCCTACGTGTGGAAGGGTTCCTTCCGATAGTGCAAGGATTGGATTTCAATCATGTTGGTGAAGAGACCGAGTCGTCCCTTGTTGGGAGATAGGTCGAAGGGGGAAAGTGGATGTACCCAACTCGGAGAACCACTATAAATAGCTTGTGTTTTTTGTGTGCTATGCTGGTTATTTTTATTGTGCAGGTACTATTATAAATTCCGCAAAAACGCTGCACGTCACCTATTCCCCCCCATAGGTGAAGATAGTTGACACTATGTGGACTTTCAAGTGGTATCAGAGGGAGGTTACTCATCAAAAAGGTTAACACCTTGAGTTGAATCCTGCCACTAGTGTCAAGAAGAAGGAAAACATCTACCATGGACGGTCTCAAGTTCACAGGCAAGATCCCAGTGTGCACCAGGCTCAACTTTCCTATCTAGAAGGAAAGGATCAGGTTCTACATGGAAGCAGTTGATCTTCGACTCTTAATGATCGTGGAGGAGGGACCTTATGTCCCCACTAAGGCATCCACCATTGATCCTACCAAGAAAGTGCCGAAGAAACTTTCTGAAATGGACAAGGACGAGATGGTACTAGTAGGACTTGACAAGAAGGCGCTGAACATTCTGGTTAGTGCGGTTGATGACTCAATGATGCAGAACTTCTGCAACTGCAGGACAGCACAGGAGATCTGGCAGTGCCTGATCATCCTAATGGAGGGCACGGATGAAGTGAGGGATGATCGGAGATCCCTCCTGAACCAAAAATATTAGGCCTTCAGATAAGGGCCTAAGGAAGAGATCGGAGTCACCTACGAAAACTTCCTCAAGATTGTCAACGCACTCAAAGGATACGGAAGAGTGTTCACTAATGGTGAACTCAATGATAAATTCCTTAGGTCCCTTACGAAGGAATGAGACACAAAGATCTGCGCCATCCGAGAGTTTGGCAGACTAGCTGAAACAGACCCGCAAATTCTGTTTGGGAAGCTGATGTCCTATGAGCTTCAGCTGAACACCAGGAAAGCAGAAGAAGAATCAGAGAAGGTTGCGGCCAAAGAAAAGACTGTGGCTCTAAAAGCCAGTCACTCCAGAAAAGGCAAGGGTGCAGTTTCATACCGTGCCAGGAAAAAGGATGAGGAGGAGGACTCCGAGCCATGCTCCTCCAGCTCAGAGCTGTCGGAGGAGGATTTCTCCCTCATCACCCGAGAGTTCAAGAAGTTCCTCAAGATGAGGAATCAAAGAAAGAGAGACGGCTTCTCCTCCAGGCATCAGAAGAAAAATTATTCTTCTGACAGGTATGCCCCTAAACCGAACAATCATCGCACCTCTGACATTATTTGCTTTGGATCCAATAAGCCAGGACACGTCGTGGCCGACTGCTATCAAGGCAAGAGAGAAAAAGGGAAAAAAGAGGAGCACAAATCTTCAAGAGATAAGAAGAAAGAGCGGAGCTACATTGCCAAAAGGCCAAAGACACTGAGTGAGTCTGATTCCTCAGACTCCAGTGATGATGAGGAAGCCTACTTCGGGCTGGTGGGTCGCTCCGACTCATAAGGAGAATGCCCCCCATTTACTGGGAAGGTAAAAGCTCACATCCCTCTCTCCGACTCTGACTCTGATCCTGAGTCTCAGGATGATGAACCTGAGGATAGCCCTTCGGCCCGTGAAGCGGAGCTCCTCGAGAAGTATGAGCTTCTGCTCAACACTTTCGAGGAGTGCCGTAAGAGACTGAAGGCTGAGAAAAAGGAAGTGAAATTCCTTAAGGGTGAGTGTGTATCCCTAAGGGAATAGGTCACTAGTTTGATTTCTCTCCGACAGGAGCACCTTGACCTGACTTCAAAGCATTCAGAGTCTCTTAAGCTCCTTGATCTTAAGCAGGAGGAAGTCGACAAGTTGGAAGAACAACTTGCGTCAGAAAGGAAGATCGTCAAGAGCTTATCTATGCCAAAAACAGTTCTTCTAGTTGTTGATACCTTCTCTGCTCAGGCCAAAGGAGCTGGCTTGGGGCATGTAGGGGTATCTGGTTCCTCATCCAGGAGAAACAGGAACCAGAGGAAGAATAAGGCCGCCAAGAAGGCCTCTGCTGATGAAAAGGGAAAGGCTCCGCTCAGTCCTGTTGCGTTCAGAAAGCCTAGCTTTTCTTGCAACCAACATGACTTTGAATCAACCTTTGGTCATCATTTCCGGCCCTCGGTTGCAAAGCCAAAGAGCCGATATGATGGTTGGACCTTTTCCCGGAACTTCGGTGAGAGTGCCCTCAAGGCACCTTATGAGGAAATCCACATGGGAAATTATGGTCAATTCTCTAGCGGCCATAATGGAAAGCAGGCACCAAAAGCCAAGCCTGTTATACAGAAGGTGACGAAGTCATGTGACTGCTGTCACCATGAGGCCTCCACCTCCAGATCCAAGGCCCCAGCTGTACCCACCATTCCCAGGGTAAGCCAGGAGCCTAGGAAGAGGTACAACAGATTCGACTGTTGGTGCTGTGGCAAAGTCGGTCACTTTGCCGTGGATTGTTGGTTTAATCCAAGGTATTACGAGACTCCCTATGTTAGCAATGCGAGGCCGACCACTCGTAGGGTTAACCAACCGAGGGGGAGTATGCTAACCAGGAATCTAGGACCCAAGTTCGATTGGGTTCCTAAGGGAAATTAATTATGTTTTGCAGGAATGTCCAAAGGCCACCAAAACGCCGATCTGGTATTTGGACAGTGGATGCTCCCGGCATATGACTGGGACAAGAAGCCTGCTGCGTTATTACACTCCAGTCGAGAATGGACCCAAAGTCATCTTTGGAGGGTTAGATCGAGGAGTCACCAGAGGTTATAGTATGATTTCTAACGGTATAATCTCTATCACCGACGTGGCTTATGTTGAAGGGTTAAACCATAACATGATCAGTGTAAGTCAGTTATGTGACAAAGGTTATGACGTTAAGTTCTGCAAGGATAAATGTCTGATAATTTCACGTACCTCTTCTGAGACGGTATTATCAGGCATTAGGAGCAGAAATATCTTCTGCTTAGATTTTCTCAGTATAGATTCATCTACCACCGTATGCCTTGTGGCAACAGGCAGTGCATCTCTTTATGATCAATGGCACAAGAGATTGGCACATATTAATTTCAAGACAATTAGTATGTTGTTTTCTAAGAACTTAGGAAGGGTTGCTCCCAGTATCAAGTGCATCAAAGATAGCCCCTGTCCTGCATGCCAGATGGGCAAACAGACTCGGGCTACTTTTAAGAGCATTGCAGACAAAGACTCTTCCCGATGTTTTTACCTTTTACATATGGACTTGTTTGGTCCAATGCAAGTTCGTAGCTTGGGAGGCAAGTCCTATACGCTAGTGATAGTTGATGATCATTCTCGGTTTACATGGGTGTTCTTTTTGAAACGAAAGTCAGATACGTTTGACATCTTCACTAGTTTTGTCAAGCAGGTTCAGAACGAATTTAACTGCTCAGTGGTCAAAATCAGAAGTGACCATGGAACAGAATTCGAATCTGGTGCTATGACAGAGTTTTGTGAAGAACAAGGTATCTTTCATGAGTTTTCCTCCCCGCGCACTCCTCAGCAAAATGGAGTTGCGGAGAGGAGAAATAGAACTCTCATTGAAGCCTGCACGACAATGTTGAAAGACGCTTCCCTCCCAGAATACTTCTGGGCAGAGGCCGTCAATACAGCTTGTCATGTACAAAACCGAGCATTGATCAACAAGCATCATCGTAAGACGCCTTACGAGCTAATGAAAGGCAGGAAACCAACCATGTCCTACTTGAGGATCTTTGGTTGCAGATGCTATGTACTGAATAATGGGAAGTACCCGCGTACTAAATTTGGTGAAAAATGCTTCGAAGGCATATTCATGGGCTATAGTTCCCACAATCGGGCATATAGGGTCTTCAATAAGAAAACCCTAGTGGTAGAAGAATCATTAAATGTTGTATTTGATGAAGGAAGTTTGCTTAACAACAATTCTTCCAGTGGTATTCTTGAAGATGCAGGTGCACGACTTGAACAGCTGAGTCTGGATGAGAACGCTAAAGATGACACTCCTAAGTACGTCAAAGTTTCCACCTCCACGTCATCTGGAAATGTTGAAGATCAAAATGGAACAAATCTCTTAGAAGAAGTAGAAGCCCAAGAAGTAGTCGAAGCTCCAGACGCCAGACTTCTAGAGCTCTGGCACGTGAGGGATCATCCTAGAGATCAGATCATCAGAGATCCTCGTGTCGGTGTCAGAACTCGAAGAGGTACTATTAACGAAGTGTTGCATCTCAGCTTCCTGTCACAGGTTGAGCCAAAGAAGTTCGACGAGGCGAGCAAAGATACGGCATGGATTCTGGCCATGCAAGATGAATTGCATCAATTCGAACGTTGCAACGTTTGGACGTTAGTTCCCAGACCATACAAGAAGAATGTGATTGGCACCAAGTGGATCTTTAGAAACAAGCTGGATGAACATGGTGTCATCATAAAGAACAAGGCACGGCTGGTGGCCCAAGGATACAGACAGGAGGAGGGGATTGACTTCGACCAGACCTTCGCACCAGTAGCAAGGCTCGAGGCAATCAGATTGTTCCTGGCGTATGCTTCGCACAAAGGATTCACAGTCTATCAAATGGATGTGAAATCAGCATTCTTGAACGGAGACCTGAAAGAGGAAGTATATGTCGCTCAACCCCCAGGTTTTGTTAATCCTACTTATCCCAATCATGTGTATTTTCTCAATAAAGCTCTTTATGGTTTAAAACAAGCTCCACGAGCTTGGTATGATACTTTATCTAGTTTTCTTCCTGAGAACAAGTTCTCTAGAGGTAAAATAGATAAAACATTGTTTCTCAGGGAAGTCAAAGGCAAGATTTTGCTGGTGCAAATTTATGTCGATGACATAATATTCGGCTCAACAGACAACAATCTTTGCAAAAAGTTCTCTAAACTTATGCAAGGAAAGTTTGAAATGAGTAGTATTGGAGAACTCAAGTATTTCTTAGGACTTCAAGTGAAACAGTCTGAGGATGGAATCTTCATCTCTCAGACGAAGTTCACAAATGAACTCCTGAAGAAATTCGGTATGGAGAGTGCAACCTCTATGAGGACTCCAATGGGATCCACTATGTCTCTGGATAAGGATGAGAAAGGTAAACCTTTCGATGAAACCAAATACAGAAGCATCATTGGATCCCTGCCCTACCTTACTGCTAGTAGACCGGATATCATGTTCTCCACATGTGTCTGTGCCAGATATCAGGTGAACACTAAGGAATCTCACTATGTCGCTGCAAAGCGAATTCTAAGATACCTTAAAGGTACTCCCAATCTTGGCTTGTGGTACCCGAGAAACAATGATATCGAGCTAATGGGTTTTTCAGATGCTGATTTTGCAGGGAGTAGGGATGACAGGAAAAGCACCTCCGGGACATATCAATTCCTCGGACGAAGGCTTGTTTCAAGGAATAGCAAGAAACAGAATTGTGTTGCAACCTCCACAGCCGAGTCTGAGTACATCTCGGCAGGCAGCTGTTGCGCACAACTCTTATGGATCCGAAACCAGTTAGCCGACTACGACCTTCAGTTCAAGGAAGTTCCAATGTACTGCGACTCCTCCAGTGCAATTGCAATTGCCAACAATCCGGTATCGTACAGTAGAACGAAGCATATTGAAGTGCGCTACCACTTCATTCGGGAGCACGTGGAGAACATGGACATCTCTCTCTATTATGTCCCCACGGACAAGCAGATTGCAGATATATTCACAAAGCCCTTAGACGGAGCCAAGTTCAGTCTCTTCAAAACTGAATTGGGAATGCTAAATTATGAGGAATGAAGACTACAAAAGCTCCAGGATCATGCATCTAGGGGGAGCCTCTGCCAGGAACTCAGGTGAGAGCACAGGTGCAAGAACTGAGGGGGAGCAAGGGGTCAAAAGCAACAGACCCAGATTTGCAGAAGCCGAAAAGGGGGAGATTACCCTCTCGGCTAAGGCTAAGGTGACTCCAAGTTCCAAGTTTGCTCTCAAGAAATTGGTAATGAATATCTCTCTCAGCTAAATTTCAAGGTTATGATTTTCGTTCCAATACGCTTTATTCACCTTAGCTTGTAGGGTTTAGGCTTCTTCAAATAGGGGGAGATTGTTGGGTATTGTATCCACAACGTACCTGATTTGAAGAAGCCCCTGAACAAGCTAAGGTAAATAGGCAATGTTTTTGACAAAATATTTCAAGTTGTACTTGCAGTTATTCCACGCTAAGTGCACACCAATGTCAGGGTGCAGTAGGTCAATATACACGGGTCTGCACGACGTAATCCCTCGTTGAGCAGATCAGTGTGTTGGCCTACGTGTACTCTCTCTATTGGAGTGCACTTACCTTCAAGTACAGGGCTGTGATCTTGCAGGAGCAGACAAGGAGCAAGGATGGGTCAAGGAGCACATCATGGGTGGAAAGACGAAAATTCGTCTAAGTGTAAATCGGCGAGAATCGCCAAGTGATTCTCGCCGAATCGCCGAGAATCAGTGGCTAATTCCCGCCGACTCGATCCAACTACACTTCAAAGCAAGTAACTCTGATTCTAAGTAAGAATCGACGAGAATCACCAAGTGATTCTCGCCGATTCGTCGAGAATCACTAGTGATTCTCACCGAATCGTCGAGAATCACTGGCTGATTCTCGCCGTCTCGACCCGGGCTGAATCAGTGCGTACAACCAAGTCAACTTCGACGAGAATCATCTTTGATTCTCGCCGAATCGTCGAGAATCACCTTTGATTCTCGACGATTCGACGAGATTCACTTTTGATTCTCGCCGATTTTGACTTGGGCGATTTTCTGGAACTCCCTGAACCAGATTCTGCAGCTGACTCTGTTCTGGACCGGGATTTAGGGTTTCTACTTGTGGGACCCACAACGGTCATATTGATGTTGTCTACAGTATAAATACAGGTATTTTTGAACAGTAAAAAAAACACTAAGAAAGAAGCCGAGCACGATCTAAACCTAAAATCGCGAGTTCCGTTCTGCCGCCGCCGTCGTCGCTCGAGCAAGTCAGTCGCCGCTTTTGATCGAGATTTCTTCCTGATCTTCCGCAACAGAAGCTTAGCCAAGCTTAGAGTTTCACGCGTCTATCCAGAGATCCCTTGTCTCTCGATTTGTTGATCGGGAAAACTTCCCCGTCTGAATCGATCGAGACGACCGATCCTCGTGTGACCGTTGGTAGACCTAGCTAGCTTCGCTACGAAGTTTGGATCTCCAAAGTACAGCAACCGCACATCGTCGCCGCCGCCGATCCCGTGAACCTTGCCGCCGCCCAACTTGCCGCCGCCGGTTCGGGGGAGATCCTCTCCAAGAGAGATCTAGGGTAGTGGACTCTTTGTGGACTTCAAGAACACGTCGTCAACAAAGAGGGACACCGTAGTCTCCAAACGTAGTTTGTATCTCTTGTACATTCTAGTTTTACTTTTGTTGTAAAGGAACATTTGTTCCGAGTTGTAAGGGTTGGGTGCAACCCGTGTGTGGGAGTGTTGACTCCTACGTGTGGAAGGGTTCCTTCCGATAGTGCAAGGATTGGATTTCAATCCTATTGGTGAAGAGAACGAGCCGTCCCTTGTTGGGAGATAGGTCGAAGGGGGAAGTGGATGTACCCAACTCGGGGAACCACTATAAATAGCTTGTGTTTTCTGTGTGCTGTGCTGGTTATTTTTATTGTGCAGGTACTATTATAAATTCCGCAAAAACGCTGCACGTCACCTATTCCCCCCCATAGGTGAAGATAGTTGACACTAGGTGGACTTTCAGATCATCTCAGCACAAACAGAATAAACTTCAAGATCCACATTCATGGTTCTGTGAAGAGTTATTGCTGGATATACACAGTCCAAGAAGCTGACTCTGAGGTTTACTTCTCTGGAGTTGATGCAGATTTTATTTGCAACTATAGTATAAACTATATAGATAGGCATAAGTTAGATTGATTTTAATCTCAGGCAAGTGCACCTATCAATCATAGTATAAGAGAAATCTACATCTCGTGTTGTATTCCTCAGGGTCATTTCAAGTACTCGTACTCACTCTCACTCTATTATTGTACCGATATTTAAAGTTGGTTGTTACTCTAAATTAACATTACTACGACTAATTAGATAAAATGACATTGGAGGATTAAGGATGTTAAAAAACAGATAGTCTAAGAGTAATCATATGAGAATATTTACTCATTAATTCAAGTCTATGTAACCACGTATTAACAAAATTATCGAATTCGTTGTGTTGTAAGGGTTCAATTTTTATCGAATTCTCTCTCTCGAGCAATTCAATACCTAAACTTAAGTTGAGTAAATTTTCTCTCGAAAAATTCACAACACTCAAATTTGCATTAATATGAAGTAACCCTGTCAAATACATAAATTCATGAAATCCTATCTCTAAGATACCATGAATCTAATTATCCGTATTTTCATTATCCAAAAACATATCTCTCAATCTTGAAATTTGAAATACAACGAGAAAGAACACCAGAGAATGAAATAAATAGCCATCATCACAACCTTCCAGTTTCTCAATCTAGAAGTTTGGGATTCACATGAAATAAATACTAACTTCAAATCTATGATCAATCTCTTTGCTTGAAACCATATATACGATTAAAATACCACAGATCCTAATTGAAATCAACATACATGATTACTGAATCAGTTCTGAAAAAGCAAGTCTCATACGAAATGTAAAATAAATGTTAGATCCACTAAGAGAAGTGGAAAATTAAAATAAATACATGGAGATTAAAACCATACGGATTATCTCCTTTGATTTCCCCTTCGCTTGAGTGCTCCACTTTCATCCTCTAGAAGTTCTCCAAGTACTTCAATCCAACAAAGTCCCTTTCAATTTTTGAGTGCATGTTTTTATAGTCTTCTTTGCAAATAGATGTCGAACACGGGTTCCAACACGGCCGTGTCACAGGCCGTGTAAGGTCTGAAATGAAGCGTCTGGCAGATGGGTATGAAAAGGCGCGCCTGGTCGTGAGCAGTGTCATTTGACACGGCTAGTAACACGATCGTGTGTTCTTCATGGCTTCAGGTTTGGTTCTTCCCGATAAGGACACGGGTAGTGACACAGGCATGTCCCTACTCGTGTGGTGCCCAATCCAAGATTTTCCTGTCATCAGTCATGTTGGATTTGTGAACACCTCTGCTTGCTCAAAGACTTTTATTTCCAACAACTTGCAATACCTGCATTTAGAAGATTAATGAATAAATAAATAACTTAATAAATTAAAATCTATATTGTGCTCTTCTATTCATGATAATTCAAATTCTTAACTATTTTCGTGCAAATATAATGAATGGAGGTAGATAATAGTGGACATGATTACAAATATGATAATAAAAAGGACTTATACAATTGTAATCATCAAATACCCCCATACTTAAGTGTTTGTTTGTCCCTAAGAAAACTAATTTAAGCCTTTGGGTTAGTGGTAATTAATTTTTTTCCGCAAGCTGGTTGCTATGAATTCAAAGAAAAAATTGATGTTGTAATTGCATAGGAAATAGTATAGCAGATTTTTCCAAATATAACTTTATCTTAAAATTCCTCTCATATATCTCTTAACTATCTTTCACTCTTTCGTAGAAATAAAATTACAGTCATCCATAACAAATGTGAGGAGAAAATAACAATCTTAATAAGGTAGGCATTAGTGTTTCAAAACTTATAGCTATCAATATTGATAGCCATAAGCTTGCCTTTTTACACCCTCTCCACGACACTAGTTAGGAATAGCAAGGTTGGATCCTTAGGACTTGTATTAGGATGTAACTTTATTTCTTAGGATAAAAGATCATAGGTGGGGCAATCAAAGATAAACTCAATGGTTCTTATCACACCTAGATCATGATTGAGGCTCTTGCTATGTAATTACCCTAACATACATCAACATTATAAAAGCATCACCAGACTTCACAATTATTATACTTCCCCTTTTTTGTATTATTTTTTCTTCTTTCTTCAATATTTTGATGCATATTCATATTTTTTCTCTCTTTTTTTTCACCAATAAATAGCTTATCGAAGTGCTTTAGACAATCTATTTAAATTTTGTAATTCACATTGCAAAAGGTGTAAACTCAATGATAGATGTGGTAATAGGTAAGGATTTTTGGCCTTGGTGAATTTTAGTAGCGGTGTAACGAGAGAAATTGGGATTAGGTCCAAATTATTTGCAACGCCCCAATTCGCACTAGGCCCCTTATGCGCACTTTTAAGTGAGGAGACCTGACTTGGGCTCAGGGTGTGCTGGCAGATAGGCTTGCACCTAAGTAGGGGAAGAGTATTTGCACACTATCGCTGGGCGGTGGTAGCTATCTCCCGGTAGTAGCGGAATAGTGGAGGCGTTGAGAGCGTTGAATGGATTCAGCAACGTTGAGTGCTACCGCGCGGCGGTAGAAGGATACCGCACCGCGGTAGCGGAATAGTTGAGGCGTTGAGAGCGTTGAGTGGATTCAGATGCGTTGATTGGTACCGCGCAACGGTAGCGGGATACCGTGCGATGTTAGTGGAATAGTCAAGGCGTTGAGAGCGTTAGATGGTTTCAACGATCGTCGAACAGCGCTACCGCACGGCGATAGCGTGGTAACGCATGGCGGTAGCCGAGCGATTGCCGAATGCCGCTACCGCGTCTGTCGTTAGTGTTACCGCGGGCGATATGCCGTTGATTTATTTTGGCAAGGTGCTCGGGAAGTTATCGCGAGGCGGTAGGAGGTTATCGACCGATGATAGTGGTACAGGTTGCGACACTTGAGTGGGAAGTTTGGGCGGTGGCTTGCGTAAGATGTCATTCTTGGGGAAACCGCACGGCGGTAGCATGCAACCGCGCGGCGGTAGCTCCCTTATCAAAAAACCTTAATTCTATTTTATCGCACCTATATATAATCTTCCAAGACCTAACCGATGGTTACTTTCTCCAGAATTTTCTGGGAGAATGACTACGGTGGAGCCTTTCTTAGAGACAAGGAATCGAAGGAGGAGAACGAAAGCCAAGGTCGACACCAATGATGGAGAAGAAGATGCCGCTAAGAAGGGTGACAAGATCCATGGCTGGAAACCTCGGAAATGTCGGAACCGAGGTGAGCTTCCTACCCTCTCCCTTGGTGATAGATCTCTAGTTATTCCTAAAAGAGATATCGACTCAAAAGAGTCTTGAATTGTGAGAAGAAGATTTCAAGGAAGAGGCCATGATAGGACTTATGTCCTAGGAATTAGAGTCTTCAACATTTTCCTCACTTCAAATGAAGTTTGCAGACTGGTTTAGTGAAGAGAAGCGGCCATATGAGGGTGAATAATGGAGGAGAAATTCTGGATGTTATTTGGAAAGTGTGGTTGGGTGAAGAAGACGAACCGACGTCGTTCGATCTGCTTTAACAATCGTGTAGAAATCTATTTTCTGCGCGCTGCAACCATCGAGGCCATTTTCATATATGATGCGGCCAGATCTAGGCTTTCTACTAAACACGGAAGTTGTAGCCCTTTGAAATACCTTTCCAACGAGATGTTACACGCCTTCACCGGATTCACGTAGCCTCGACAATACCCGATAGAATTTGTTGTACAATAATCTTTCCTGCACATGAAGTTCTCGAGTTTGTGTTGAATCACCTTTGGATTTGGTAAAGAGTTTGTACTACAATAACGGAAATGTGTGTGTGAATTTAGTCTATAAATATTTGTTATAAATATGGTTAATAGTAGTTATTGGATAGATCCTTAATGAATAAATGGTGTAGTGAAATGTACTTGAACAAGACGTGTTAGTGGAGGTGATTGGAGGAGCTTGCTAGTAAAATTTTTGAGATGGTAAGAGGAGGTGAATGACTAAGACGACCCAAGGTGCTCAAAGAGGTGCCATCCCGAGGTGAATATTGGGATGGAAGTCGTAGTTTGGCAAGACCAATTGGACGGTTGGGATTGGTCCTCGTGTTTGTTCCGAGGCTCCTTCCGGGCCACGATGATGTGAAATTGCAAGCGGTGTGAGTCGACACACGGTGTCGTAATCCTGAGTTAAGGATTGTGTGGCAGGTCTATAGGCTTGCCAGTCATCACACCAACAGGAGTTGATAGATAGACTTTGGGCAATTGGGCTTGGTCCTCGGTGTTCATTCCCGAGGCTCCTTTCGTGCCAAGTGGACGGTTGGGCTTGGTCCTCGTGCTTTTTCTGAGGCTCCTTCCGGGTAACAACATAGGCCAATTCAGGACTTGGTTCTCGATGCACATCTACCCGAGACTCCTACTGAGCCGTAGTACGCCTGTGAGCTCTGCTGTTGTGTTCTTAGCGTTGAGGCGTACGAAGGCCTATGCTTGGTAGTGTGGATGCCCGCCTAGTAGTGGAGAAGCTCGCTCCACTATCACCGCCTGGCCATGACAGTTGACGCATGAGAGGTTAGCTACCTGCTCGAAACGTGGGTACTACAAGTTTGTGTTGACATAGCAGTTGCATGTGCATGATCATGTGTGAGTCATTGTATTGCATTCATATCATTACATACATTACATTCAAAAGATCCTCATCATATAAGTTTGTATGGGCACTCCTATACGATGAGTTATTTTACTGTTATGCCGATCCCTATCTTATAAGTTTTTGTAGGCATTCTTATAGGTCAAGTTACTTTCCAGTTGTTGATCTATACGCTTAGATGGATTGATATAGCTTGAGTAGAATTGTTAGAATAGAATGTTGAAAATATTATTATACATTACTTCTATTACTACTCATGACATGTATACTTACTCCACATGCTTGTAATACTGTCTTTATTTACATATATATTGTACCTTATCCCTTTCCCCGCTCGGTGCCGAGGAGCTACCGGGGGAGAGAATGAGATAGCCACTTAGTCTTTATGACTAATGTTGCTACGCCTTCGATTTTTAGGACGGAATCCAACGGAGTGAGCAGCAGTAGATCGTACAGCAGGGTATCTAGTCTAGAGAGTCACGGCCTGATGTGATGGCTCCGTTGATGCCGTCTGTCACCGATGTGAGTTTTGGAGATTACCGTGTACCCTTTTTGTCATTCCATATTATGATATTGTAGAAGCCTGATGGTGCTTCTTTATTAGTTGTACTTTATTGTGGACTTTACTTGCTCATATATGGATTTGACTTCTGTTATATATTGTTAGTTGGGTTGGCAATGGATGATGTTGATTATGGCCGGTAGAATAGGCGTCTTGTGGTACAGACCAACACATATGTTGGTGCTACCGCAAGGCGGTTATTCTGGCCATAAGACTCCCCTCGTGCCGTGTTTTGTGTTCCGGGAGGGGTTACAAACATACTTGGGATCTCGGCTTAACTACAACACCGCTTTTCATCCTTAGACGGACGACCAGTCTGAGGGGACCATTCGAACTTTGGAAGATCTACTGAGGTTGTGTGTGCTAGACAGGAGCGAGCCGTAGGAAAGGCTCTCACCGTTGGTAGAATTTTCTTATAACAATAGCCATCAAGCTAGCATCGAGATGGCACCACACGAAGCTCTTTATGGGAGGAAGTGTAGGACTCCACTATCATGGGTGCAGGATGAAGACCAAAACGTTTTATGAATTGAGTATATTGATGGCATCGATGCACTTGTAAGATTTATACAACACCATATGCTTGTGGCTCAGAGTCGTCCGGCGAAGTATTATAATGCAAAACATCGGATGGTGGAATTTCAAGTGGGAGATAAGGTATATTTAAAAATCAGGCTGATGCATGGAGTATCGTGAGTACGAGGAATGAAGAAGCTCAGCCCAAGGTATGTTGGGCCTTATGTTGTATTGGAAAGAATTGGACCCATAGCTTACCGGCTAGAGCTGCCACCAGAGCTAGTGAATTTGCATGACGTATTCCATTTGTCATCACTTCGAAGGGCACTGCTACAGCCAGACCAACATGTTCACACCACATATGGGGTAGTGGCGACAGATAGATCTGTTTGACTTGAGCCGGTGTGGATAGTAGATAGCGGAACAAGGAACTTGTGTCGCAAGAGTGTTCCTATGGTAAAGGTGGTGTGGTCTAATCATGGGAAATAAGAATATACTTGGGAGCCGGTGGACTTGATGTGATAGCGCTACCCGGAATTGTTTCCTCAAGGTAATTTTAAAAGCATATTTTATGTCATTTCATGCTTTTCTCTCCCCATAGCCTTAGCCTGATTTCAGGGGAGAAATCTTTTATTTTATTATAGGATTTGTAACGTCCTGATTCGTGCTAGGCCCCTTGTGCACACTTTTAAGTCAGGAGACTTGACTTTGGCTTAGGATGTGCTGGCAGATAGGCTTGCACCTAAGTAGGGGAGGAGTGTTTGGACACTATCGCCTTGCGATAGTAGCTATCGCCTAGCGGTAGTGGAATAGTCGAGGAGTTGAGAGCATTGAACGGATTCAGCAGCGTTGAGTGCTACCACGTAGCGGTAGCAGGATACTGCACAGTGATAGTGGAATAGTCGAGGCATTGAGAGTGTTGAGTGGATTCAACTGCGTTGAGTGCTACCGTACGGCGGTAGCGGGATACCGCGAGGTGTTAGTGGAATAGTCGAGGCAATGAGAGCTTCGGATGGGTTCAACGATCGTTGAACGGCGCTACCGCGCGACGGTAGTGTGGTAACGCGCGACGGTAGTCATGAGATCGTCGATCACCACTACCGCGTCTGGCGCTAGGGTTACCGAGAGCGATAGGCAACTGATTTATTTTGGCAAGATGTAACACCCCAAAATTTGAGAGAGGGTCGGCCAGCATTTTCTGACCAAGTTTGGTTTCTGGCAGGGGGCACACGGCCTGAGACACGGGCGTGTCCCAGGGCGTGTCTAGCCCCAGTCGATGTTTTGGTTGGGAGGTCGACGATTTTTGCTCGACGATGTGTCGAGACAAGGCACACGGCCTGAGACACGGGCGTGTCTTAGGGCGTGTCGAGCCCGTATCGACGATCGGTCCGGGGAGTTGACGATTTTCGCTCGACGATGTGTCGAGACAAGGCACACGTCCTAGGACACGGGCGTGTCCAAGGCCGTGTCAGTCGAGTGTCGAGAGTTCACTCGACGAAGTTCACTCGACGATGTGTCGAGTGTCGATACTGGGGCACATGGCCAGTGACACGGGCGTGTCACAGGGCGTGTCCTGCTTGGTCGACGATCTTCGCTCGATGAAGTGTCGAGGCAATGAACACGGCCTGGAGATCAGACATGTTGAGGTAGAAACGGGCAAGGACACGGGCGTGTCCAGTACCCGTATAGTTCTCGGGTTATTTTCGGGGCTGTGTCATAGGAGGCTCACGGCCGACCACACGGCCGACCACACGGCCGTGTCAGTGGTGACAAGGGCGTGTTAGGGCGAACACGGGCGTGTCGGATGCCCGTGTGCTATTCCAGGCGCGTCGATTTGTGACAGCGAATGGGGGACACGGCCCTGGACACGGGCGTGTATCAGGCCGTGTTCGGCCCAGGTATTTTATTTTTCAGACGGATCGTGGCCATTCCTTCCCTTATTTTGGGATCTGATGGTCCAGGACTGCTCTTGGGGAGTTAAGTCCGAGAATAGGGTTGTAAACCCTCATTCTTCTTCAAGATTTCTCTTACTAACATTATAGAGAGAAGGGAGAGCAAGGAGGAAGGTGAAGGAGGGTTTGGGCTGTAGGAGAGGCTTCGGTGCTCCAAATCGCGAGCCGAGTCCAGATCCGTGGAGGCTAGATCTTTGCGAAGGTTTTCATCCGACTATTTTTGCCATGGCAAGGAAGAGGATTCGAAAGGTAACGACAATTCTCCTCTCGGTTTTAGGATGCATGTCTTTAACATCATTTTCTTTTCTAGTTTTGGACACCAAACACTCAAATGAGAGGGGTTTTGGGTCGCCAAGGTTCAAGAGGATCCTCCGGGTCGATTGAGTCCGTCCCCGACATGATTTGCATTAGAGATCCGCTCCGTTAGTGGATTAGGCATGGTGGGTGAAGCCGTAGTCGTGACCGTTAGTCCGACTCGGTGATGTTGCATACGAAGTTTAAGGATTCGTAGAGATTCCGTTGCGGCAAGATGCCATTTGTGATGTGGTGATGTTTTCCCCCTTTTCCCGAGTGAATACGTGTAGTCGGAACCGGACAAGGTTAGCTCCTCGTGGCGGTAGATGGTTTCCTTGATGGACAAGGTTAGCTCCGCATGAGTTGTAGATTGTTTCCTTGGTGCGCGGGAACGCTGCAGTACAAATGAGGGACTAGGGTGGAATTGTCTTGGTTTGTGATGTGCCAAGGCATGGATGTGTCTCCGTGGTCGGCTGGATATCCCGTGACGTTCACGTCATGTGTGGAGAGTGTCCCGGCGAGACTAGTCCCCTTCTGTCAGACTGACAAGAATGCCAAGCATCGGGGCAAGCCCGAGCAATGAGGCCATGAGCGGGTGTGGTCCGACAAGGCTTCTTAGAATCGGTCAGTTTGTGTTTGTTGGAATCCTGACATGAGACGTCAGAGCTTGTAGGCAAGCCCGGGTCTAAGACCTTGAGCGGGTGGGGCCTTTGTAAGAGTTCCATGTGGCGGCCTGTGTGTCGTTGGGGGGAATTGCGTTACCCCCCCTTTGTTTGTGGCTTTATGCCAATGGGGAAACGATGAGTACCCATGCGATGTGATGATGTGCTAGATGCATACGAGATAGGGTGCCTTGGGTGAAGCCCGAGTTGTTGCATACATGTTGCATAAGTAGGCCCTTTTTATTTTATGCTCAACCAGTAGAGAACATGTATGATGTGTGTGACATCCAAGCCTGTTTCTGTAGCTGCTTTTTCTTGCTTATGAATATTTCATACGAAGTGCTAACTTGCAGGTTGGAGGAGTACCCCGAGGTCCGTTAGGGGCGGCCGGGAGGAGATGTGTTTGTTACACAGTTTGAGGTCAGCCTTTGCTGACCCACGTTACTAAAAAATTTTACAGGGCAAGCATCGCATGCATGAGCTAGCTCGCCGGCCAGAAAGGCCTAAGCCTCATGAAGTGCTTCTCTCTTTTGTAGCTCTACATATATGATGTTGTATGTTTGAGACTCATGTTTTTCGGCTTGCATGCCGAGGTAGACTTGGGGTGCTATGCACTTTCTTGACTGTTGTACAATTTGAGTTTGGACACTTGTTGTAAGGCCATAAGGCCATTGTTATTACTCTTCTAGTAGTGGATAATTTCTTGTCCTGCTTGTGTTTCCGCTGTGTTGTGCAAAGAGTTTTGAGTGTGGGTAGTTATATCATCTTATAATACTAGAGCTGTGGCGTCCGTATGTTGTGGGGCCTCGGCCGGACCCATATTATACGGTCATTATAGGGGAGGTGTTACAATTTGGTATCAGAGGGAGGTTAGATTCAAGGTCAATGTGTAAAGAAGTTATCCACATAAGAGTAATGCTGGACCATGAGTGTCCTCTTATTTAAGTCTTGAGTTTAAAGGCTGATCCTTTGTTTCTTGTTTCTTGAAGAGTGCAAGCAACGAGGCGGGAACGTCGAGAGCAAGAGAAGAGATTTTAGCGAGCAGTGCTACTCCTCCAGGTCTTTTGGGCACGGGTGTTAACCCGGCCGATTTCTGCCGCATGCTTGCAGAAGCGATGGTGGAGGCCCAAGCTGCAGCGGCAGCTCAAGTAGCAACCCCTGTTATACCGGATACGGCGACGGTCGTGCCAAGCGGAGAAGCCAGGCGAGTGGAGCCTTTGGCGGAAAGGGTAGTTGTCGGACATGGAGACCGACACTTGAAGTACTTCCTGAGCTTCCATCCCCCATCTTTCAAGGGAGTTGGTAAGCCAACGGATGCGAAGGATTGGTGGGTTTGCATTCAAGAGCTTTTGAGGGCGGCAGAGACGCCAGAAGAAAAGAAATCTGAGTATGCAGCGTTCATGTTAGAAGGAGATGCAAAGTTGTGGTGGGTGAGCCATAGCGGCCGCCAGTTCCCTGGACGCACCCCGTCAATGGAGGAATTTGGGAATGCGTTTCTAAAGAGGTACATTCCAGTTTCTACACGGTTGGCCCTTCAGAGGCAGTTTCTGCACTTAATGCAGCGAGACAAGATGGTGGATGAGTATGTGCAGGAGTTCACCTGTTTGGGTCGTTACGCGGGAACGACAATGGCAGATGATGTAGAGAGGGATAACCTCTTCTACCAGGGCCTGAGGGAGAATCTGAGGCAACCCCTCATCTCCATGAAGGGAGCGGGATTCAATGAATTAGTGGAGGCTGCCAGGATATTGGAAAGTGATCTGGAGCGAATCCAGCGTCGTAAGGGTTTCACACCCAAGCAAGGGGAAGGGAAGCCTCCCCAATCTCAGGGAAAGTCTGAAGGGAGTAGGTGGAGGAAGAAGCCTCACACTTCTAGATCCGGTGAGAAGAGCAATTGGACGCCTGGAGGTTCTCACTCTAGGGGACCACCGACGTGCTACAACTACGGTAAGGTGGGGCACATAGCTCGTGTTTGTCCTCAAGGAGGAGCGGAGAAAGGGGCAAGGCAGGAGCAGACTGTACACTCCAGCCTCAGTGCCGCGGAGAAAGGGAAGATGGCGGAGTCGAGCGCTTCTCGGTTCCAACCGGTGCAACCAAGGGACTACAACCTTGGACAGCAGGAAGCGATCCGCCAAACTGATGTGGTGACAGGTATGAAGAAAATTTAAGTTTAAATTTTGTGCTTCATACTTTTAGACCTTTTTGTGTGATTTCTATGTTGTAGGCTTCGTATTAGTTTCTGGATACCCCGCTAGGGTATTGTTCGATACAGGAGCATCTCACCCCTTTCTCGCGGAGAGCTTCATCTGGAGAATAGGAGTTGAGTCTTTCTCGGCGGATGCAGAGCTGAAAGTGCGCATGCCCAATGGGTCATCCATGACCACCGGGGCCAGAGGCCGCATCTGTTCGGAGTCGGACGGAGTTGACTTCGTTGTGGTAGCAGCGATTTTACCATTGGTTGAGTTCGATGTCATTTTGGGCATGGACTGGCTTGCAGAGCAGCGCGCCAGTATTGACTGCCTATCTAAGGTAGTGACCCTAAGTAGCAAAGGGCAGGCGGATGTCAAATTTGAGGGCCTTTGTGGAGTGGCCTGTTCCCTGATTTCGGCCATGCAGTTGATGCGGGCGGTTAACCAGGGTGGTGTAGCGCTTGTAGCGTTATTGGAGGTTCATCTCTACCAGCTGTCTATTGAGAAAGTGCCCGTAGTGGCAGAGTTCAAGGATGTGTTTCCGGATGAACTTCCTGGAGCGCCTCCTCGGAGGGAGATCGATTTCTCGATCGAGTTAGTGTCGGAGGCTAAACCGGTGTCACGTCCTCCGTTTAGGATGACACCAAAGGAGTTGGCTGAACTTAAAGTACAGTTATAGGAACTGTTGGAGCAAGGGTATATCAGACCCAGTTCTTCACCGTGGAGCGCGCCGGTGTTGATTGTAAAGAAGAAAGACGGTAGTATGTGGCTATGCATAGACTACCGAGAGTTGAATAAATTGACCGTCAAAAATAAGTATCTGATTCCTCGGATAGACGACTTGTTCGACCAGTTGGTGTGGTCGGTGGTGTACTCAAAATTGGACCTGAAGTCAGGCTATTATCAGTTGCGAATTCGAGACGAGGACATCCCCAAGACTGCCTTTGGTACAAGGTATGGACACTTTGAGTTTACGGTGATGCCGTTCGGGCTGACGAACGCCCCATCTGTGTTCATGGATCTTATGAATCGAGTATTTCCGGAATACTTGGATTCTTTTGTGGTTATCTTCATTGATGACATATTGGTGTATTCCAAATCAGAAGTGGAGCATGAGACCCACTTGAGAGTGGTCTTGCAACTATTGAGGGAGAATCAGTTGTATGCAAAGTTCTCCAAGTGCGAGTTCTGGTTAGAGAAGGTGGCATTTTTGGGCCACGTAATTAATGGGGATGGGGTGGCAGTGGATCCAACAAAAGTGGAAGCCATCAGAGATTGGCCAATCTTGAGGACCGTGGCAGAAGTCCGAAGTTTTCTTGGACTAGCCGGGTATTATAGGAGATTCGTGGAGAATGTTTCGCGGATAGCTCTACCCCTCACCTCACTCACTCATAAAGATCATAAGTTTGTGTGGACTCAAGAGTGCAGTCAAGCATTTGAAGCACTGAAGGAGAGACTAATGATGGATCCAATCCTAAGTCTATCGCAAGGGACCGAGGGATTTCAGATCTTCAGTGACGCATCAGGATGCAGTTTGGGTTGCGTTTTGGTGCAACATGGCAAGGTGATAGCTTTTTGTTCTAGACAGCTGAAGCCTTGTGAGAGGAATTACCCTGTCCATGACTTGCAGTTGGCGGCGATAATTTTTGCGTTGAAAATATGGCGACATTATGTGTACGTGCAAAGGTGGAGATCTTCACGGATCATAAAAGCCTGAAGTATCTCTTGTATCAAAAGGACTTGAACATGCGGCAACGCAGGTGGGTTGAGTTTCTTGGAAACTACGAGGTGGCCATTCAGTATATGCCAGGTAAAGCCAATGTGGTGGCGGTTGCCTTGAGTAGAAAGTACTCGGGGCAAGGGAATTGGATCGAAGCTCATGATGAGCGATTGGTACGGGAATGAGAGTCCATTGGTTTGGAATGTGTTGCGAGAGGCGAGTCCAGCGTGGCTCGGTTGAACTGGATTGAAGTGCAAAACGACTTGACCGATCGCATTCGGGAAGCGACTCAGTTGGATGTGGAGTTTCAACCATTTGTGTTGGAGGCTCAAACGGGCGAGAGCAGCGCCTGGGAGATGATTGATGGGATTCTGAGGAAGGACGGAAGGGTTTGTATACCGCAGTTCGGCAAACTCCGTGAGGAGTTGATGTTTGAGGCTCACTTCACAAAGTACTTCATTCACCCGGGCAGTACAAAGATGTACTTGGATATGAAGAAATCCTTTTGGTGGCCGGGGCTGAAGCGGGACATAGCTTTGTATGTGAATCTTTGCCAGACTTGCGCCTTGGTGAAGGCCAAGTGTCAGAAGCCGGGCGGGTTCCTGAAGCCCCTTCCAATCCCTGAATGGAAATTTGATGACATTTCCATGGACTTTGTGCATGGTTTGCCTAGATCGCAGCAGGGTAATGATGCTATTTGGGTGATCGTGGATCGCCTAACCAAGATGGCTCACTTCATCCCAAATAGGAAGGAGGACAGCGTGGAGATGCTGGTGGAGTTGTATGTTTGTAACATTGTGCGACTGCATGGGATTCCCAAGAGTATAGTCAGCGATCGAGATGGACGGTTTACGTCCAAGGAGTGGAGACTGGTTCAAAAGAGTTTGGGCACGAAGCTAAAGTTCAGTATGACATTCCATCCTCAAACTGACGGGCAAACCGAAAGGACGAACCGTACTATGGAGGATATGCTGAGAATGTGCATTCTTGAATTCAGCAAGAGGTGGGAAGATAACCTCTTCATGGTGGAATTCGCGTACAATAATAGTTATCAAGCAAGCATTAAAATGGCGCCATACGAAGCGTTGTATGGGAGATGGTGTCGAACACCGATGTCTTAGGCAGAGGCGGGAGACATCAAAATTTTGGGAAAAGAGGTGGTAGTTGACGCTTGTGAGTTGGTGCGAATCATTCAAGAGCGTATGAAGGTGACGCAAGACCGGCAAGCAAAATACTTTAATGCTCGTCACAGGAAGTTGGAATTTGCGGTTGGTTATTGGGCCTATTTGAAGATCAAGCCGTTCAAAGTCGTCTCACGGATTCGCCGACTCAAGAAGTTGACTCCAAGGTTTTTGGGGCCTTTTGAAGTTGTTGAACGGGTGGGAGAAGCAGCCTATCGGTTGGCGCTGTCCGCGGAGCTGAGTGGTTTGCATGATGTCCTCCATGTCTCCGTCTTGAGGAAAGCTTTGGTGGAGGATAGTGTGGTGATTGAGCCTGCATCGGTGCTGATAGAGGAAGACTTGAGGACGCGAGCCCGTCCAATCGCTATAGAGGATTCGGAGACTCGGCAGTTGCGGAATAAAAAGGTTAAACTCGTGAAAGTCCGATGGGACAACTGCGGTCGTGAGGAGTTCTCTTGGGAACGAGAACAAGCCATGCTAGAAGAGTATCCAGAACTCTTCATTTCAGGTACCATTTTAATTGTGTTCCCTTTTACTTTGTAATTTCGGGACGAAATTCTGTTAAGGGGGGGGGGGGGAGTTGTAACACCCCAAAATTTGAGAGAGGGTCGGCCAGCATTTTCTGACCAAGTTCGGTTTCTGGCAGGGGGCACACAGCTTGGGACACGGGCGTGTCCTAGGGCGTGTCGGGCCCCAGTCGACGTTTTGGTCGGGAGGTCGACGATTTTCGCTTGATGATGTGTCGAGACAAGGCACACGGCCTGAGACACGGGCGTGTATCAGGGCGTGTCGAGCCCGTGTCAACGATCGGTCCGGGGAGTCGACGATTTTTGCTCGACGATGTGTCGATACAAGGCACACGGCCTAGGACACGGGCGTGTCCAAGACCGTGTCAGTCAAGTGTCGAGGGTTCACTCGACGAAGTTCACTCGACGATGTGTCGAGTGTCGAGACTGGGGCACAAGGCCTGTAACACGGGCGTGTCACAGGGCGTGTCCCGCTTGGTCGACGTTCTTCGCTCGACGAAGTGTCGAGGCAGTGAACACGGCATGGAGCCCAGGCGTGTTGAGGTAGACATGGGCAAGGACATGGGCGTGTCCAGTACCCGTGTAGTTCTCGGGTTGTTTTCGGGGCTGTGTCGTAGGAGGCACACGGTCGACCACACGGCCGTGTCAGTGGGGACACGGGCGTGTCAGGGTGAACACGGGCGTGTCGGATGCCATGTGCTGTTCCAGGCGCGTCGATTTATGAAGGCGAATGGTGGACACGGCCCTGGACACGGGCGTGTGCCAGGCCGTGTTCGGCCCAGGTGTTTTATTTTTCAGACGGATCGTGGCCATTCCTTCATTTATTTTGGGATCTGATGGTCCAGGAATGCTCTTGGGGAGTTAAGTCCGAGAATAGGGTTGTAAACCCTCATTCTTCTTCAAGCTTTCTCTTACTAACATTCTAGAGAGAAGGGAGAGTAAGGAGGAAGGTGAAAGAGGGTTTCGGCTGTAGGAGAGGCTTCGGTGCTCCAAATCGCGAGCCGAGTCCAGATCCGTGGAGGCTATATCTTTGCGACGGTTTTCATCCGACTATTTTTGCCATGGCAAGGAAGAGGAGTCGGAAGGTAACGACACTTCTCCTCTCGGTTTTAGGATGCATGTCTTTAGCATCATTTTCTTTTCTAGTTTTGGGCACCAAACACTCAAATGAGAGGGGTTTTGGGTCGCCAAGGTTCAAGAGGAACCTCCGGGTCGATTGAGTCTGTCCCCGGCATGATTTGTATTAGAGATCCGCTCCATTAGTGGATTAGGCATGGTGGGTGAAGCCGTAGTCGCGACCGTTAGTCCGACTCGGTGATGTTGCATACGAACTTTATGGATTCGTAGAGATTCCGTTGCGACAATATGCCGTTTGTGATGTGGTGATGTTTTCCCCCTTTTCCCGAGTGAATACGTGTAGTCGGAACCGGACAAGGTTAGCTCCTCGTGGCGGTAGATGGTTTCCTTGGTGGACAAGGTTAGCTCCGCATGAGTTGTAGATGGTTTCCTTAGTGCGCGGGAAAGCTGTAGTACAAATGAGGGACTAGGGTGGAATTGTCTTGGTTTGTGATGTGCCAAGGCATGGCTGTGTCTCCGTGGTCGGCTGGCTATCCCGTGACGTTCACGTCATGTGTGGAGAGTGTCCCGGCGAGACTAGTCCCCTTCTGTGAGACTGATGAGAATGCCAAGCATGGGGGCAAGCCCGGGCAATGAGGCCATGAGCGGGTGGGGTCCGGCAAGGATTCTTAGAATCAGTCAGTTTATGTTTGTTGGAATCCTGACATGAGACGTCAGAGCTTGTAGGCAAGCCCGGGTCTAAGACCTTGAGCGGGTGGGGCCTTTGCAAGAGTTCCATGTGGCGGCCTGTGTGCCGTTGGGGGGAATTGTGTTACCCTCCCTTTGTTTGTGGCTTTATGCAAATGGGGAAACGATGAGTACCCATGTGATGTGATGATGTGCTAGATGCATACGAGATAGGATGCCTTGGGTGAAGCCCGGGTTGTTGCATACATGTTGCATAAGTAGGCCCTTTTTATTTTATGCTCAACTAGTAGAGAACATGTATGACGTGTGTGACATCCAAGCCTATTTCTGTAGCTGCTTTTTCTTGCTTATGAATATTGCATACGAAGTGCTAACTTGCAGGTTGGAGGAGTACCCCGGGGTCCGTTAGGGGCGGCCGAGAGGAGATGTGTTTGTTACACAGTTTGAGGTCAGCCTTTGCTGACCCACGTTACTAATAAATTTACAGGGCGAGGATCGCATGCAGGAGCTAGCTCGCCGGCCAGAAAGGCCTAAGCCTCATGAAGTGCTTCTCTCTTTTGTAGTTCTACATATATTTGTTGTATGTTTGAGACTCATGTTGTCCGGCTTGCATGCCGAGGTAGACTAGGGGTGCTATGCACTTTCTTGACTGTTGTACTATTTGAGTTTGGACACTTGTTGTAAGGTCATAAGGCCATTGTTATTACTCTTCTAGTAGTGGATAACTTCTTGTCTTGCTTGTGTTTCCGCTGTGTTGTGCAAAGAGTTTTGAGTGTGGGTAGTTATATCATCTTATAATACTAAAGCTGTGGCGTCCGTATGTTGTGGGGCCCCGGCCGGACCCATATTATACGGTCATTACAGGGGAGGTGTTACACAAGACGCTCGGGAAGTTATTGCGAGGCGGTAGGAGGTTATCACCCGACGATAGTGGTACAGGTGGCGACACCTGTGTGGGAAGTTTTGGTGGTGGTTTGTGTAAGAAGTCATTCTTGGGGATACCGCCCGACGGTAGCATATTACAGCGCGACAGTAGCTCCCTTATCAAAAAACCCTAATTCTATTTTGCCACCCCTATATATAATCATCCAAGCCTTAACCGTTGGTTACTTTCTCGGGAATTTTCTGGGAGAACGACTACAACGGAGCCTTTCTTAGAGACAAGGAATCGAAGGAGGAGTACGAGCGCCAATGTCGACACCAACAAGGGAGAAGAAGATGCCTCTAAGAAGGGTGACACCATCCTTGGTTGGAAACCTTGGAAATGCCATAACAGAGGTGAACTTCCTACCCTCTCCCTTGGTGCTAGATCTCTAGTCATTCCTAGGAGAGATATCGACTCAAAAGAGTTTTGATTTGTGAGAAGAAGGTTTCTAGGAAGAGGCCATACTAGGACTTGTGTCCTAGGACTTAGAGTCTTCAACCTTTTCCTCACTTCAAATGATGTTTGCGGACTAGTTTCGTGAAGACAAGTGGCCATTGAGGGTGAATAAGGGAGGAGAAATTCTGGATGTTATTTGGAAAGTGTGGTTGGAGGAAGAAGACGAATCGACGTCGTTCGATCTGCTTTAAGATGCACGCAGAAATCAATTTTCTGCACGCAGTAACCTTCGACTTCGTTTGCAGACATGTTGCGGTCAGATCTGGTCTTTCGACTAAACACGAAAGTTGTAGCCCTTGGAAATACCTTTCTAACGAGGTGTTACATGCCTTCACTAGATTGATGTATCCTCTGGAATCCCCAATCGAAGTTTTTGTACAGTAATCTTTCCTGTACATGAAGTTCTGGAGTTTGTGTTGAGTCGCCTTTGGATTTGGTAAAGAGTTTGTAGTACAAAAAAGGTAATGTGTGGGTGAATTTAGTCTATAAATATTTGTGATAAATATGGCTAATGGCAGTTGTTGGATAGATCCTTTATGAATAAATGGTGTAGTGAAGTGTACTTAAACAAGACGTGTTTGTGGAGGTGATTGGAGGAGCTTGATAGTAAAATGATTGAGATTGTAAGAGGTGATGAATGACTAAGACGCCCCGAGGTGCTCAAAGGGGTGCCATCCCTAGGTGAATATAGGGATGGAAGTCATAGTATGACAAGGCCACGTGGACGGTTGGGCTTCGTCCTCTTGTTTCTTCCGAGGCTCTTTCCAGGCCACGATGATGTGAAATTGCATGTGGTGTGAGTCGAAACGTGGTGTCGTAATCCTGGGTTAAGGATAGTGTGGCAGGTCTACGGGCTCGCGAGTCGTCACACCGACGGGAGTGGACAGGTAGACTTTGGGCGGTTGGGCTTGGTCCTCGGTTTTCATTCCCGAAGCTCCTTCCGTGCCAAGTGGACGGTTGGGCTTGGTCCTCATGCTTTTTCCGAGGCTCCTTCCGGGTCACAACATAGGCCAGTTTATGGCTTGGTTCTCGGTGCACATCTACCCGATACTCCTGCTGAGCCGTAGTACATATGTGAGCTCTGCTGTTGTGTTCTTAGCGTTGAGCGGAACAGAGTCCTAGGCTCTGTAGTGTGGATGTCCACCTAGTACTGGAGAATCCCGCTCCTTTGTCACCATCTGGCCACAACGGTTGACGGCTGAGAGGTTAGCTACCTGCTCGAAAAATGAGAACTACAAGTCTGTATCAACATAGCAGTTGCATGTGCTTGATCATGGGTTAGTCATTGCATTGCATTCATATCATTACATAAATTACATGCACAAGATCCTCATCGTATAAGTTTGTATGTGCACTCTTATACGATGAGTTACTTTACTGTTAAGTCAATCCTTAACTTATAAGTTTGTATGTGCATTCTTATTAGTTAAGTTACTTTCTTGTTGTAGATCTATATTCTTAGATGGTGTGATATAGCTTGAGTAGAATTTCTAGAATAGAATGCTGATAATATTGTTATACATTACTTCTATTGCTACTCATGACATGTATACTTACTCCACCTGCTTGTAATACTGTCTTTATATACATATATATCGTACCTTGTCCTTTTCCCCGCCCAGTGTCGAGGAGCCGTCGTGGGAGAGAATGAGATAGCCACTTAGTCTTTATGACTAACGGTTGCTACACCTTCCATTTTTAGGAGGGAATCCAGTGGAGTGAGCAGCAGCAGATCGTACATCAGGGTAGCCAGGCTAGAGAGTCAGGGCCTGATATGACGGCTCAGTCGATGACGTATGTCACCGATGTGAGTTTTGGAGATTACCTTGTAGCCTTTTTGGCCTTCCGTACTCTAATATTATAGAAGCCTGATGGTGCTTCTTTATTAGTTGTACTTTATTTTGGACTTTACTTGCTCTTGTATGGATTTAACTTCTGTTATATATTGTTAGTTGGGTTGGTAATGGATGATATTGATTATGGCCGCCAGAATAGACGTCTTGTGGTACAGACCAACACGTGTGTTGGTGCTGCCGCAAGGAGTCTGTTCTGGGCATTAGACTCCCCTCGTGCCATGTTTTGTGTTCCAGAACGGTGGTCTTACATTGGGTGTTCAAGGGTATAATGTTTAGGGTTTTGGACTTGCAAGGCTCAAGCTATCTAATGGGGGGCCTAAGTCATTTCCGCCCTAGCTAATTTACTTATGCGAATGTTTTGAGGATCGCTACGGGGCAAGTTCTAGACATCAATAAAGAATATTCTTCATTTTGATTCACAAATACAAAATTATCAAAATGATACACTCATCAACTCGTTTTATTATAGATAATTATATTTTTAAAATAGAGTGATTGTTAGTTAATAATATAGAGAACTAATCTTAAAAATAAGTTATATAGAGAAAATTAAGCTAATGAATTTCTATACATAATTACTATCAACAAATTTGTACACTCAATGAATGTACTTTAATTCATTTTAATCAGCTTGTCAGAGCAATTTAACTAGTTATAATCCCAATTGAGTGAATTAATGAAAGCTTAGAAAGAAGCAAAAACAACTTTATTAGGGGGGGGGGGGGGTTAATGAGTCTATGTTTTTTTCTTTTCTTATTTTGTCCCATTTCTTAACAAATTGTAATCATGTACAATTGTTAAATATTAGAGTTTAGAATATCCACCCCTAGACTTAAAATTTGTAGTATCCTCAATGAAATGTAAAGAACTTATAAAGCAAGTAAAACAATATGTAAAGAACTGAACATCAATGAAATAGAAGAGCATAAGCAGTACAACAGGAGCAAAAGTGAGAGCATATAATGTCTGATGAAATACATATCCAAATATAAAATACTACAGAGAAATAAAAAATAAAATGTTGGGCCGGCAGCATCTGAAGGATCGTTATGGAGGTGAGGGGGCAGGGAGCTGCCGGTCGTGGATGAGAGATCTGCAAGTGATCCCTGATCTGAGCTATGGCGGCCTCTGTACGCTACTGTGATTCCTCTATACTCTATAAGCGCGGTGAGATCACAGTCTCATAAAGGTGATGGAAATCAAGTGAATACTGGGAGCGCGATCGAGGAGGAGGGGCAGAAGACTCTCCATGATGATGAGTAAACTGGGATGGAGGAATCAGAGGCTCGTTAAGGTCATGGTCGTCATCATCTGAATCAAAAGCAAGCTGAGGTCTGCGCCTCGCAATAGAATAAATAGGTCCACCCTGACCCTGACGTGCAGTGACGAGGCGGAGGGATTGAAGACTAGCCATGGTGATGGGGAACCATCCTCGCTACTACTGTCATCGAGCAAAGGGAATCAAAGATATTCATGTTCTTCGCCAAGCAAGTGATGTAGGGTGTTACACATATAGACCCAATATGGGAATTGTTGGCATGATGAAGAATGAAATGTGCTAACATATATCCCAAGTGAATGTGGTATCGCGAAGACATGCTGTAGAGGTAAAGAATATCCTGTCTACTCACAACACCAGAGCTTTCGCCCCGGCCACTCAATGCATGACTCAGTAGATGATGGATGTAATGAAGAGCGGGGGAATGCAACTAAGAGGCCTTAAACCACTTGGCCTCATATGGGGACAGATCGAAGGCAAGACGAGATTAGATATTGGCAGCGTGGCCATTAGAGGGGAGATCAAGGTGAAGTTTGGAATATACAGCACTATACACCCCTAAATACTGGGTGAACTGGAAAAGAGAAAGAGTATAGGTGGTGCCTACAACTCGAAATGAAATAATTCCTTCCTGCGAGTTGGTCGTCTCGGTGAAGGTTGGCCTGAGATTTAGGTAGAAAGTTGACATAAACTCTAGTATAATTTCCTTAAACCCCAACTCATCAATATTAAAAAATTGTGCCCACCCCTCTATAGAAACAAACTCTCATACTTCATCAGCCAAATGGATCTCCTCTAAAATGCACCTATCGATAGTACGAATATCCTGAAATTTCTTGGATTGTAGGCGATTAAAATGATTAACGTGTGCCAGATCCATAAACTTCAGGTGCGTAGCATTGCCGCGGCCTTCTGTAGATAATGCTAAGAGATTCGGACGATGACGACGTCCCCCTTGCGATCGTCCGTCGACATGATCTGTAGAGGAATAATGAGAAAGAGAGGAATGAGAAGAGAAATAAAATTTAGAATAATGAGAAGGTGAGGAATGAGAAGAGAATGAAGAAGAATGAGAAAAGAATGAAGAAAAATAGGAATTGAAAAACAAGAAAATGATAGAAATTTTACCTAGGAGTGTAGATCGAGATTAGAGGAGACGGATCCGCGATTTTTGAAGGCAAAGATTCCCAACTGAGTTCGTGGCATGAAGGAGTGTTGGAAATTAGAGTTTTAACCAGGGATTGAAGAGGAGGAAGATGAGTACTGGTAGCACACGACCTTATATAATATGTCGAACACGGGTTGCAACACGGGCTTGTGTGTAGCCGTGTTCACTAAATAATAACCGCGCAATAGATGAGTCTCGAGATGACGTGTGGTCAAACTGATGGGTAAGCAGTGCGCCAGGAAAAGATGTCAACAACACGCGCATGTGTGGACCCGTGTGGTCAAACTGATGGGATAGCAGCGAGGCGAACCCGGTCCACAACACGGGTGTGTGTGGGCCCGTGTCCTACTCGGGAACAACATCGTCGAACATTGCATTCGTCGATCTCATTACACACGGGTGTGCACACGGCTGGGTATCTACCCATGTGGTGCTCAAGACGTAGCATCGTCGTACTAAATACCCTACACACGGCTGCACACACGGGTGTTTGTCCACCCGTGTGGTGCTCGGGATGAGCTGGGACTGTGACGGATGTGACCAACTCGGTGAAGGTGCTCCCGCCACTCATGGGGAGAGACTGACAATCTCGCGCATCAATCTCGCTAGCCCCCCCACACTCGGCGAGCTGAGGAACATGACATTACCCGAGAGATCTCGCTCGTTTCCGTCCGCTACTTGCTTCACAAGTCGCCGGGCAGGAGCATTCTCACCCAGAGCTGTGGCGGCGACCACTAGGAAGGCTGGTATTGAGCACTCGCAGAGATCTCTAAGTCCGAACATGACGAGGTTCAACATCTTTTGCCTGACGTCCTCGAACATCCTGTGCGTGGAGAGTGGAGGGGTGTGGTGAGTCGGCCCAGTCAGATCCCTGTTCTTCACCTCTAGTCATTTAACTCACTTAGATTTTTTATGATAGTTACACTCCACGCTCACCGCACCAAAATGTTGAAAACGAGAATTGGCTTCTATAGAGTTTGGACCCTTGGGAAAGGGGTGACCACACACTTTCTTCTCCAAGAAAGCTTGACTAACTGAAGACTTAGAACTCAAAACCGACCCAAGTCTCCAGTACGGAGGTCCCACCACACATCCAAAAGATCTTAGAGCACTTTCCCTCCTTAGCTAGTGCTGAGCTAAGGCCACCTCAGAAAGCGATGTAAGACAAGAGAATTAGAAATCTGGAGCATGCATTTTGAGGTACCACCTCGATTTTATTTATAGTTTTCTGAAAATAATCTTCCAACAGGGTAACTCCGTTGTTCTTAATGAATAAATGCATCCCAAATCGGTCTGCCAATAGCGTAACTCCGTTGTTTGGGCGGATACTGGAAGACCAACATGGGTGGAATGGTAAAAACATCACTAAGCGAGTGGTTCGTGAAGCTTCAACTCGCCTGGGGCGACGTGTGCTTGATGGGGCTAGCACTCGCCACCTCCACATGGACTAGGGTGAGTGCAGGCCTGGCCTGCCCCACTCGCCTATTACTATAGAGTGCAAGGGACGAGTGCGAGACCGCTTACTCCACTTGCCCTGCACTTGTTTTACGCCCAATCTGGGGGAGCTGAGCAAACCTTAATGCACTCGCCACCCCCTAGCTGAATTTCCTGAAATTCAAACTACGCCAAATGGCTTGGCCGGCTCCTGTCGATCCGACTCGCCGGATATGGGTTTGTACATTGGGTATTTTCCTGAAGACCAACTTTAGTACTCTCATTGCAGTAACCCGCACAACCCACAAAATCTTAAACTACACGTTTAACCTTGGAGTCTTCTCCAGCACGCAAAGCAATACATCACCAATTCAGACCATCTTGTTCGAATGGGCTTCACACATCATGCCTATTCCATACTTTGATTCTGGAATCTAAATGCAAGTATCTCACAGGCGCTATCATTTATCAACCCGTTGGAAAGCCCTTAGCTCTCCACAAATTGGTGGGTGACTTCATACATCTATGCCAAAATAAAGACTTCGCATGTCCAAGGAGGTAGATCGTTACCCTTGAAGCTTATTTCGTCACCATGGATGATAAACTAGCCTGATGGAAACGACCGAAACGGACTCGCCTCCACGGATCTGAACTCGGCTCATGACTTGGAGCTCCGATGCTCATACAATGATAGAATCTCCTTCTTATTCCTCTTCCTTAGCTCTCTTCTCTCCACCTCTTAGAAAGAGAATGGCCCAAGGGAAATGAGGTTCAAACCCACATTTCCTGACCTTATTTCAACAGGGAAGGAGCTCTACCATCAGATCTTGCTTAAGATCCACGAGTGTTCATGATTCGATTTAGGTTTCCTAATCCGAGAGCTAATGCCACGCGGTTGAAAAAAATTTGTTCAAGGGTAGCTAAACACCTAAGGGGGGGGGGGTGAATAGGTTTGTTTTGGCTCTTTTTGATCTATTGAATTTATGATCTTAGAGTGTGCTGGGGTTATTTGTTAGCTTTCAAGAATAACAGTAACACATAAAATTTATATTGGTTCCCCTATCTAGTGTCCATCCACTTTCCCCCTCCACCTATCTAGCATTGAGCTAGATTCGACTAACTTCTTCTATTTCCTCAGCTCCTTGAGCTTACAACTGAGATCCATCAGGATCTTACACCTATGAGTGAGACTTACTCCTATAAGTTAGACTAAAGATAGTCCTACCATAGACTCAGCAGCTTTATCTCAGAGATATACCAAATCTCCTATGTCAGATCGCTCATGATCCTACCTCAGATCCAGTCTTAAATCCTATTCACTCAGAGAAAACACCTCCTGCCACTCAGCCTTTATAATATAGGATTATAGCTCTGATCACATAGTTATCCTACAGGTTGAATAAGGTTTTTTTGTTGATTGACTCCAGAGAAATAGATCTCTGAGTTAGCTTCCTGGACAATGTAAAAACATCCCTAACTCTTCACAGCAACAATGATGTAGATCTTTGGAGTTGTTCTGCTTGTGCTGAGAAGAACTGTTGTAGAGCTATGTTCCTTCAGGTTTAGTATATCTAAGTTGAATTTAGCATCCTTTAAGAAGAACAACAACTATCTTGAGTGCTCTTCTAACTAACCCTTGTAAAAAATTAGGGTTTGAGTTCTTGTTGAAGAGTTCTTAGAGTTTTCGATTTCAACAACTTTTCAAAAAAGCAGGATGATCTGTGTTTGGAAAACTTGTTTTTAATTTTTTTTCTTAGACTTTTATATCCCGCAGTCCAATGGCTCTTTGATCTGCAGGGGTAAGTGGTATGGGCAGCTGTAAAGTGGCTTTACAATTAACTGTAATGCAAAAGGCATGCGACGCCATTTGTCCTTTAGCACGCAAAACCTGCTTCATTTGAATTTTTGATGACATCTGCATGACTCAGTGCTTGTGGACTTAGTAACTTTCACCATACAGTCTACAAGACATTGAGTGAAGTCTTGTAACTCAACGCATGGAGGCATTGAGTGTTGCCTTGAGACTCAATGCTTCTGAGCTTTAAGTGTTCACTGCTAAGGCATTGAGTAGTAAGTCTTCACTCAATGCAAAAACACTTAACAAAATCAATATCTAACTTATTAGGCATTGAGTGACCCTTCATCACTCAATGATGTTGCCTTTGATAGTTTAACTGATAAGTCATTGAGTGACCCATCATCACTCAACATATTTGTACTTAGCAGAATTATTCTAGGTGAAGGCGTTGAGTGAACCTTCTTCACTTAATGCTCCTGTACTTGGCAGTTATCCTGACTGAAGGCGTTGAGTGAACTTTCTACAGTCAACACTTCTCGACTTGTATATAATTTCTGAATGAAGGCGTTGAGGGAACCTTCTACACTTAAAGCTTTCAGACTTTGTTGTATCTTTGATAAGGCGTTGAGTGAGCCTACTTCACTCAACGCTTCATTACTTGGACAGATTTCCTTTGAGTTGGCGTTGAGTGAAAGACCTTCACTCAACGCTTATGGTCTTAGCCAGATTTGAGTCCAGCACCATTGAGGCTTTGAGTGCCTGAGCTTCTGTCAATGCTTTTAGGCCTCTAGCGTTGGGTGAAGTTCACTCACTCAATGCTTCTGGACTTAGGAAAGTATTTGCCTCTCTAGTATCCAATATTGAGTACGACTAACATTCTGACCCTATCAACCTGCCTAATTAATGAATAGAGGACAACCTGCATACATTGAACTAGAACATATATCAAACATAAACATGTGTATACTATTGACTTATGGGACTTCTTCAAATATGTGACATTATGATCAATGGACCCAACAATCTCCACTTATTTAAAGAAGTCAGAACCCTAGTCAATAATATACACTAACACAAAGAATAGATAAATTTACAGAATTTGAAGGGCAGTGAATATCATAGAACAAAAATTAGATTAACACAAAATATGACAATTATAAACACAAATATGTGCCAATATATAATGTTTCATATTCCTAGTGCCCTAAGGAACCTATTACAAATGTCATTATTAGGCATATGGGCGCTTAATGATTATGCTCCTTATAGGTCTTTAAGCAACCTTCTCCTCAGCTTCAATCTGTTGGATCTTGTGGTGTAACGCCCCGAAACTCAAAAGAGCGATGAGAGGCGTTTTGAGCCAAGTTTGGAATTTGGCAGGGGGCACACGGCCTGGGACACGAGCGTGTCCAAGGGCGTGTCGTGTTTGGGTTGATGATTTGGCCGTGACGTCGACGAATTTTGGAGTCGACGATCGTCGAGTAGCGAACACGGCCTAAGACACGGGCATGTCTCAGGGCCTGTCGAGCTCGTGTCGACGATCTGCCCGGGAAGTCGACATTTTCGCTCGACGATGTGTCGAGACAGGGAACACGGCCTAGGACACGGGCGTGTCAGGTGGTCGACGAAGTGTCAAGACCGTGAACACGACCTGGATCCCAGGCGTGTTCGAGTATGACACGGGCGTATCAAATAGGACACGGGCGTGTCCAAGACATGTGTGAGTCTCGGGTTTGTGTTGGTCCTGTGTTGATGGAGGAACATGCCCGGGAACACGGGCGTGTACTGGGTGACACGGGCGTGTCCGGTCGAACATATGCGTGTCAGGTGCCCGTGTATTTTTTGAGACGCGTCGATTTCGACGGCGAATGGGGGACACGGCCCTGGATACGGGCGTGTCGCAGGCCGTGTTCGGCCCAGGTTTTGCATTTCAACTACAGATCGTGGCCATTCGTTTCCTTATTTTGGGATCCGATGGTTGGGGGTTGTTCCTACTAAGATATACCCAGGAATAGGATTTCAAATCCCTCACTTCTTTCACTTAAGTCTCTTTCTAAAGTTTAGAGAGAGGGGAGAGCAAGGAAGAAGAAAGGAAGCTAAATCCGGTTGCCGGCAGTGTTTCAGAGCTCCAAATTGCGAGCCGACTTCGGATCTACGGAGGTAAGGAGATTGCGGTGCTTTTCATCCGCATAGATTTCCATGGCGCCAAGGAAAAACGTTAAGGTAACGATTCTCTACTTGAACAAGTGAAGCTCTCTTTTCCTTTGCATAGGAAGCCCTCTCACTCGAGTTTGCGGTAAGTTGAGGCGTTCCTTCGGTTAGACATCAATAGTCACTGTTGTGTCCATGTAGAGTCCTATATCGAGAATAGATATAGGCATGATGTGTGAAGCCTACCCGGACAAGTTGGTCTGGATCGGTGATGTTGCATTGCATAAATGGCCGGAGAATACTCCGTGCAATTGGTTGTTTTTATGGTTTTCTACGCGGTAGATTTCAGCAGGGAGCCTTGGGGACTAACCTTGAGGTGCACCTGGAAAACTGGGCAAATGCGTGATTCTGCCCTCTTGGTGGCTTGGGAGTCAACTTGTACATAACTGGGTTATGTGATATTGTGCGTTTAATTCGCAGGCTTTAGGGAAGCTTAACCTGTGCCGATAACTTTAAGTGTCATGGCGAAGTGAGCAACGGGTTGACTGGAACCGTTCCTGCTCTATGCAGTTTCAGTGTTAGTGGCCTACCAAGGGCATAGAGGTCGGGTCTTAGGCCGTTGATGATTTCAAGTGTCATGACTTCTGCCTCAAAGACTCAATTGCTCACGAGATGTGTCGTCCAAGTGGCGGTGGTGGGACCATGGTTTTGACCAGGTTCATCGATAATGTGCCCTGAGAGCACGGGGTGTGTGGCCGGTGGTGCCTACGCCTGTGATGTAGTGTTATTACTATATAATGCTTGGTTATACAAATAAAGTGCAGGGAAGGAGCATTGTCGCCCCGAGTTTGGGGGCGGGATCGTTATAGTTTGGTCAGCATAGCTGACCGTTGCCTTTGTTTGCCACCATTGCCGTGGATTGTTACTTGCAAGTGCTGCAGGACCAAGCGGTAAATAGCGGGTTAAAGCCCAAGTTGCGGAGCCGGCCCCCGAAGGCCTAAATATTGAGTGTTTATTTGCTTTATTCATATGTGACCGACCTGCGACCCGAGATTTACAAAACATGTAATATGAGTAAACAAATGTAAGTCCTTAAGGCCATCATACTGTGTATTGTACTTCATTCCTATTGCTTTGAGTAGTGGACATTCATGTTTGGTTGGGTTCTTTAACTTGTAACTTTAATTTACTTCCGCTAGAATGACTCTGTGTAGGACGTTGGTCATTGGTTGGATGGTTTCCTTTGAGTAACCGCCCGGACTATCTGTGGTATATGCCGTCAGGCACCGGCCGGACCTACTGTTATATGCTATGCGACGGATAGGTGGTGTTACAATTTGGTATCAGACTACTGGTTTCGGTCAGGCTTAAAATGAATTCGTGTACGAATTCGTTTTAAGGGGGCTGAGCACATGTGTGTGCGTCATCGTTATAACATGAAAACGACCCATGAATGTCCACTTAGGAATGAAAATATACGTGTTTGAGGAACATGTGTGTTCCTATAATTGCTGTTTGCAATTGTGTTTGGTCGCTTAATGGTGTTTTGTACAACTATAGGTGACCAGAAGCGGTGCTGGGCCGTCAGAACGCCGAGTTTCTGAGGCTAGTAGTGCACCAAACGATGCTCCTGCAACACCTCCTTCGGCTGAAACCATACGATTGGTTGCCAAAGCAGTGTTTGCCATGATCAATGCGCAGCCTACAAGGCAGATGCAGCAGCCCGATCCTACGATGGAGCAGGTACCTCTTCCAGACGTTGAGCTGAGAAGAGTGGAGCAGGTAGTAGTGGAGCCTTTGGTGCCGAGGCAAGCAACTGAAAGGCAGGTCAAGCACGTTATGAGCTTTAATCCTCCTATGTTCTTTGAGTTGGGAACCCCATCGCAAGCTGAAGATTGGCTATCCCGAGTGAAGAGAGTCCTGACAGCTACTGAAACGGAGGAGTGGCAGATGACCACTATAGCTACGTTCCTTCTAGACGGTGATGCTAGGTTGTGGTGGGAAGGCTTGGAGCTACATCACTTGAGGGGTAGGCAAATTACGGATGTCTCGATGGAGGAGTTCTCGAGATTATTCTTGTCTAGGTACCTCCCTTCGGCGCAGAGGATAGCTTTGGAGAATGAGTTCCTGAAATTGGTGCAAGGAGAGAGTAGCGTGGATGAGTATCTCCACGAGTTTACTCGATTGGGTCGGTATACTAGTTCTACATTCGCGGATGAAGAGCGTAAGACAAACTGTTTTTATGAAGGTCTGAGAGATGACTTGAGGCTACTACTCTTGGGGTCGATGACGCAGGGCTTCTTGACCCTGGTCAACACGACCCGGTCTTTGGAGAAGGATATGAAGAACATGCAAGCGAAGAAAAGCTCTGGTGATAAGAGGTCGGAGTTCAAAGTACCGAACTCTTCAAAGTCTGTGTTCTGGAAGTGGAACAAGAAAGCTAGGACTTCGGGTCCAGCCCCCTCTGATGGTGCTTCTGGGGCGACTACGGGTCGTACCCCGGGTGCATGTTACAACTGTGGGAAGCCTGGGCATTATGCTCGTGAGTGTCGGGGTGGACGTCCAAAGTCTGAGTTGAAGCCGGGAGCAATATATGAAGAAAATGGCAAGACGGTGGAGTCAACCGCATCCCATTATGCTCAACCGAGAGTTTATAATCTTGGCCAACATGAGGCCATTAAACAAGCGGATGTGGTGACAGGTGGTTTAAATTTATAGCAATTCAAATTGTTTCATACTTGTTATGTGCGTGTTACCTTACCACTGCTTGTTTATGATTTTTCTTGATTTATGAGAATCCGGCGAGAGCACTCTTTGACACGGGAGCTTTGCACTCCCTTTTGTCCGAAGGTTTCATATCGCACATCGGAGTACCTTCTTCGATGGCGAAGGACAAATTGAATGTGTTGTTGCCGAATGAGTGTTCGATGCGCGTGGAGAGAATCTGTGGCGTTAAGATTTGTATTGGGAGTTAGGAGTTCCATTTGCTAGCATCGTTACTGCCATTGGTGGAGTTCGATGTAATATTTGGCATGGACTGGCTCTTGAAGCAGCAAGCTTTTATTGATTGCGGTCGCAAGGAAGTTAAGTTGGGAACAGGTCGTGAGACGACCTTTACGGGCTTGTAAGGGTCGACCAAGACGTTGATGTCTACTCTTCAGGTGGTGAAGACCGTTCGTGCTGGTTGAAAGTGCAGGTTAGATCTGATATACTCTAGAGGGGGGGGGGGTGAATAGAGTATGGTGCTTAGTAAAAACTTTTTACAACTTTTGTTGTATTCCTAAGTGAACAGGGAAGCAAAAAAAATAAACCAAGCACAACAACTATTTAATCACAAAGCAATCACAGAGCACAGCCAGAAATAAAACAAAAGAAAAGAGCAACCAGATGACACAAGGAGCTATAGTGGTTCCCTAACCAATCTGGGTACATCCACTCTTCTACCACCCTAAGTAGAAATCCACTGCAGGATGAGTTGATCAGGTGTCCTGGGAACCAAAGAGCTTTTGATAAGGTGCTCAAAAACCAAATCTCAAGTCTTTTGGAAGGAGACTTGCAACCAGAATAATTTTGAAGGGATTTAAAACCCTGTACAGGAATTGGAAAGAAGGTGATAGTGTCTTCTCTGTCAACAGACAGAGAGAAGACTTGTGGATTGATTGTAGCAGATATTGCTCCCCCCGAGATCTTAAATTAGTCAGGAATACTGGAGCACTGCTTCAGGGTGATAGGTCTTCAATGACCTAGACTGCCTGGACAAGAAATGCTTCAGGAACTTCTTCTGACATATAGAACTTTGTTGTCCTTTGAAGTTGTCCTGATAATAGAGAGAAGAAGACTCTTGATGGAATTTGATTGTTCTTCTTCTTCTTCTTGAAAATGTTCCCTGGTCAAGGCTGATTGCAGTCAAGAACTTTTGATTTTAGAATGATTGTTATTCTGTGCAATCTGAGTGTGTCTGTCTGATTATGTGTATTGCTTGCTGTACTGAGATTCTATTACTCTGTTTCTCCTTGATCCTTTTCTTTCTGTGAATATCTATGTCTGACTGAGGAACATTCAAAATTTTAATGTTGAGCAGTAATTACAGTCGTCCTTGGAAAGAATCAGCAATCAATGACTTTCCTAACTGTCCCATGGAAAAATGACATGTAATCGTCCAAAGTCAATGCGCGTTCTAACGGTAACATTCCGAGAAGATCTGGCAATAAATGTTCAGGAATCAGCGCCAAGAAACGGGACGGGAAACTTAAAGAAAACCTAGTCTGGATTCGTCGAGTGGAGAACACAATTCGTCGAGCTGCACTTGTGTTCATCGAGCTGAGCTTGAGTTCGTCGAGCTGAGCATGAGAAAGTTCGTCGACCAGACAATCTTCATTCGTCAAACAGACAGACTTCATTCGTCGAGCTGAGAACCAAATTCGTCGAGTTGAGAAAAGTTCTGGACTTAGGCAAAATACTCTGCATCTGCTGAAATGCTGTGTCGACATAAGTTGGTGTCGACATATTGAACTTGGTGTCGACACAATTCCTATGGTGTCGACATAAGCAAGTGTCGACTGAAATCCTGGTGTCGACACAAATCCTCTGGTGTCGATATAAGCTGGTGTCGACACAAATTGTCTGGTGTCGACACAAACCCTAAGTGTCGACACAAATTCTCTTAGTCCAGAAATCGTCGAGTAGCGTACAACATTCGTCGACCTGAGAAGCTGACTTCGTCGACCTGAGAAATTGACAACTTGAGGTCCAAGTTCGTCGAGCTCAGAATATAATTCGTCGACCGAAGCTTGAAGCTGGACTTAGAAAAATCTTAAGTTGTCCTGACTTTGGCTTGATGTAGAAACTGAGTCTTCGTCGAACAGAGAACACAGATCGTCGAGCTCAGCACCAAGAATTGTTTCACGATCGTCGAGCGCAGAACTCCTTTCGTCGAGCTGAGTTCGACGAACGTCAAACTCATTTTACTTAGACTTGAAATCCTCTAAGTCTGAAGTCTCTGACGGTCTTGTTGATAGCTGGTCCATCTAAAATTGAACCTAAGGACTTAGCCTAGACTCTAGGACATAACTTGACCCTAGCTATACATGATGGGTCACATCCTAAGTCAGTGAACCTAGCCCAAATCAACTAGGGATCTAACAATCTCCCCCCATTTGGTTGAGGTCACTAACAGAGACTCAAAACAGAAAAACAAAGCAATAAAAGAGATATATCTGGCAGAGAATTATAACACAATCAACAGATATATATACACAGCTTTGTTTAAACAGATAGCATAAATTGAAAAACAAAAACAGACAGAAATTGAAACAACAAGAAAATTACTTCTTTGGCTTCTTCTGCTGAGGTTTGTCTTCAGATGTCTGCTCTCCTGGCTTCTTGAAAATGATTTCTCTCTTTGGATTTCGAGCTCGAGCTATTGTCATAGTCATGTCAGCTGCCCCAATAATATTCAATGAAGTTGCTCTGGGACAACTGCTTCTGGATGAAGTTTCATATAATCATCAACATTAAACAATTTGTTTCCTTTGTCAAACCTTTTCGGCTCTTCTTTTCTATACTTTGACATGGTTGATAATCTAGAGATATCTTTGCCTTTAGCCTTGGCTTTATTTATCAATGATAGACCAATCAGCTCTTGGTACCTAGCCATTCTTGCAGTATTAGCAGTTTTTGGATATTCAAAAGGAATTGGAGGAGAGAGAGGTCTCTTTGGACTTTCAGCTTTTTGAACTTCAGAACTTTGTTGCTGCTGCTACTGATGCTGACTTTGACTTCATGAGGAGGATGGCTTCTGCTGGCTGCTTCCAGAAGATCTCCCAGACCGTCTCTGGTAAGTTTGCATTGGGGCAGATCTCTGGGAGCTAGAGGAGCCAGAGGCACCAGCTGCTGGAGGAGGAGGAGGAGGATCCTTCCTGTATCTATGCACTGGAGGAGGGGAATATCTCCTGCTTCTCTTTATATGCTTCTGTTGGTTCTTGCATAGCCACATCCATCCAGGAATCCCCTTGTATGGAGTTACATTATGTAGAATATAGTAAGGAGTGTCTGCAGTGGGATTTGGCTTTGGAGCTGGAGGAGGAGGAGCCTTTCTCTTCTTTGACAACAATCCCTTTTTCTTACTTGCAGCATCTTCATCTGAGTCATCATCATCTTCTTCAGACTCAGAACCCTGAGGGATGTCATATAGAGCATCCAAAGCTTTCAAAGCTTTATCAGAACTAACTGCTTTTTCTGGAGGAGGGGCAGAAGTTTCAGGAACTGGAATATCAACAACAGAGGAGGAGGGGACTGCACAGGAGTCAGAAACAATAGGTACAGAGCTTTCAGCTGCTATCCTGTTTTCTTCTTCAATGTCAGCCTGAATGAGCTCATCCAAATCTGGCAGGGGAGAGTCATCCATAACAAAGTCTGGTGCTGAAACTGGCACTGAAGCCTCTTCTAGAATTACCTCTGGGCTAGAAACTGAGATGGAGGCTGAAGCTGAGAGAGCAAAATTGTTACAGAGTTGCTTAGTAACTGCTGGACTAGCTGGATAGGTATAAGGTATAATAGCCAAACATGGCTTTGTAAAATCAGCTGGAAGAGATTGCATATATACAGTATCATAATTACTCAACAAAACAGAGAAATTCACTGTGGGATTTAAATAGAAATCACCAACACATGTTATTTGTGCAACTGACTCATCCAAATCAATGTCAGTATCCATAAATTGAATTAACTCAAGCATCTCAGAATCAAAATCTGTCAAAAATTCTGTATCCTCATCTGAATCTGCATCTGCTGGAGAGAAAACTGCTACTGTGACTGATGCTGCTGCTGTATCTACATCTGCTGCAATTTCATCACTGAGCATCTCCCCCTACCTAGGTTCAGGAGAACCTGGAGCCAGGCCCCTAGATGAAGAGGGGACAGCAGATAGAAGAGAGATTTGGGCAGATAAAAAATTGATGGAGGTCACAAGAGGTGTAATGGCCTCTTGGATGAGAGATTTTATGAGGGGAGTAAGCAAGGAAATGATGGTTGATGGATCAAATGGGGAGGGGGAAGAGGATGAAATAGAGGGTGGAATGACAGATGGAGGAGGTGCATCTGGCATGATTGTGTCTGAGGGTATGATGTAAGATGGAATGGTGGATAAGTGTGGGGGAAGAGGAGACTGAGGAGGTGTAGGAATGTGCGTGTCCTGAGGTGAAGCTGGAGGGGTGGGTGGTTGATTTGCTGGCAGAGGGGAAGATGAATGTGGAGATGGGATGTTGGTAATGTCAAGAGGTGGAGATGAAGGAGGGGTAGGCACATGAGGAGGCTTCTGTGGAGGAAGGGGTGCTGGAAGAGATGATTGAGATGGAAAGACCTCTTCAGCAGGGAGGGGAGTGGCCTTTACAGCCCTTGTGCTCTCAGAAGGTTGGATGGAAGAGGAAGAAGCCTTTGAGGGCTTGGAGATAGTCCTCTCCCACCTGCCAAACAAAGCGCATGTGAGGCGCTTGCTGGCGTTTATGAAGATGGTCGGGGAGACCATACATTCAGCAGCCTTCTCTTGAAGAAAAACTCCCAAATTTCTGCCAAAGCAGACTTCCTTCTTGCTGCTCTTCTTCTTGATCAACTCAAAGAAAACCTTACTCCAATTTACAGAGCGCTTGTTCACCACTGCGCACATGATCAAAAATTGCTGCCGGGTTATGTAGTCATGCGCTGAGTGCTTTCTCATTAGCACTTTTCCTACAATGTCTAACAGAAATTGGTAGGAGGCTGACAATTGCTTCTTTAGCAGTTTGTTAGGGTTGCTACCTGAAAAACCCATTAGTTTCAACATATCATTGTATTCCTCAGAATCCATTTCCATATTATCTTCTCCATTTACTAATCCAAAAATCTCAGAAAGAGCCGCGGGAGACAACGAAACAGCAGTACTCCCTATGTTGACGGTCAAAACATCTTTTTCAGAATTGTAGATGTATAAACCCATTCTCTTATTTCAGTAGCATGTAGTTTAATGCGCCTGGTCATGAAATCCTTTAGATTAAGTTCTTCCAGTAATTCCAAGATATAGAGAAAGATGGGGTCCGAATGTTGAAAAGAATCGAAGTCCATATCGAATCCAGTATCAAACTTCATCGCTGCTAACGTGCTTGCTGGAATCGCCATTGATGACCTGCAGGAAAAAGACAGAGAAAAATGGCGATCAAGAGCAAAGGAACTGAAAGCGCGGGACGGAGGTCGAAGAAAACCTAGATATAAGATTTTCAGAATATGAATCGACAAACTCCGTTCCACGAAAAAGAGAAATTTTTCGAACTGAGCTGGACGAAATAAATTATAGACAGATAATTCGTCGATCTCATCCAGAAGAATTGAAAATAGTTCGTCGAACTCCGTTCGACGAAATGTCTTCTGAAGCAAAGTTCGTCGATCTCCAATCGACGAAAATTGTTTCCACACACGGAGAATTCATCGATCTCCGTTCGACGAGAATCTCTCAAACTTTCCCTAAGTTGTCGAACTCCATTCGACGAACTCTGGAAAATTTGTCGAATGCAGACAGAAACTATGTTAACTCTTCTCCATTAATCATGCCCAGTTGATTTATAAAGAACAGATGGGTTTTCTCATCCAATGGCTTGGTGAAAATGTCTGCTCTCTGTAAATCAGTAGCAATATGGATTAAGTTAATTTTCTTTTTGTCTACATTATCTCTAATGAAATGATGTCTTATTTCAATATGTTTAGTCCTAGAATGGTGAACTGGATTCTGTGCTATAGCAATAGCACTAGTATTATCATAAAATAGAGTTGAATTATTTAAGTTGACACCATAGTCTAAGAGTTGATTTTGTATCCATAACATCTGTGAACAGCAGCTGCTAGCAGCCATGTATTCTGCTTCTGCATTTGATGTAGACACAGATGTCTGCTTTTTACAAAACCAGGAGACAAGTCTCATACCAAGGAACTGACAAGTTCCAGAGGTACTTTTCCTGTCCACTCTACATCCAGCATAGTCAGCATCTGAGTATCCAGTTAACTCAAACTCTGACTCTGCAGGATACCAGAGTCCTAGACTAGGGCAACTCTTTATATATCTCAAAATTCTTTTTAGGAAAATAAGGTGAGATTCTTTAGGGTTCACTTGGAACATAGCACAAAGGCATGTGGCAAACATTATATCAGGTCTGCTAGCTGTTAGGTATAATAGGGATCCAACAATTGTCATATACTTTTTTTGATCCACAGGTTTCCCAACTGCATCAGAATCCACAATAGCATTTGTAGCCATAGGGGTTTTCATCCCTGAAGCATCACCCATCCCAAACTTTTTGATAAGCTCTTTAGCATACTTAGCTTGGGAGAGGAAGATACCATCTGGGAGCTGCTTCACTTGGATACCAAGGAAGTAGGAAAGCTCACCCGTGCTACTAATCTTAAATTTAGAATGCATGAGGTCAGCAAACCTCTTGCACAATTTGGGATCAGTAGACCCAAAAATAATGTCATCCACATATATTTGTACCAACAATATTTGGTCCTTATGATGTCTAGTGAAAAGTATTTTATCTATGGTCCCTCTTGTAAATTTATGCTCTAAAAGAAAGCTTGCTAGGGTCTCATACCAAGCTCTTGGAGCTTGCTTTAAACCATAGAGAGCTTTATGTAATTTTAAAAAAAAGAGGGTTGAGTTGGAGAGATAAAACCTGGAGGTTGTTCTACATAAACCTCTTCTTGAAGTACTCCATTCAAGAATGCACTTTTGACATCCATGTGGTAGACCTTAAATCTCTTGTGAGCTGCATAGGCAAGGAATATCCTAATGACCTCTAACCTTGCAACAGGGGCAAAGGTTTGGACATAGTCTATTCCCTCCTCTTTGAAAGTGCAGATACATCTGATATACTCTAGAGGGGGATGAATAGAGTATGGTGCTTAAAAACTTTTTACAACAGTTATTGTAATCTGAGTGAACAGGGAAGCAAGTATTAAATCTAATCACAGCAGCTTTCTAATTACAATCTACAAAAGAAACTAATCACAGATCCTAACTAATCACAGATCACAACTAATCACAGATCACAACTAATCACAGATCACAGCCAGAAACAAAAATAAAAACAAGCAAGCCAGAAGACACAAGGAGCTATAGTGGTTCCCCTAAACTTGGGTACATCCACTCTTCTACCACCCTAGGTAGGAATCCACTGCAGGATGAGTTGATCAGGTGTCCTGGGCACCAATGATCTTTTGATAAGGTGCTGAAAAACCAAATCAGATTTTTTGATCAGGTGTCTTGCCACCAATGAGCATTTGATAAGGTGCTCAAAAACCAAGCACAAACTTTTGAAGGGAGTTTGAAAAACCCTCTACAGAGATGGGGATGAGAGAGTGATGGAAATCTTCTCTTTCTCAAAGCAGCTGAGAAGACTAAGTGGATATGATGTTGTCAAAGCTCCCCCTGAGATCTGTAGTTGATCAGGAAATAAAGCTTTGCTGTAGGGTGATAGACCTTCAGAGATTTATCTCCAGCAATTGATGATTTCAGCAACAACTGAAATGTTAGGTGTCTGGAGTCTTGAATGATGATGACCTTGAACACTTGAATCAAAAGAGATCTGAAGATTTCAGATTTGTTGATCTCCTTTTGGTGATGGTGTTCTTGTGAATTCTTTTAGACAGAGAATGTCTACAGCTTTCTTTCTTTTTCTCTTGAGAGATTATTGTTGAGAAAGATGTTGTTCCAGAGAAAGGTTGTAGCAGAGAATCCTTATTTTTTCTTGTTCTTGTGCACTCTCTACAGATGCTTGTTCTTGTTCTCTTGTTGTTATCAGGAATTCAAAAAACTTGTCTTTTATTCCTTTTTGCTGAATAGAAATGATCCTCTGTCAAGAATAGCCGTTAGCCTGTCATTAATTGACTTCCTTAATTGCAATTGTCTTCTGGGGGAAAGTCCAAAGAAACATTCCTTGATAATCCCTTGAAACTTGGTCCAGAATAAATGAAAACGGCTAAAAGATCTTCTGAATTAATTGCTGAGAATAACTCCTTAACTGTCCTGAATTTGAATCTTGAAAATCATTGAACTCTTCAGAAAAACGTCGAACTGAGCTCCACTATCGTCGAACTGAGCTCAGCGATTTGGACTTATATAGCAACAGAGATCGTCGATCTGAGCTCAACTATCGTCAAACTGAGCTCAGAGATAGAGAATCAATAATGGAGTCAAGATCGTCGAACTAAGCTCGAAGATCGTCGAATGGAGTTCGACGATTTGTTGGAGTTGAGCTCAGCGATCGTCGAATGAAGTTCGACGATCCGTCGAAGTTGAGCTAGACGATCGTCGATTGGAGTTCGACGATTCGTCGTACTGAGCTCGATGAAATGACTTAGTCTCCAAACTGAAAAACCTTGGTCTTGAGGGCAGCTTAAAAACCTAACTACTAACCCTTAGACTCATTCTAATTGACCTTTAGATCTATACAGGATGTCAAAAATAGGTTTCCTAAAGACATAGTGATCCTGACCCAAATTAGTAATAGGGTGTTCCAACAATCTCCCCCTATTTGGGTTAGGATTACTATTTACAGAACTTGGAAAAATTAAAGAACAACATACAAAGCAACAATAAACAACAATATAGCAGAATCACAGATATATTATCCCAGACAGAAATCAGAAATCAGAATAACTGTCACCTTACAGAATTATTCCTTCTCCTTGCTCTTTATAAACTTAATTTCTCTATTAGGATTAAGAGCTTCTTTCTTTGACCTTCTGTCATCAGCTGCACCTAAAGAAATTTGTTGTTTAGGCCTTGGTACCACAGCTTCAGGATGCAGCTCCATGTATCTCTCAGAGTCAAAGAATTTGCTGGAGGCATATCTTTCAAGTTCCTTCTTTCTTTGTTCAGACATAGTAGAAATACTGGAGGAGTCCTTGCCTTGCTCTCTGGCTTTCTTGATCAGATCCAAGGCAGCTAACTCTTTCATTCTGGCAGTCCAAGCAGTAGGGTTATTCTCTGGATCTTCAAAGGGCACTGGAGGTTCATATCTGTTGGAAGGATTGTCTTGAGGAGCCCTGGATGAGACTACTTCTTTCAGCTTGTAGGGAAAAGGCCCTGAAGTAATATCTGATGAAGCTTGTCCTTCCCTAGAGTATGGATGTTGCCTTGAATAGCCGTTGGAGTAGACTTGGAATTCCCTTTGGCTTCCTCTGTAATTTTCTCTTTTTGATTGAGAGCCTCTGGACTGGCTTCCCCTATATTGAGATCTTGCATGAGGCTGATAGGGGGTTTGGCTTTTAGTAGAAGGATGAGTAGCTGAGCTTCCACCTACACCTGCATCAGGAGGAGGTGGTGGAGGAGGATGTGGATGATGAAACTGAGAAGATCCTTTCTCATATTTCCTCTTCTTCTTCATGGCTTTCAATTGGTTCTTGGAATACTGCATCTAATGTTCAGTAATGGAGCAGTCATGAAGAATGTAATAAGGTACGTCATTGGTGTCTTTAACTTTGGCTGGAGGCACCATTTTCATAGCTTTGCTCCTTGTCTTTCTTTTCCTGGCTATAGTGGCAGAAGAATCATCAGAATCAGTCCTGTATTCATCACTTTCAGAGCTTTGCTCATCATATAAAGCATTAATCTTTTTCAGATACTCTTTCTGAAGTTGGGTTGGAGCAGATGAGACAGCATGTGTAGCAACAGCAGATACATCAGATATAGTACTGGCAGATGTTTTAGCAGCAGCAGTAGTAACAATAGATACAGAACTTTCTAGAGCAATACTTGCAGAAGATATAGCAGCAGTAATGACAGCAGCAGCTGGGGCAGCAATAGTTTCAGATAAAACATTTTCAGATACAACAATATCAGCAATAACAGTAGGCTCAAAATCATACGCCTCTGTCTGCATATCCTCAGAAACTGAAACATCAGCAGCAGCAGAACTAACAGTAATATAATTGTCAGCAGGAGTAGCAGCAGCATCACTAGAGACAGAAATCTCAGCAGTAGATAGGGAGGTTATGTAGGAGCTAATTAAGCTGGAATCACATCTTGAGAAGGGCACAATGGCCTTGGAGAGATCTTCTGAGGGCTGGACTGCATTACTCACTGGAAGACAGCTGAAATAAATTGAATCAAAAACTGATAGCAAGGACTTAAGGTCCACTGAGAACACAACAACTTGAGGTGGTGTTGAAACTAGAGCTTGTGGTGAAGAGACAGCAGCAGCAGGGACTGAAGAAATGGTAGCAGCAGCATCAGGCAATCTAACTTCATAAGGCATCTCCCCCTGCCTAGATTCAGAGAGAGCTGGATCAAGGCACCCAAAGGAAGGGATTGCCTGAGGAGGAAAGATGGAAGATAGCCTGGCAGATAAGTCTGCAACTAACTTGAGTAGTGGAGCCAAGGAGGTCTCCAATAAAAGCGACAGCCTGGGAGCTATCAGCTCATAGAGTTGGTCAGCTAAGGCAGGAATATCTACTTGCTCAGCAGGGACTTGAGCAGAGGTAGAGAAGGATGGTGGAGCAACTGGTGATGGTGGTGGAGAGCTGGTGGATGGCAGAAGTGAAGGTTGAGGTGTGGGGATTGTGGAAATGGAAGACAGTGTAATGGAGATAGAAGGTGTGAAAGAGGGTTGATCAATGATATCTTGTAGAAGTTGTTGATATGTTGTGGATGAGAAGGGTAGATCAGGAGGGGATGAGGGTGAGTCATCCATAAGGGAATCATCTAGAAGATTGAATGAGGGAATGGTGGATGATGTGTCAATGTCTGGTTGAGGGTAGTGATATAATGGGTGGAAGATTTCTTCTGTTGTTGGAAGAGTTGGGATTGGAGATGGAATTGATGTTGGAGATGGGATGGAAATGATGATGGTGGATGGAGTTTGAATGGTGGATGTGACTGGTGGAGATGGAATAAGAGTTGGAGGAGGAGAAGAAGCAGCAGGCAAGTCATTTGCAGGGGCAGAGACTTGAGGGGAAGAGACTGTTACAGTCCTTGTGCCTGAAGTTGTGCTTGCAGAGGGCCTGCTAGGCTTCACTATCTGCCTGTCCCATTTGCCAAAGAGGGCACAGGACAGCCTCTTTGAAGCATTAATATGCATCCCAGAGGAGACTAGCAGGGCAGGGCATCTGTTATGAAGAAAGAGCCCTAGAATCCTTCCATAATTAACAAAGTTCTTGTTTATTTTCTTCTTGATCAGATCAAAGAAGACTTCTCCCCAGTTTAACTGTTTCTTGTCCACAATGGCACCCATCAAGCACAGCTGATACCTGGAGATAGTATCATGTGCTGAATGCTTGGCCAACAAAACCTTTCCCACTACATCAGCTAAAAATCTATATTCAACAGCTAGGTTCCTTTTCAGCAGCTTGCTAGGGTTAGCATCAGAATTGTTGATGCACGAAAACACAAGGGGGGTCGAGCACCACCAGCTAACGGTTCGAACACCGGGGAATAGGGAGACTGCGAGTAGCGATCTACTAAGCGGATGAGGGCAGGAAAAAGAGCAGGGCCGTGAACCACGACAACAACAGACTTCGCCCGTCGCGGCCTGAATGCCTCTCTTGCGACGGGCTTTCCTTTGATTGAAGAAGAATTGGGTTACAAGTGAAAGGAAAAGCTGGACAAGAGCAGAGCGAGGGGGAGTCCGCAAGGCACAGGATTCGAGTCCGCAGCCTGTAACAAGTAGGCTCCTGGGTCCGAGTCAGCGTGCCTTAGGTGCACCACCTCCCCCTATTTATAGGATAGGGGGCCTGCCCAAACGGGCAGGGCTAAAATAACCGGCTGCCCGGGGTACAGGAGAACCGGGCAGCGGTGACGGGAAGCAAAAAGAAAGAACACGCCAGTCCGCGTAGAGGGGGCGGACTGGGCTCGCGGACTAGAGCTTCCACTGCTGCTGGGCGCGCCCGCTGGGGGGCGGCGGCCTGGGCGGACGAGACATTGCGTCCGCCGCTATAGAACCTGATACCTCAAGCGCTGGCGGACTGAGCGGACAGGTCCTTGTGTCCGCTGCTGGGGTACCTTGCCGGATTGGGGACCTTGTCGGACTGGGCGGACTGAGAAATCGCGTCCGCGCCTTTTGAAAGGGGAGCTTTGGAGTCTTGTAGTATGTTGCGGACTGAGGGGTTAACAAGAATGACCCATTCTAGCAAGTAAATCAAAAAATTCCTCTCCAGATAACTCAGCAGAATCTCTTCCAGAACTTAATTCAAAAACCTCTGTCAGAATAGCAGGAGTCAAAGGTACCTGAGTTCTAGAAATTGAACCAACCACTGTGTTTTGGTCCTGGTTGTGGGCAGTATAGACCCACTCCTTAATCTCATTAGCAGGCAGTTTTATTCTGGTGGTCATAATGGTAACAAGCTTCTGCTCCTTGAACAGTTCCAGAATGTCTTGAAAAACCTGATCACTGGTGCTGAAGGACTCCATGTCTATATCAAATCCAACATCGAATTTCATTGCGGCTAGAACGACAACAAAGACGGCCATGGTTACATGCAAAAATCAACAAACAAAGCGACCAAGTGTAGAGATGTTTGGAGGGAAAGAGAATTTTTGCAGAGAGATTGAAAGCGCAAAAGGATAACGACGGCCGAAAAAATGAATTTTATATTAGGGTTCGACGCAGAAAAGGAAAGATCGTTGAACTCAGTTCGACGATCGAGGCTTCTAAAGGAATCTGAAGGGTCTTCAATATCGTCGATCTCCGTTCGATGATATTGGAGAGCGTCGAGCTACGTTGGACGATCGTTCAGAAAATAAAATCGTGGAGTGCCGTTCGACGATCGCTGACCTGAAAGATAGTTGAACACTATCTGAGAAGCACTGAACTCAGGTCGACGATTTCGGAAAACGTCGATCTCCGTTCGACGATCTTGGGGAAAATTATCGAGCGCAGTTCAGAGACCAGAAATACAATCTAGACACTAGAAAAATCAAGATGTTTGCCTAGTCTTGGTCAATTTTCAAAGTTTTAAAATCTTGGATATTATTATAGACTTCCTCCATCTAACATTCCTAACTGATTTAGGAAGAAGGTGTGTTTCTTTTCATCCAAGGGTTTGGTGAAAATATCTCCCCTTTGCAAATCAGTTGGGATATATTGAAGTTCAATTCTGTTCTTCTCAACATTATCCCTTAAAAAGTGATGCCTAATTTCTATGTGTTTTGTCCTACTATGGAGGACTGGATTTTGAGCTATAGAAATAGCACTGGTATTATCACAAAATATTTTAGACTTCTCTAAGTTGTAGCCATAGTCTAGGAGTTGGTTTTGAATCCACAATATTTGTGAACAACAACTGCATGCAGCCATATATTCAGCTTCAGCAGTTGAAGTTGACATAGACGTTTGTTTCTTGCAAAACCAAGAGACAAGTCTGTCACCAAGAAACTGACAAGTTCCACTGGTGCTTTTCCTGTCAATTCTGCATCCAGCATAATCAGCATCAGAAAATCCAGTTAATTCAAATGCTGAATCTTTTGGATACCAGAGACCTAGATTTGGACAACTTTTAACATACCTGAGAATCCTTTTTACTAATGTTAGGTGTGACTCTCTAGGGCTTACTTGGAATCTAGCACATATACATGTAGCAAACATTATGTCTGGTCTACTAGCTGTAAGGTATAGTAAAGAGCCAATCATTGTTCTATATGTTGTCTGATCAATAGGTTTCCCATGTTCATCAGCATCCAATACAACATTAGTAGGCATAGGTGTTTTCATACAAGATGCTTCAGACATATCAAATTTCTTAACCAATTCATTTGCATACTTGGTTTGAGAAATAAAGATGCCTTCAGCATGTTATTTGACTTGCAATCCTAGGAAGAAGGATAGCTCACCCATGCTACTCATTTCAAATTTAGAATGCTTTAGGTTGGAGAACCTTCTGCACAAATTTGAATCAGTAGAACCAAAGATAATATCATCTACATAAATCTGTACTAGTAGGATATGGGACTTATGGGTTCTAATGAAAAGAGTTTGGTCTACTCTACCCCTTATAAATTCATTTTCCAGAAGGAAGCATGCTAGGGTCTCATATCATGCTCTAGGAGCTTGCTTGAGACCATATAATGCTTTGTTCAATTTAAATACATAATCAGGATGGGTTGGAGAGATAAAACCTGGAGGTTGTCTGACATAGACTTCTTCTTTGATGTCTCCATTTAGAAATGCACTCTTTACATCCATCTAATATACCTTGAAGCCTTTGTGTGCTGCATAAGCTAAGAAGATTATGATGGCTTCCAATCTTGCAACTGGTGCAAAAGTTTGGTCATAGTCTATGCCTTCTTCTTGTGAGTATCCTTGAGCAACTAGCCTTGCCTTGTTCCTTACAATTACTCCTTGATCATCCAATTTGTTTCTGAATACCCACTTTGTTCCAACAATGGAGTGATCCTTAGGGTTTGGCACTAGTTCCCAAACTTTGTTCCTTTCAAATTGATGCAACTCTTCTTGCATTGCAATGATCCAGTGTGGATCTTGCTCTGCATCTTGAATGGATTGAGGTTCAATTTGAGATAGGAAGCAAGTGTGCAACAGGTTTTGGTTGACCTGATTTCTGGTTTGCACACCAGCTGAGATGTCTCCAATTACTTGGGAAATTGGATGGTCTCTTGATGTTACTAAATCAACAGGGGGTGTTGATTGTTCACCAACCTGTGTTGTTGTTTCCTCTTATGGTACAACAACTGGCTCTTCAAGTTGTTTCTCTTCAATATGTTGAATGCTTTCTTCATCTTCACTGCTTTCCTCATTTTGATTAACCTGTAGCCTGTTCAAATCTTCAGCAAGAGAATGTACCTGCAAAGGTTCTATGGTAGAAGTGTTCTTCTCCTTGTAAGACATGTTAGATTCATCAAATGATATGTGAACAGATTCTTTAATTTTAAGAGATGATTTATTATATACTCTATAGACCTTACTGATCATGGAGTATCCCAGAAAAACTCCTTCATCAGCTTTAGCTTGAAATTTTGCTAAATATCTCTTGTCATTATTATGAATATAACAAGTACAGCCAAAAATTCTAAAATCATCAACTTTAGGTTTCTTCCCTTTGAGTAATTCATAGGGAGTCTTTCCCTTTAGTTTATGTATTAAACTTCTGTTCAGCATATAGTTGGAGGTGTTCACTGCCTCTGCCCAAAGAGATAGAGGAAGGTGAGCATCTGACAACAATGTAGTGGCAGATTTAATAAGGGTTCTATTTTTTCCTTTCAGCTACCCCATTTTGTTGAGGAGTTCTAGGAGCTGAGAAAGTATGTCTGATCCCTTCACTCTGACAGAACTCTTGCATAAGAAGAGAATCAATCTCTGTCCCATGATCACTTCTGATCAGGGCAATGTGAGTATTGAACTCAATCTGTATGCATTGAGAAACTCTGTCAAACACTTAAAGTTATCAGACTTCTTCCTCAGAAAGAACACCCATGTGAATCTAGAGAAGTTATCTACAACTACTAAAGTGTAAGATTTCCCTCCTAGGCTTTGTACTGTAATGGGTCCAAAAAGATCCATGTGTAACAGATACAAGATCCTAGGTGAATCACTCTTATTAAGTGATTTGAAACTGTTTTTAGTTTGCTTGCCTAATTGACAAGCCCTGTAGAGTCCTTCCTTCGTGTAGGGGCCAGAAGGTAGTTCTCTAACAAGGTTGTCCTTGGATAGCCTAGCAATGGTTCTAAGGTTTAAATGCCCTAGTCTCTTATGCCATAAAACATTAGGTCTACAAACAGAATTAAACAGGCAAATGTCTACATCTGTTGAATGAAAATCTACTAAATAGATGTTACCTTTCCGTTTACCTGTCAACACAGTTGTGTTGTCCTCTGACTTGATCTTGCATAAGGCTTTGCTGAAAGTCACCTGGTAGCCTTCATCACATAGCTGACTGATGCTTATCAAATTGTGCTTCAGTCCTTCCACATATGCTACCTTCTTGAATGTTACTGTCCCAATCTGGACTGCACCATATCCTTTAGTTTGTCCAAAGTTTGAGTCACCAAATATGACTTTGGGTCCAAGCTTGGCTTTAAAGGATGTGAGGTTATCCTTGTTTCCTGTCAGGTGCTTAGAGCACCCACTATCCAAATACCATTGTTGGTTTGATGTTGGATAGGTCTTCACATGCACATAAAATAATTCATTTATTTTTGACCCAGTTTACTTTGGGCCTAGGTTGATAACCTTTAAACTCGGAAATAAAAGACATCCCAGGTTGACTCTTATAACCTTCAGGATGATATCTCCTTGGAGGTATTATCCATTCACTATAAGGGTTAAAGCTTTGGGATGAAGGACCCCTAGGATTGGATTTTGATTTGCCCTTGAAAGAATTTCCAGAGCTCTGATCTCTGTTCGATGATCGTGGAGCTGCGTTCGACGATCTTGGGTCAGATCGTCGAGCTCCGTTCGACGGTCGACTGTGGTGGAGTTCAGGAATAAGAGATCCTCGACCTGAGTTCGACGATTTTGCCTGAGATCGTCGATCTTCGTTCGGCGATCGTCGAGCTCCGTTCGGCAATCGTCGAGCTCCGTTCGACGATTTCTGCTGGAACTTGGTTTTCTTAGGAAGATCAGAATTTTTCCTAGCTACCTCTACAGCTCCCTTCCCTTTATCAGAAATGAACTTGATTGGGGTTATTAGATGTTAACCCCTCAGTCCGCAACATATTACAAGACTCCAAAGCTCCCCTTTCAAAAGGCGCAGATGCGATTTCTCAGTCCGCCCAGTCCGGCAAGATCCCCAATCCGGCAAGGTACCCCAGCAGCGGACGCAAGGACCTGTCCGCTCAGTCCGCCAGCGCTTGAGGTACAGGTTCTATAGCGGCGGACGCAATGTCTCCTCCGCCCAGGCCGCCGCCCCCCAGCGGGCGCGCCCAGCAGCAGTGGAAGCTCTAATCCGCGAGCCCAGTCCGCCCCTTCTACGCGGACTGGCGTGTTCTTTCTTTTTGCTTCCCGTCACCGCTGCCCGGTTCTCCTGTACCCCGGGCAGCCAGTTATTTTAGCCCTGCCCGTTTGGGCAGGCCCCCTATCCTATAAATAGGGGGGAGGTGGTGCACCTAAGGCATGCTGACTCGGACCCAGGAGCCTACTTGTTACAGGCTGCGGACTCGAATCCTGTGCCTTGCGGACTCCCCCTCACTCTGCTCTTGTCCAGCTTTTCCTTTCACTTGTAACCCAATTCTTCTTCAATCAAAGGAAAGCCCGTCGCAAGAGAGGCATTCAGGCCGCGACGGGCGAAGTCTGTTATTGCCGTGGTTCACGGCCCTGCTCTTCTTCCTGCCCTCATCCGCTTAGTAGATCGCTACTCGCAGTCTCCCTATTCCCCGGTGTTCGAACCGTTAGCTGGTGGTGCTCGACCCCCCTTGTGTTTTCGTGCATCAACAGATAACATGCGTCCTTCAGATCCGAGTAGTGTTTTGAAATCAGCAGACGAAATGTCAGACCGCAGAGCCCGCTCCTCAGACCGCTCCAGCTCTTCAGAGGACTCTCTTTGGGACGCGATTGAGCAAGCTCGCCTTGAGGCCGAGCAGTCCCGCCAGCAGACTGACCAGCGTCTCGACGCAATCAGCCAAGCTTTGCTCGCGCTTGCCCAGCGGCTTGCTCCTCAGGACGCAGCGGACCCAGCGGACTCGCCAGTCCACCAGACCCTAGCTCGCCGAACTCCGCTTCGGCAGCCGTCAGCAACTCCCCGGAACCCTGCTCAGTCCGCTGCCCCTCTGCGCCCTCAGGAGGAGCAGTTTGCTTTCAGAGATTTCTTCAGAGAGGCTGCCAGGGGCACTCCAGCCCGCCAGCTCCATTTGCTGACCGCCAGTCCGCCGAGCCCGCGGACTCCTCGGCTCCAGTCCGCCCATTTTACCCCGCAGAGTTCGAGACCCCATCTCCCTTTGTCGACCGAATCCGATGGGAATCGGCCCCGAGCAACTTCAGGGAGCCTCGCATCCCACTCTATTCAGGAGGGACTGATCCGGTCTCCCACCTCCAGGCATTTGAGGTGGCAGTTGCTTTGAGATGCCTCTCAGATGCCATCAAGTGTAAACTGCTGGTCACCACTCTCGAAGGACAAGCGAGAGAGTGGTTCTACAAGCTGCCTTCGGGCACAATTTCTTCTTGTGCAGAGCTCCGTAGCCAGTTACTGCTGAGGTTTGCTACCTCAAGGAAGAGGAAGAATGGGCCAGCTGCCCTGTTTGAAATAAAGCAAAGGGATAATGAATCGGTGGCGTGATTCGTTGATCGCTTTCAAAGAGAAATTCAGGGGGTGAGGAATGTAAACCCCGATTATTATAAGGTCGCCTTGATCCATGGCCTCCGGGAGGGCCCTCTGAAGTTTAAAGCAACAACAAAGGCACCTGAGACTTATCAGGAGTTGATCGCCATGGTCAACCGCTTCATAGAAGGAGAAAATGCCAATCCGACCTATGTTTCATCCCTGACAGCTAAGGATGAAGGAGGGGATGCCTCCGCTTCTTCTTCTCGTGGCAAGCCCCCTCACCCAGACTTCCAGCCTCCATCTCAAAGAGGCAGAAACTTCCGCAACAAGAAACCTTTCCAAGGCCATCAACAGTTTCATGAGCAGAGACTGCCGTTGGCCACCACTCCCGCCGTTCCATTACAAGCTCTACCCATCCTCCAACAAGCAGCCTTGCCAGCTCCGATCCAATTTGATGAAAGCCCTATGGAGGACGCTGCAGATCTGGACCTTGACGAAGTCATCCAGATCCTGCAAAGGAGATCAGAAGAAAAGAGGCAAGAGCCTCAGAAAATGTGGAAGCCGAGAAATAACACACAATTTTGCCAGTTCCACAAAGAGAAGGGCCATCTGACTGAGGACTGCAAAGCCCTTCGCGCGCTGATAGAGAAGTTGCTTGCCGAGGGCAAGATTGACCTGGCCAAGAAGGATTCTCCTTCCTCTTCGAAACCATCCACCTCAAAGGGCAAAGAGGTAGCCGAGGCATACCAAGAATGCGTGGATATAGAGGATGAGGCCGTCTGGGGCCGATCAACGTCCCGGTAGAGTGCTTCGATGCAAATGATGAGGGGATTCTGGGACGCCTCTTCTTCATCCATGGTGGAGCCGGGACCGAGTCCACCCGGAAATCGTCAATTTCAAGGGTCACCCAGGCAGAGGTGGCCTCTTCTTCCGTTGCTCCTCCTAGGGAAGTCGTCACCTTTGGTCCAGAAGATCTTCCTCGAACAGCCAATCCATTTGATGATGCAGTCGTAATCCAGGCTGGTATTGGGGACTTCACGGTGGATAGGATTCTTGTTGACACAGGCAGCTCTGTCAACCTCCTGTTCAAGTCTACCTTCGAGGCCCTGCGGACCGGAAAGCCTCTGCTTTCCACTGAGGGGCCACTCTATGGTTTCTCAGGAGAGAGAAAGGAAGTAGAGGGCAGCGTCGTCTTGCCCGTGAAGCTTGGAGGGGCAACTAAGCCAATACAGTTCATAGTGGTTGACGCCCCCAGCAGTTACCATGCCATCTTCGGCAGGCCCGTGTTAAACAAGTATCAAGCGATGGTCTCCACCTACCACCTCGCCATCAAGTTCTTTGCCGATGGAAGGATGTGCCGGGTCAGGAGTGACCCAAGAAGAGCAAGGGAGTGCTATGTCCGAACTGTCAACATGGTTGAAGCCAGCCCTTCCCTTGCTCCAACAGAAGCTGCAGAAGCCTCCCTCAGTTCAGAAACCGCTGCTGATGAAGGTGCTCACCTGGAACCTGCCCAGGTGACGCAAGAAGTCCCCATTGCTGAGGGGGAGGAGAGGAAGCTCTCCATCAACTCGGAGCTACCTGAAGATCAAAAGGCTGAGTTGATTTCCTATTTGCTGAGCAACCTGGATGTCTTCGCCTGGTCAGCGCAGGACATGCCAGGAGTGGATCCTGATGTTGCTTGCCATCACCTGAATGTTGATCCCGGCTGCAAGCCCGTGCAACAAAAGAAGAGGGATATGGCTACAAAGCTTGCTGAACCAATAAGGGAGGAGGTCGCTAAGCTCCTCAAAGCGAATTTTATTAAAGAAATTCAATATCCTACCTGGATTTCCAATGTTGTAAAGGTTAAGAAACCACGAGGAAAGTGGCGAATGTGTGTAGATTTCACTAAACTTAATAAAGCATGCCCTAAAGATTGCTACCCCTTGCCTCGGATAGATTCTTTAGTTGATTCCGCGGTAGGGTACTCTTATATGAGTTTTTTAGATGCGTTTTCTGGTTATCACCAGATAAGAATGCATAAGCCTGACGTTCCTCACACGTCATTCATAACTAATGATGGTTGCTATTGCTACCTTGTGATGCCCTTTGGACTTAAGAATGCTGGTGCAACTTACCAACGGATGATGGACCGTGTGTTTAACCATCAGAAGGGGAGGAACTTAGAAGTGTATGTAGACGATCTCTTGATAAAGAGTAAATCGTTTTCGCTGCACTTGCGAGACCTAGTAGAGACGTTCGCTACTCTGCGTAGGTATAAAATGAAGCTCAATCCTTTGAAATGCACGTTTGGGGCAAGTAAGGGGAAGTTTCTTGGTCACCTCCTTACTCCGGAAGGACTTGCCCCCAACCCTGATAAAGTAAAAGCCATCCTTGACATGCCAACCCCTCGATCACCTAAAGAAGTTCAGCAGTTAGGGGGGAGGCTAGCAGGCCTTGCCAGATTTCTCTCTCGGGTTGGAGATATGAGTGCCCTATTCTTCAAAACTCTCCGAGGGGCATCCAAGTTTGAGTGGACGGAAGAATGCTCTAAGGCTTTTGAGCAGTTGAAGATGCAGTTGACCTCAGCACCCCTGCTTCAGAGTCCTCGGCCAGGAGAGATTCTTTTCTTGTACCTAGGGGTTGGCCCTGAGGCTGTCAGCTCCGTTCTTCTCCGGGAAGAGAGCAGAAGGCAATTCCCAATCTATTATGTTAGCCATATTCTGAAGAGTGCTGAAACGCGGTACCCAATTCTGGAGAAGTTAGCCTTGGCGCTAGTCATGTCGGCTCGCAGGCTTCGTCCATACTTCCAGGCACATTCAATTCAAGTTGTCACCGATCAGCCTTTGAAGGGTGTGTTGGAAAAACCTGAACATTCCGGCAGACTAGCTAAGTGGGCAATAGAGTTGAGCGAGTTTGAAATTTCTTATGTGCCCAAGAAAGCCATTAAAGCTCAGGTTCTAGCAGATTTTCTGATCGACATGCCAGAGTCCAACCCTGATCAAGCAGAAAGGTAACCTTTGGCTTGGACCATCTATGTTGATGGAGCCTCAGGCAGAAGATCTTCTGGAGCAGGAGTGGTTCTCATCAATCCAAACGGAGTCAAGTTGGAGCAAGCCATCAAATTCTACTTTCCAGTAACAAATAATCAGGCCGAATATGATCTTTGCTAGCAGGCTTGAGACTTTCAAGAGTACTCGGGATCGATCATGTTCACATCAAAACTGATTCTCTAGTAATGGCGTCACAAGTCCTTGGTAACTTCGAGACAAGAGAGCCGATCTTGAAGAAATACCTAGCTCTTGTGAAAATAGAAGTTGGCAGGTTCAAGAGCTTCACTATTGAGCACATCCCCAGAACAGAGAATGAGGAGGCAGATTTTCTCTCTAACCATTGGACCCTTTCAGGAGGGACAACTTCCGAACTCTTCCGCCCGGCAGTGATGGAAGGAGATCTAATGCAAGTAGACCAACGTGCCTCTTGGATGGATCCGTTCATCCTTTATCTGTCAACAGGAAATTTTCATAATACAGTCAGAGACAAGAAAAAGTTCAGAATAAAAGCAAATCATTACTTCCTAGTGGCGGGAGTCCTCTATAGAAAAACTTTCCTCTCAACCATGGCCCGGTGTGTTTCAGAAGAAGAAGCTTGCGCTGTTTTGCAAGAGATTCATTCTGGAGAGTGTGGAAGCCACTCGGGAGCAAGGACTCTTGAAAAACGAATCCTGCGGCAAGGCTATTTCTGGCCCACCATGAAGAGAGATTCTGAGATCTATGCCAGGAGATGTGTTCAATGCCAGAAGTTTGCTCCACTTCAGCACCAAGCAGCTCAGTCCCTCAGATCGATTACAACTCCTTGGCCCTTCGCAGTTTGGGGAATGGACCTCCTCGGTCCTTTTCCCATGGCAAGCAGTCAGAGGCGTTTCATCATCGTAATGATCGACTACTTTAGCAAGTGGATCGAAGCAAAGGCATTGGCAAAGACAACTACTCAGGTCGTCAGAAACTTCATTTGGGGGGAGATTGTCTGCCGACATGGAATTCCAATGGCTATAATCACTGATAATGGGCCGCAGTTCAACAACTCAGAGATGATAGACTTTTGCAGGCAGATTGGAACAGAGCTGCGGTTTGCATCAGTTCATCATCCCAGAAGCAACGGCCAAGTAGAAGCAACCAACAAGCAGATCCTCAATTTGCTCAAGAAGAAAGTGCAGAATCTCAAGGGCAGCTGGGCTGATCAGCTTCCATCAGTTCTCTGGTCCCTTAGGACAACACCATCATCCGCAACTGGGGAGACTCCATTCAAGCTCTCTCATGGCTCGGAAGCACTTATACCAGTTGAGTTTGAAGTCCCTACACCCAGAGTTCTGCTTGCGAGAGAAGGCGTTGAGGACTGGCTTGAGTTAAATAATGAAGAAATGAGGTTCAGCTTGGAACACGTCGAGGCCATCAGAGATCAGGCAGCCATAAGACAGGAAGAGGTCAAAAGAAGGATGGCCCGCTACTTTGATCAGAACGTGAGGATCAAACACTTCCAAGTGGGAGATCTCGTTCTAAAGAAGGTTGATGCTGCTGCAAGAGCTGGTTCAACTGGAAAGCTTAATCCAAATTGGGCCGGCCCTTTTGTTGTAAAAGAAGCATTAAAGAGCGGCGCTTACCGCTTGCAGACATACGAAGGAGAAGATATACCTCACACCTGGAGCGGGGATGATCTCAAACGGTTCTATTCTTGAAACTCCCTCTCTCTACTTTGTGTATCTTCTTCAAGAATTATTAATGAATAGAAACTGTCTGCTAACGCTTCTTCAAGTGCTTTGTTGATGTAACCATAACAGATGAAAAGCTAAGAAAGATTCAAAAAATGGTTCTGCACCTGAACTTTCTTTCTTCCTTCTTATGTTTGCTTTGCAAATATATTTTTAATCAAAGGATCCATACTGATACCTTTTTCTAGTGTTTTCTCTCTCTCCACCCATAACGGTTCCCTGATACCAGGAGACATCGCCGAGTTCAGCAAAACCTCCCCTAGAGCTGTTGTCATTAGCGTAACACCATAAAGACCACGTGTTGCGAGGAGATTTCGCACCGTGTAGTGGGAGCTTGCAGGCTCTAGCGCGGTTGGATTCTGGACTTCGGATCCCGGCAAGTACTTGACCCCACCTCTGCATTATGGAGGGCTGGGTGGGGAAAAGCTCTACCATGCCGTCATAAGGATATCGTTACAACTTCGATGATCGTGTGAGGAAAGTATGCCGTTCCGGCTCACCTGCCGCGGGTCATCTTAGCTTGTAACCCTCGAACACTCCATGGTACCCTCAAGCAGTGCCTGCAGGAGACCCACGGCTTTGACTGTACTCCAGGCAAGAGGGCAGGGAACCGTTCCGCCAAATGAGCATTTTGCTCTTCGCAGGGAATTATATGCGGACTGATTCTCTCTATCCGCTCAGTCCGCCTGTTTGGGTTGATCCTATAGCTTGTAGCCCGGTGAGGAAAGTATGCCGCTCCGGCTCACCTGCCCACCTGGTCGCAAGCTATAGGTCATTTCTTCTTTTATATGCAGACTGATTCTCTCTATCCGCTCAGTCCGCCTGTTTGGGTTGATCCTATAGCTTGTAGCCCGGTGAGGAAAGTATGCCGCTCCGGCTCACCTGCCCACCTGGTCGCAAGCTATAGGTCATTTCTTCTTTTATATGCGGACTGATTCTCTCTATCCGCTCAGTCCGCCTGTTTGGGTTGATCTTATAGCTTGTAGCCCGGTGAGGAAAGTATGCCGCTCCGTCTCACCTGCCCACCTGGTCGCAAGCTATAGGTCATTTCTTCTATGGTGAGCGGATTGGCTTTCTGTGTCCGCTCAGTCCGTCAGCTTGGGTTGATTTTATAGCATGTAACCCGGTGAGGAAAGTATGCCGCTCCGGCTCACCTGCCCACCTGGTCGCAAGCTATAAATCATTTCTTGTATTATGAGCGGATTGGATCTCTGCATCGCTATGGGTCATTTCTATCTTTGGCGGACTGATCTTATCTGTCCGCGCAGTCCACCAGTTTCCTTGAATGGTTTTATAGATGCTATCTTTGGCGGGCTGGTTTTCTGTATCCGCTCAGTCCGATAATTTTCTTGAAGCCCTTATCTATAATCATTTCTATAATGAGCGGATTGGTTTTCCGTATTCGCTCAGCCCGCCGAATGGTTCTCATGCGTTACAATTTGACATTGTTTGAGGCTATTCGCTCAGCTGGTTATTCTTGTTATTTCTAAGAACAAATGTTGAAGGGGTTAATAAATTGAATTCTCTCATCAGCAACTTCACATTATAAATGATCTATGTCGTGCAGACTGCAATTGAAACTCAACAGAGTCCGCCTGCAAAGTTCTTATTCCAATGACGGACCATAATTATCTCTAATCAGCAAGGTAAAAAGCCCAGGTTTATTAAGCGTGTCGTGCGGACTGCTAAGTATCGGTGCGGTGAGCGTGGAAAAAAGAACATTGCAGGAAGCACACATGCCAAAAATATCCTTTGTATTTCATCAAAAAATTGTTTACATCATTTCTATACGTTCGGCGGACTGCAATCTTGCGTCCACACACTTTTACAAAAAACCAGATAAAACAAAACATATATATATACATTGATCAATCAGTCCTTTGTTTCTTCTTTGGAGGCGCAGGGCTGTCACCAACGATGTCAACCTCTGGAGAATAGCCCCCAGAACCACTCCCGCTGCTGTCTGATCCTGTACTTGAGGACCCGCTATGCGAGCTCCCGGTTGCAGAAGAGGATGTAGAGTTGTCGGACTCGGCGGACGGTTCATCTACTCGCTGGCCTGAGGCAGCGCTGTCCGCTGTCTCCTTGGCGCTTGGCTCTCCGCCTTGGCCTCCGTCTTCTTCTTCTTCTTCTGCTTCTTCTTCTTCTTCTTCCTCTTCTTCAGCTTCCTCGACGATGTCCTTTCCTTTCTTGGCCCTCTCCATCACCGCGACCTGAGGGGCCAGCTCAGGGAAGATATCCAGAAAAGGGACGTCGTCCACTCCCTCCTTTATGAGGCCGTCGCGGACAAGTCGCTCAACAGCGACCTCGACAGTCTCCTTTACGAAGGGGAGCATGGCGGACTGGAAGTTGCTGTTTTCCAAGTCATAGGCGACCTGCGCAAACAAAAGCAAATTAGACAGATCGCGGCGGACAGCAAATCAAAGGCCGCTGCGAATTCAACTCACCCCCAGCTCCTCTCTTTGCTGAGCAACCCTTTTTCCCAGCCGCACGTTCCTTTCCTTTAGCGCTTCATTATCCTTTTGAAGTTGTTCATTTTGCCTCAACAGGTCTCTGGCCAGAGTGGCAACATAATGATTTGTCACCGCGCTGTTCGCAGAAGCCTGAGAGGCTAGCAGAGGGAGGTCGGCGGCGGACACTTTCTTGAGGTCGCTCAGGTTGCGCTTTTCATAAAGCGCGGAGATCGCGATATGGGCGTGGCGTGATATCCGCGGACTATTCCACGAAGGAAGCGCGGTGGACAGGCGGACGTGCTTATTCTTGCTGTGCCAGTGGACCATAGGGTTCCCCCTAAGGTCCTTCTGGCTGATGCCGAACCCGCTCATTGAGAAACTTTCTGAGGAAGAGTAGTCCGCTGCGGGATCCCCTTCCTCCTTCCTATTTCTGGCGACTGTTTCTTTCTTTTCTTTTTGTGTAGGAGTGAAGCCGCTGGGTGTCTGCGGCAAGTTTGCGGGCACCGCCAAGGTCGCTGCAAAAACAAGTGGATTAAACACCAAGGTCGCGGCGGATACAAAAACAGAGTCCGGAAGCTACTTACTCTCCTCGGGCATGACGTCCGCCAAGCTCGCCAGCAGCGGAATATAGTGCTCGATATCGAGCATAGCATTGGCCAGGAACTCGACAATGGCGGACTCAAGGCCATCCAGCTGCACGCTTTTGAAGGCGGAGTCCGCGCGCACCTGCGGATAGGTGTGCGCGAACCCTAGATCGCCTTCGAAAATCAGGAACCTCGAGGTCCAGTTGTGGATCTTGTTGGGAAGACCCACAACTTTCATTCCCCTGCAGTAGAAATATATGACCCCCTTGTAGGGGCGGTCTCCGGAAGCGGTGATGGAGCGGACGGAAAATATCTTACGGAAGATATTCATTGAGAAAGCAATCTTTTTAGATCGCAAGTAAGAAACAAAGCTGCAGATCACAGTGAGTGTGTTTGGCGCGAGCTGGCCGGGCACCATTCCATAGTGCTCGAAGATCGCGGCGAGTTCCCATAGAAGCGGGAACCTGAATCCGCTGTCGAAGTGGTCAACTGGAATGGCGATTTGGGTGGCAGTTAAGAAGTTCAACATTTCCTGATGAGCGGGAAGGCGGACAAGAATGTTGGAGCCCGCCATTTTCTTTTCAGCAAAGGCCTCCAGGTCGGCCTCTGTCAAAGTGCATTTGCGGTGATCAGCAGAGTGGAAGGCAACAGCAGCGTCAGTCCGCGCGGACACCATTTTGCAGGCCGCAGGCTTTCTGTTACTTCAGCTATTTCCTGCATAAGAGAAGGCAGAAGGCCCTATTTATAGCTGAAAAGTCTGACAGCTTTTTGGCCAGGCCGCAGAGCTCGCAAATCCAATCCGCGAAGTCTGCGGAAAATTAAAAGCAGCCAAAACAATAACGCGAATACAAAATACAGATTCACATGCCAAGGAAAATTCAAAGCAAAAAGTTGTCGCCGGCACAACTTAGTCCGCGCAGATCGCGCATTTTCTCTCGGCAAGTCATAAGAAGCGGATATACTTTCAATCCGCTTAGTTCGCAGAATTTCCAACCTGCAGCTTAAATAATGAGAAGCAGACACAGCATTAGTCCGCGCAATTCGCCACAGCACAAGAATTAAGCTACATGAATAGCAGATATATAATCTGAGTCCGCACAGATCAAATAGAATTCAGTTCACAGCACAGCATTGTTTGGATCAATCATACAAACAAATATACAGTTAATCAAATAAAAGTTCAAGACATTGCAGACTCAGCGGTCCCTGTTATCGGTCCGCGTAGGCCTTTCTGCCCTGTCCATGCATAGATGAGCCGTCTGATCGCTTTTCTGAAGAATTTCACTGTATACACGACAGAGATGATGATGGATGACGTTTATAGTCCGGTGCATGTGAGCAGCCTCCCGGTCTACCTGGCTGAGAGGCACCATTGGCTCCGCCGCCGGCCTCTGCTCCTCGTCCGCGGGCTGCTGAGCACCTGCCGGTGCCGCGATCTCAGGAGGAACGCGATCTGACGCCCGCGGCCTCTGCTCAGCGACCTCAGCAGTCCGCTTCTCCTTTCCTTCACGAGCCGACGCCAAGTGCTTGCCTCTGTAGTATCGGACGTCATCCGCGAGCCTTTTCTTTTCCCTTTCAGACCTCTCCAGCGCCCGCGAGACGCTGGCGACCTGGTCTTTTAGGGCCTTCTCGCGTTCCGCGGACGCCTTCTCGCGCGCCGCGGACGCCCTCTCGCGCTCCTCTGCTTTCTCTAACTCTGCTTTGACACACTGCATTTCAGCTTCAAATTTCTTCTCTAACTCTTTAACCATACTCAGGCTGGGCGGCTCATCCTCCGCGGATTCCACATGTGAGACCGCGTCGGCACCAGTATTTGGTGTGACCACGATCTCGCCACTCTCGATGGAGCCCGGCAGCGACTTTCTACCTGCAACAAATGAAGTCAACTTCGCATTCAAAGGCAGTTTGCGGCGGACTCAAAGAAAGGATAAAAAAGTCACTTTTAGATATAGCGGCAGCGAGTTTCCGACTATTGAAGATGATTGGCCGCCTTGCCCGCTCCGAGTCAAAGGCGCTTAACCGCTTTTTCCATTCGTGGTGGACCCTTGCTCTTCTCTCGGCAGCTGCACTTGATGAGACCACGATATCGTCCGTCTTGGTGATGATTTTGATCGGTCTTGACGTCCGCGGCGGCGACCTGTAAAGACACTTGCGCTGAAAGTATTTGGGCGCCGGCTGAAGTTTACCTGACCGCATCAGCTCCGCAGCAATCCGCAGATCCTCAGCGGCTTTGTCCGCCGCGGCCTGCTGCGAGGCTGCCCCGACCGCAGCAACATGAGCAACGATTTGTTTCTTTTGCTCCTCTATCTTCTCCTTCAGCCTCTCTCTCTCCTCTTCCTCCGCAGCGGACAAGGAAGGGAGTTCGTCACCCTTATCTCCAGTAGTCTCCGCCTCATTCTGCTGCAGTACAACCAGCAAGGAGTCGTTGATTAAGTCAAGTCGACCAACGTCTATGGAATCAATTATCTCATCCGTGGATAGACTGACCGTTGAGAGGGAATTCTCTCCCTAGATTTGGGCCTCCGGAGTAACCAGATCGCCGTCTGGAACTTCTTTGTCGCGCGGCCTGTGTTGTAAGTCCGCTTCCCCAGTCCGCTTGGAGACGTTCTTCTCCTTCATTGCGCGGAGCTTCTTCTCAACCCGCTCGGCGACGGTCGCTCCGTCTCTCTTCCTCTTCTTCCTCTTGGCAGTCTTATCAGCAGCATCCGCGGCGGACCCCCCTAAATCGGGCTGGTCTTCGCGGACAGGTTCAGGATTCGCAGCAGACAATGCCTTTGAGGGCGCGTTGTCCTCTACTTCAGTCCGCCGGTCTTCTTCGTCCAAGTCAACAATTTGCACTGAGGCATTGGGGGAAGAGATGTCAGTCTCCATGTGTTCGCCAGCAGTGTCCGCCGAGGTTGCGGTTCTCTGAGAAGGGGCGGAGTCCGACAAGGTTGCCATCTTCTCACTCCTCAATGGTTCGACGTCGACTACGGCATCCCCGCGAGCAGACACATCAGCATGGCGGACTGCTTTCTCCGCAGGCTTCTGGCTCTGGGAACTCTCTCCTATGGAGCGGACAGGATCTTTTCTTGTCGACCTCTTTACAATCTTCTTGGTCTTCATAGGCGTTGTCAGTTCTGGGTCGCCTTTTGCAGTGAGACTAGAGAAGAAGGATCCAATCCTAGCCATGCCGGACTGGAAAGTGGAGACCGCAAGTGGTGAGTAGCGCCCCGTAACGATCGAGATTCTCAACAGTTCCAGGCCCTCCAGCGATATTTATAGCATTGGCGGCATTTTCGAGGCGTGCGGACTCGGCGGTTAAGAAAACATTTTCGAAGTTTTCTGGAAACTTAAAAATGTGCGGGGATTATGTTAACCCCTCAGTCCGCAACATACCACAAGACTCCAAAGCTCCCCTTTCAAAAGGCGCGGACGCGATTTCTCAGTCCGCCCAGTCCGGCAAGATCCCCAATCCGGCAAGGTACCCCAGCAGCGGACGCAAGGACCTGTCCGCTCAGTCCTCCAGCGCTTGAGGTATCAGGTTCTACAGCGGCGGACGCAATGTCTCGTCTGCCGAGGCCGCCGCCCCCCAGCGGGCGCGCCCAGCAGCAGTGGAAGCTCTAGTCCGCGAGCCCAGTCCGCCCCTTCTGCGTGGACTGACGCGTTCTTTCTTTTTGCTTCCCGTCACCGCTGCCCGGTTCTCCTGTACCCCGGGCAGCCGGTTATTTTATCCCGGGGGGAGGTGGTGCACCTAAGGCACGCTGACTCGGACCCAGGAGCCTACTTGTTACAGGCTGCGGACTCGAATCCTGTGCCTTACGGACTCCCCCTCGCTCTGCTCTTGTCCAGCTTTTCCTTTCACTTGTAACCCAATTCTTCTTCAATCAAAGGAAAGCCCGTCGTAAGAGAGGCATTCAGGCCGCGACGGGCGAAGTCTGTTGTTGCCGTGGTTCACGGCCCTGCTCTTCTTCCTGCCCTCATCCGCTTAGTAGATCGCTACTCGCAGTCTCCCTATTCCCCGGTGTTCGAACCGTTAGCTGGTGGTGCTCGACCCCCCCTTGTGTTTTCGTGCATCAACATTAGAACTATAGGTTGGCTGGATGAAGCACCCAAGCCCAGTGTACTATTGAATCTGGAGTTCACTGTGCTTGTGATGTCCATCAGCTTGATACTTCTCCTATTAAGGGATTCTTCAAGCTTCTTGGCCTCTGATAGCTCACCTTTCAGTGAAGCTATCTGCTCCCTACAGCACTCCAACTCCTCAGAGAGTTTGAGGTTTTTTGACTTTAAGATACTATGTTCAGATAGTTGATTTCTGAGAGAAATAATTTCCTTCTCAGATTTTAGTAAGTCTAAACATAATGCTTTAAACTCAGACTTAAAGTCCTCAGAATTGAAATCAAAAGAATTAATTACCTGGTCCTCTTCAAGTTGAGTCTCTGAGTCTGACTCTGAGTCTTCTGCATCTGAATTGTGTTGAGAGGCATTGATTGCCATCATGCAGAACTCCTTCTCTTAAGCATCATCTTCATCATCATTGGAGCTGGATGAAGCTTCTGACTAATCTTCAGTTTCACTCCAGGATTCAGCAACAAATCCCTTCCTTGTGTGTTTGTTCTTGCTTGAGGAGGGTTTGCCATTGCCATTCTTCTTGAAGTCTTTGTCCTTTCTTCTTTCTTTCTTGTCCCTTCTGTCCTTGTTTTTGTTTTCTGGACAGTCAGGTACAATGTGCCCTGATTTCCTGCAAGCAAAGCAAACAATTTCTTTATTATTTGGCTTATTATACCTTGGCTTATCATGCTCCTTGTATGATCTCTTTCTGAAGTCCTTTCTGGCCATCTTGTTAAATCTTTTGGCCAATAGACTAAGCAGCTCATCATTGCCTGTGACTTTGTCTTCAGGCTGATCTTCAGTTGCTTTGAAGGCTATTGTCTTTTCTTTTCTTGTGGCTGGTGAGGAAGCCTTCTGCTCTTCTTCTCTGTTTTTGATGAGCAGCTCATAAGATTTGAGCTTGCCCAAGAGAGATTCTGTGGTGATCTCATTCAGACTTCTGGCATCCTTGATTGGCCAGATCCTTGAGTCCCAAGTGCTTGGGAAGCACATTAGGATTTTGTCATTTTGTTCAGTCAGTGAGATCTCTTTATCCTAAGTCTTGAGTTCCTTGACTATCAGACTGAGTCTATTATACATATCTCCAACTGACTCAGCTTCTCCCTTCTTGAAGTTCTCATATTGGGATATGAGGTGAGATCTCCTGTCCTTTCTTTCATCAGCTGATCCTGAGACTATTTCAGAGATCTTATCCCAGATTTCTTTTGTTGAATTACATTCAGCCACCTTTTGAAAAATGTCATCAGACATAGTCTGGGCTAAGATGTTCATAGCCTTTGCATCTGATACCTTCCACTTCTTGATATCACCATCTGTTCCTGATGGAGGTGGAACAGCATTTGTACTTGTGTTCTCTGAAGGTCTTGGACAAACTATCAAAACAGAATTAAAAATGTCCTCGCCAATAGAATTCATGTATAATCTAATCCTTGCTTTCCAAAGTGCAAACTTAGACAGATTGCACACTGGAGGTCTGGTGCTAGCATAATCTTTGTTTTGGGCCATTATTTGTGAAGAACTAATTCTAATAATAGAATCTACAGCAAGCAGATCTAACTAGGAATCTTGGGGTTCAGGTGTTCGCCTGTGCAACCACTGAGATGTGGTATTTTTAACGAACCTGGCTTTGATACCAATTGAAAGTGCAACTAGATCTGATATACTCTAGAGGGGGGTGAATAGAGTATGGTGCTTAAAATTTTTTTACAATAGTTGTTGTAATCTGAGTGAACAGGGAAGCAAATATTAAATCTAATCACAGCAGCTATCTAATTACAATCTACAAAAGAAACTAATCACAGATCCTAACTAATCACAGATCACAACTAATCACATATCACAACTAATCACAGATCACAGCCAGAAACAAAAATAAAAACAAGCAAGCCAGAAGACACAAGGAGCTATAATGGTTCCCCTAAACTTGGGTACATCCACTCTTCTACCACCCTAGGTAGGAATCCACTGCAGGATGAGTTGATCAGGTGTCCTGTGCACCAATGAGCTTTTGATAAGGTGCTCAAAAACCAAATCAGATTTTTTGATCAGGTGTCTTGCCACCAATGAGCTTTTGATAAGGTGCTCAAAAACCAAGCACAAACTTTTGAAGGTAGTTTGAAAAACCCTTTATAGAGATGGGGATGAGAGAGTGATGGAAATCTTCTCTTTCTCAAAGCAGCTAAGAAGACTAAGTGGATATGATGTTGTCAAAGCTCCCCCTGAGATCTGTAGTTGATCAGGAAAAGAATCTTTGCTGTAGGGTGATAAGCATTCAGAGATTGATCTCCAGCAATTGATGATTTCAGCAACAGCTGAAATGTTAGGTGTCTGGAGTCTTGAATGATGATAGCCTTGAACACTTGAATCAAAAGAGATCTGAAGATTTCAGATTTGTTGATCTCCTTTTGGTGATGGTGTTCTTGTGAATTCTTTTAGACAGAGAATGTCTACAGCTTTCTTTCTTTTTCTCTTGAGAGATTGTTGTTGAGAAAGATGTTGTTCCAGAGAAAGGTTGTAGCAGAGAATCCTTTTTTTTTTCTTGTTCTTGTGCACTCTCTACAGATGCTTGTTCTTGTTCTCTTGTTGTTATCAGGAATTCAAAAATCTTTTCTTTTATTCCTTTTTGCTGAATAGAAATGATCCTCTGTCAAGAATAGTCGTTAGCTTGTCATTAATTGACTTCCTTAATTGCAATTGTCTTCTGGGGGAAGTCCAAATAAACATTCCTTGATAATCCCTTGAAACTTGGTCCAGAATAAATGAAAACGGCTACAAGATCTTCTGAATTAATTGCTGAGAATAACTCCTTAACTGTCCTGAATTTGAATCTTGAAAATCATTGAACTCTTCAGAAAAACGTCAAACTGAGCTCCACTATCGTCGAACTGAGCTCAGCGATTTGGACTTATACAACAACAGAGATCGTCGATCTGAGCTCAACTATCGTCGAACTTAGCTCAGAGATAGAGAATCAATACTGGAGTCAAGATCGTCGAACTGAGCTCGAATCGTCGAATGGAGTTCGACGATTTGTTGGAGTTGAGCTCAGCGATCGTCGAATGGAGTTCGACGATCCGTCGAAGTTGAGCTAGACGATCGTCGATTGGAGTTCGATGATTCGTCGTACTGAGCTCGATGGAATGACTTAGTCTCCAAACTGAAAAACCTTGGTCTTGAGGGCAGCTTCCAAACCTAACTACTAACCCTTAAACTCATTCTAATTGACCTTTAGATCTATACAGGATGTCAAAAACAGGTTTCCTAAAGACATAGTGATCCTGACTCAAATTAGTAATAGGGTGTTCCAACACTCTTGTCATAGCCTTGAGCAACAAGCCTAGCCTTGTTCCTCACTATGTTGCCTTGAGCATCCAACTTGTTCATGTAGACCCATTTGGTTCCAATAACTGGGTAGTTATGGGGTCTTAGAACCAAATCCCAAACTCTACATCTCTCAAACTGATTTAATTCCTCTTGCATTGCAATGATCCAGTAGGGATCTTGCTCCACCTCATGAATGGCGAGAGGTTCAATTTGAGAGAGAAAACAGGCATGCATCAAGTCTTGGTTGAGTTGATGCCTTGTCTGTACACCTACTGAAATGTCTCCAATCACTTGAGATCTGGGGTGATCTCTAAGTGTGACAAGATCAATTGGTGGAGTTGGTTGGGCAACAGCTTCTGTGTTTAATTCCTCTTGGGGAATGATACTAGTTGTTGAGGGAAGTTCAGCCACTTCCTCTTGACTTTCCTCTTAACTATCTTCAGCAATCTATGGAGTAGGATGGTTTGATACCTCTTGGGTAAGGTTCAGTCCATCCATAGACTCACACAGTGGTGGAACCTGCAAAGAGCTTATGGTAGAAATCTCTTTCTCCTTGTATGACATGTTAGTCTCATCAAAGGATACATGAATAGATTCTTCAATTTTAAGAGTTGATTTATTATACACCCTATAAGCTTTACTGATCATGGAGTATCCCAGAAACACTCCTTCATCAGCTTTAGCTTGAAATTTTGCTATGTATTTCTTATCATTATTATGAATGTAACAAATGCAACCAAAAACTTTAAGATAATCTACTTTAGGTTTCTTCCCTTTGAGTAATTCATAGGGAGTCTTGCCCTTCAGCTTATGTATCAAACTTCTATTCAACACATAGTTGGAGGTGTTCACTGCCTCTGCCCAAAAGGATAGAGGAAGGTGAGCATCTGACAACAATGTAGTAGCAAATTCAATAAGGGTTCTATTTTTCCTTTCAAATACCCCATTTTGTTGAGGAGTTCTAGGAGCTGAGAAAGTGCGTCTGATCCCTTCACTCTGACAGAAATCTTGCATAAGAAGAGAATCAAACTCTGTCCCATGATCACTTCTGATCAGGGCAATGTGAGTATTGAACTCACTCTGTATGCATTTGAGAAACTCTATCAAACACTTAAAGTTATCAGACTTCTTCCTTAGAAAGAACACCCATGTGAATCTATAGAAGTCATCTACAACTACTAAAGTATAAGATTTCCCTCCTAAGCTTTGTACTATAATGGGTCCAAAGAGATCCATGTGTAACAGATACAAAATCCTAGGTGAATCACTCTTATTAAGTGACTTGAAGCTATTTTTGGTTTGCTTGCTTAACTGATAAGCCCTGCAAAGTCCTTCCTTCTTGTAGGGGCCAGAAGGTATTCCTCTAACAAGGCTGTCCTTGGATAGCTTAGCAATGGTTCTAAGGTTTATATGTCCTAATCTTTTATGTCATAGTTCATTAGGTCTACAAATGGAATTGAACAAGCATATATCTAACTTAGTTGAAAGAAAATCCACAAGATAAATGTTACCTTTCCTTTTACCTGTCAACACAGTTGTGTTGTCCTCTGATTTGATTTTGCATGAGAATTTGTTGAAAGTCACTTGGTAGCATTCATCACACAGTTGACTGATGCTGATTAAGTTGTGCTTCAGTTCTTCCACATAAGCTACTTTCTTGAATGTGACGGAGCTAATCTGGACTGCACCATATCCTTTTGTTAGTCCAAAGTTTGAATCACCAAATATTACTTTGGGTCCAAGTTTGACTTTGAAGGTTGTGAAACTCTCCTTGTTTCCTGTCATGTGCTTTATGCACCCACTATCCAGATATCATTGCTGGTTTGATGTTAGATAGGTCTTCACCTGCACATAAAACAATTTATTTGTTTTTGACCCAGTTTACCTTGGGCCTAAGTTGATAACCTTTAAATTCTGAAATAAAAGGCATCCCAGGTTGACTCTTATAGTCTTCAGGATGATATCTCCTAGGAGGTATTATCCATTCAGTATAAGGGTTAAACCTCTGAGATGTAGGACCTCTAGGATTGAAGTTTGATTTACCTTTGAAAGATTTTTCAAAACTCTGAGCTCTGTTCGACGATCTCTGAGCTGAGTTCGACGATCTTGGGTGAGATCGTCAAGCTCCGTTCGAGGATCGACTATGTCAGAGTTCAAGGTTCAGAGATTGTCGACCTGAGTTCGACGATTTTGCCTGAGATCGTTGAGCTCCATTCGGCGATCGTCGAGCTCCGTTTGACATTTTCTGTTGAACTTTTATTTTCTTAGGAAAATCAGAATTCTTCCTAGCCACCTCTACAACTCCCTTACCTTTATCTGAGATAAACTTGATTGGGGTTGTTAACACTATAGGTTGGCTCGATGAAGCACTCAAGTCCAGTGTACTATTGAATCTTGAGTTCACTGTGCTTATGATGTCCATTAGTTTGATACTTCTCCCATTGAGGGATTCTTCAAACTTATTGGCCTCTGATAGTTCACTTTTCAGTGAGGCTATCTGCTCCCTACATCATTCCAACTCCTCAGAGAGTTTGAGGTTATCTGATTTTAAGGTGCTTTGTTCAGACAGTTGATTTCTGAGAGAAATAATTTCTTTCTCAGATTTTAATAGATCTAAGCAAAGTGCCTTAAATTCACATTTGAAGTCCTCTGAATTAAAATCAAATGAGTCTATTACCTGATCCTCTTCAGATTGAGTTTCTGATTCAGACTCTGACTCTTATTCTGCATCAGTGTTGTGTTGAAAGGCATTGATAGCCATCATGCAGAACTCCTTTTCTTCAGCATCATCTTCATCATCACTTGAGCTGGATGAAGCTTCAGATTCTTCTTCTGTTTCACTCCAGGTTTCAGCTACAAACCCCTTCCTGGTATGTTTGTTCTTGCTGGAGGAGGGTTTGTCATTGCTGTTTTTCTTGAAGTCTTTGTCTCTTCTCCTTTCTTTCCTGTCCTTCTTGTCCTTATTCTAATTTTCTGGACAGTCAGACATAATGTGGCCTGCTTTCCTGCATCCAAAACAGATAATTTCTTTGTTATTTGACTTATCATACCTTGGCTTTTCATGCCCTCTGAATGACTTTTTCCTGAAGTCCTTCCTGGCCATTTTATAAAACCTTTTGGCCAGTAAGCTTAGCAGCTCTTCATTGCCTGTGACCTTGTCTTCAGGCTGATCTTCAATAGCTTTGAATGCTATTGATTTCTCTTTTCTGATTGCTGGTGAAGCAGCCTTCTGCTCTTCTTCTCTGTTCTTGATGAGCAGCTCATAAGACTTGAGCTTGCCCAAAAGAGCCTCAGTGGTGATCTCATTTAGGCTTCTGGTATCCTTTATTGGCCAGATCCTTGAGTCCCAAGTGCTGGGGAAGCACATTAGGATTTTGTCATTGAGTTCAGTCAATGAGATCTCCTTGTCCAAGGTTTTTAGTTCATTGACTATAAGACTGAGTCTGTTATACATATCAGCAACTGACTCAGTTTCTCCTTTCTTGAAGTTCTCATACTGAGTTATGAGATGTGATCTTCTATCTTTCCTTTCATCTGCAGATCCTGAAACTATTTCAGATAGTTTGTCCCATATCTCCTTTGTTGAGTTGCATTCAGCTACTTTTTGAAATATTTCATCAGACATGGTTTGTGCCAAAATGTTCATTGCTTTGGCATCTGCAACTTTCCATTTTTTGATTTCTGCATCTGATCCTGAAGGAGGTGGAACAGCACTTGTACTTCTATTTTCTGGGGGTCTTAGACACACTATCAAAACAGAATTAAAGATATCTTCATCAATAGAATTCATGTACAATCTTATCCTTGCCTTCCAAAGTACAAACTTTGATAGATTGCACACTGGAGGTCTGATGCTAGCATAATCTTTGTTTTGGGCCATGTTCTGTGAAGAAATAAATCTAATAACAAACTTAAAATAGATCTAACTAGAGGGATCTTTGTGTTCAGGTGTTAGACTGTGCATGCACTAAGGTGTGGTATTTTAACCAACCTCCCTCTGATACCAATTGAAATTGCAGGTTAGATCTGATATGCTCTAGAGGGGGGGTGAATAGAGTATGGTGCTCACTAAAAAACTTTTTACAACTTTTGTTGTATTCCTAAGTGAACAGGGAAGCAAATAAAATAAAGCGAGCACAACAACTATCTAATCACAAAGCAATCACAGAGCACAGCCAGAAACAGATCAAAAGAAAAGAGCAACCAGATAACACAAGGAGCTATAGTGGTTCCCCAACCAATCTGGGTACATCCACTCTTCTACCACCCTAGGTAGGAATCCACTGCAGGATGAGTTGATCAGGTGTCCTGGGCACCAATGAGCTTTTGATAAGGTGCTCAAAAACCAAATCTCAAGTCTTTTGGAAGGAGACTTGCAACCAGAATAATTTTGAAGGGATTTAAAACCCCGTACAGGAATTTGAAAGAAGGTGATAAAGTCTTCTCTGTCAACAGTCAGAGAGAAGACTTGTGGATTGATTGTAGCAGATCTTGCTCCCCCTGAGATCTTGAATTAGTCAGGAATGCTGGAGCACTACTTCAGGGTGATAGGTCTTCAATGACCTAGACTACCTGGACCAGAAATGCTTCAGGAACTTCTTCTGACAGATAGAACTTTGTTGTCCTTTGAAGTTGTCCTGAGAATAGAGAGAAGAAGACTCTTGATTGAATTTGATTTTTCTTCTTCTTCTTCTTGAAAATGTTCCCTGGTCAAGGCTGATTGTAGTCAAGAACTTTTGATTTTAGAATGATTGTTCTTCTGTGTAATCTGAGTGTGTCTGTCTGATTGTGTGTATTGCTTGCTGTACTGAGATTCTATTACTCTGTTGCTCCTTGATCCTTTTCTTTCTGTGAATATCTATGTCTGACTCAGGAACATTCAAAATTTGAATGTTGAGCAGTAATTGCAGTCGGCCTTGGAAAGAATCAGCAATCAATGACTTTCCTAACTGTCCCATGGAAAAGCGGCATGTAATCGTCCATAGTCAATGCGCGTTCTAACGGTAACATTCCGAGAAGATCTGGCAATAAATGTTCAGGAATCACCGCCAAGAAACGGGATGGGAAACTTGAAGAAAACCTAGTATGGATTCGTCGAGCGGAGAACACAATTCGTCGAGATGCACTTGTGTTCGTCGAGCTGAGCTTGAGTTCGTCGAGCTGAGCATGAGAAAGTTCGTCGACCAGACAATCTTCATTCGTCAAACAGACAGACTTCATTCGTCGAGCTGAGAACCAAATTCGTCGAGTTGAAAAAAGTTCTGGACTTAGGCAAAATACTCTACATCTGCTGAAATGCTGTGTCAACATAAGTTGGTGTCGACAGATTGAACTTGGTGTCGACACAAGTCCTCTGTTGTCGACATAAGCAGGTGTCGACTGATATCCTGGTGTCGACACAAATCCTCTAGTGTCGACATAAGCTGGTGTCGACACAAATTGTCTGGTGTCGACACAAACCCAAGTGTCGACACAAATTCTCTGAGTCCAGAAATCGTCAAGTAGAGTACAGCATTCGTCGACCTGAGAAGCTAACTTCGTCGACCTGAGAAATTGACAACTTGAGGTCCAAGTTCATCGAGCTCAGAATATAATTCGCCGCCCGAAGCTTGAAGCTGGACTTAGAAAAATCTTAAGTTGTGCTGAATTTGGCTTGATGTAGAAACTGAGTTTTCGTCGAATAGAGAACACAGATCGTCGAGCTCAGCACCAAGATTTGTCTCACGATCGTCGAGTGCAGAACTCCTTTCGTCGAGCTGAGTTCGACGAACGTCGAACTCATTTTACTTAGACTTGAAATCCTCTAAGTCTGAAGTCTCTGATGGTCTTGTTGATAGCTAGTCCATCTGAAATTTAACCTAAGGACTTAGCCTAGACTCTAGGACACAACTTGACCCCGGCTATACATGATGGGTAACATCCTAAGTCAGTAAACCTAGCCCAAATCAACTAGGGATCCAATACTAGTGCAGAGCTGTTCTTTATGCTGGGGGAGGTTGCAAAGCCTAAGCCTACGATGGATAGTATTTCAGTGGTAGCTCCGCTCAACGGGAGATAGATTTCACGATTGAGCTAGTACCAGGTGCGAAACCTGTGTCATGCTCTCCGTATCGGCTAGCGCCTAAGGAGATGGCCGAGCTGAAGGTGCAACTTCAAGAGTTGTTGGAGCAAGGTTATGTGCGTCCAAGTTCATCACCTTGGAGCACACCGGTCCTCTTTGTAAATAAGAAGGACGGAAGTTTGAGACTTTGTATTGATTACCGAGAACAGAACAAGTTGTCGGAGAAGAACAAGTACCCCATCCCGAGGATTGATGATCTATTTGATCAGTTAGTCGGGTCGACGGTGTACTCAAAGTTGGATCTCAAGTCTGGATACTATCAGCTGAGGATAAGGGAGAGTGATATCCCCAAAATAGCTTTTAGTACGAGGTACGGGCATTATGAGTTTACGGACATGCTGTTTGGGCTGACAAATGCGCCGTCAGTGTTCATAGATTTAATGAACAGGACTTTTAGGGATTACTTGGACCATTTTGTGATCGTCTTCATCGACGACATTTTGGTGTACTCTCAGAGTGAGGAAGATCACTTCAGGCATCTTCATTTGGTATTGGAGACGCTGAGGAGGAATCAATTGTACGCCAAGTTCTCGAAATGCGAGTTTTGGTTGTCCTCAGTGGCGTTCCTCGGTCATTTAGTCAGTGGAGAGGGGATTCTGGTGGATCCGGCGAAGATTGTTGTGATACGAGAGTGGCCTGTGCTTGCTACAGTAGTGGAAGTCCGGAGTTTTCTGGGGCTTGCCGCCTATTACAGGCGCTTCGTGGAGAACTTCTCGCGGATAGCATTACCTCTCAGTACTTTGACGAGGAAGGAGAAGAAGTTCGTTTGGACGCCGGAGTGCGCACGAGCTTTTGAGGAGTTGAAGTGTCGGTTGACCACGACGTCTGTGCTGAGTTGGCCGAGTGGGACCGAAGGATTTGAAATCTATAGTGATGCTTTAGGCAGTGGTTTGGGTGGCATGCTACTGTAGCATGGGAACGTTATAGCGTTTGGCTCGAGACAGCTGAAAGTGCACGAGAGGAATTATTCGGTCCATGACTTGGAGTTAGCGGCCGTGATTTTTGCCTTGAAGCTGTGGAGGCACTACTTGTATGGAGTAACGGTCGATATCTATACTTTCCATAAGAGCCTGAAATATTTGTTGGATCAGAAAGATCTGAACATATGGCAGCGTAGATGGATGGAGTTCCTGGGGGACTATACATTCAAGATCCACTACATGCCTGGAATAGGCAATGCGGTTACAGACACATTGAGTTGCAGGGCTCCAGCTCAATCCAATTGGTTGTCGGTCCATGACGAGCGGTTGGTTCAGGAGTTGGAGGGGTTGGAGATCTCTTGCATAGACAAGCAGTCGAGTGCTGAAACGCTATTGAACTAGACGGAAGTTCAGTATGACCTGACTGATCGGATTCGGCAGTCTTTGGATGTGGATAGTAGCATGAAGCAGCTCATGGTAGAGGCTCTGTATGGGTCAAATTCCCAATATGAGGTTGTGGATGGATTACTTTGGAAAGACAGTCGTCTGTGCGTCCCAAATGTGGGCACTTTGCGGGTGGGATTGTTGTACGAGCCACATCATACCAAGTACTCGATTCACCCGGGGAACACGAAGATGTACCGCGATGTGAAGAAATTGTTCTGGTGTCCAGGACTTAAGAAGGATTTGGCACTGTATGTGGCAAAGTGTCAGACATGGGCCTTGGTGAAGGCGGAGTGCCAAATGCCGGGAGGATTCTTGAAGTCCTTGCCTATTCCGGAGTGGAAGTTTGACGACATTACTATGGACTTTGTGCACGGGCTGCCGAGGTCGCAAAAGGGGAACGATGCCATTTGGGTGGTCGTAGATCATCTAACGAAGGTGTCGCACTTCGTTCCGCATAGGAGGGATGATCCGGTTGAGAAATTGGCAAAGTTATATGTGGATAACATAGTACGACTTCATGGTGTGCCACGCAGCATCGTGAGTGACCGAGATGGGCGGTTCACGTCCAATGATTGGAGGCTGGTACAGCAGATGTTGGGAACAAAGCTGAGTTTTAGCACAGCCTTTTCATCCGCAAATGGATGGGTAGACCGAGAGGGTCAATAGGACGATGAAAGACATGCTTCGCATGTGCATCCTACATTTTGAAAAATAGTGGGAAGACCACCTATACTTGGTGGAGTTTGCATACAACAATAGCTACCAGGCAAGCATACAAATGGCACCCTTCGAGGACCTTTTTGGTAGAAGATGTCGCACGTCGTTGTCTTGGTTAGAAACGGGTGAGTCAAAGTGGTACAAGCAACAAGAGGTGGAAGGTGCTACTTCTTTTGTGCGAACCATTTGGAAGAGGTTGCTAATCGCTCAGGACCGCCAGGCTAAGTACTATAATGCCAAGGACAGGAACGTGGAGTTCGCTGTTGGCGATTGAGTGTACTTGAAGATCAAGCCGTTCAAGGGTGTCTCGCGGGTGTGCGCTTAAAGAAGCTAAGCCCGAGGTACCTTGGACCGTTTGAGGTTCTGGAGCAGATTGGTGAAGCAACGTATCGTTTGAAGCTATCTGTGGAGCTTAGTGGTCTTCATGTTGTATTCCATATATCGGTGCTGTAGAAGGCAGTGCAAGAGCCTTCATATGTGATCGCGGTTGATCAAGTGCTGGTGGATAATAGGTTGACGATGAAGGTCATGCCCGTTCGAATTGAGGACTCGGAAGTCAAGCGGCTACGCAATAAAGAGATCAAGATGGTCAAGGTCCGTTGGGACAATTGGAGTCGGGAAGAGCTCTCTTGGGAGCGAGAGTAGACCATGCTTGAGGAGTACCCGGAGTTGTTTCACTCAGGTACCGTTTAAGTTTTATGTTTCTTTCCTTTATGTAATTTCGATGACGAAATTCTTTTAAGAGGAAGAGAGTTATAACGCCCCGAAACTCAAAAGAGCGACGGGAGGCATTTTGAGCCAAGTTTGGAATTTGGTAGAGGGCACACGGCCTGGGACACGGGCGTGTCCCAGGGCATGTCGTGTTTGGGTCGACGATTTGGCCATGAGGTCGACGAATTTTGGAGTCGACGATCGTCGAGCAACGAACACGGCCTGAGACACGGGCGTGTATCAGGGCGTGTCGAGCGCGTGTCGATGATCTGCCCGCGAAGTCGTCATTTTTGCTCGACGATGTGTCGAGAAAGGGAACACAGCCTAGGACACGGGCGTGTCCAAGTTCATGTCGGGTGGTCGACGAAGTGTCGAGACGAAGTGTCGAGAACGTGAACACGACCTGGAGCATAGGCGTGTTCGGGTATGACACGGGCGTGTCAAATAGGACACGGGCGTGTCAAATAGGACACGGGCGTGTCCGATCGAACACGGGCGTGTCGGGTGCCCGTGTGTTTTTCGAGACGCGTTGATTTCGACGGCGAATGGGGGACATGGCCCTGGACACGGGCATGTCGAAGGCCGTGTTCGGCCCAGGTTTTGCATTTCAGCTACGGATCGTGGCCGTTAGTTTCCTTATTTTGGGATCCAACGGCTGGGGGTTATTTCTACTGGGATATACCCGGGAATAGGGTTTCAAATCCCTCACTTCTTTCACTTAAGTCTCTTTCTAAAGTCTAGAGAGAGGGGAGAGCAAGGAAGAAGAAAGGAAGCTAAATCCGGTTGCCGGCGGAGTTTCGGAGCTCCAAATTACGAGCCAACTTCGGATCTACGGAGGCAAGGAGATTGCGGTGCTTTTCATCCGCATAAATTTCCCTGGCGCCAAGGAAAAACGTTAGGGTAACGATTCTCTACTTGAGCATGTGAAGCTCTCTTTTCATTTGCATAGGAAGCCTCGCGCGCGAGTTTGCGGTGAGTTGAGGCGTTCCTTCGGGTAGACATGAATAGTCCCCGCTGTGTACATGTAGAGTCCGTAATCGAGAACAAATATAGGCATGATGTGTGAAGCCTACCCGGACAAGTTGGTCTGCATCGGTCATGTTGCATTGCATAAATGGCCGGAGAAGACTCCGTGCAATTGGTTGTTTTTCAGGTTTTCTACGCGGTAGATTGCAGTAGGGAGCCTTGTGGACTAACCTCGAGGTGCACCCGAAAAACTGGGCAGATGCGTGATTCTGCCGTCTTGGTGGCCTGGGAGCCAACTTGTACATAACTGGGTTATGTGATATTGTGAGTTCGATTCGCGGGCTTCGGGGAAGCCTAACCCGCACCGATAAATTTAAGTGTCATGGCGAAGTGAGCAACGAGTTGAGTGGAACCGTTCCTGCTCTATGCAGTTTCGGTGTTAGTGGCTTACCGAGGGCATAGAGGTCGGGTCTTAGGCCATCGAAGATTTCAAGTGTCATGACATCTGCCTCAGAGTCTCAAATGCACACAAGATGTGCCATCCAAGTGGCGGTGGTGGGTCCGCAGTTTTGACCAGGTTCACCGAGAATGTGCCCTGAGAGCACGGGGTGTATGGCCGGTGGTGCCTATGCCTGTGATGTAGTGTTATTACTATATAATGCTTGATTATACTAATAAAGTGCAGGGAAGGAGCATTGCCACCCCGAGTTTGGGGGCGGGATCGTTATAATTTGGTTATACTAATAAAGTGCACGGGGTGATTTTGCCTTTGTTTGCCCCCGTTGCGGTGGATTGTTGCTTGCAGGTGCTGCAGGACCAAGCGGTAAATAGCAGGCTAAAGCCCAAGTTACTGAGCCGGACCCCGAAGGCCTAAATATTGAGTGTTTATTTGCTTTATTCATGTGTGACCATCCTGCAAGCCGAGGTTTGCAAAACATGTAATATGAGTAAACAAATGTAAGTCCTTAAGGCCATCATACTGTATATTGTACTTCATTCTTATTGCTTTGAGTAGTGGACATTCATGTTTGGTTGGGTTCTTTAACTTGTAACTTTAATTTACTTCCGCTAGAATGACTCTGTGTAGGACGTTTGTCATTGGATGTATGGTTTCCATTGAGTAACCGACCGGTCTGTCTGTGGTATATGACATCGGGCCCCGACCGGACATACTGCTATATGAAAGTGCAGGTTAGATCTGAAATACTCTAGCGGGGGGGGGGGGGGGTGAATAGAGTATAGTGCTCACTGAAATTTTTTTACAACTTTTGTTGTATTCCTAAGTGAACAAGTCAGTAAGTAAATAAAACTAAGCACAACAAACTAAGAAATCACAGAGCACAGCCAAAACACAAAGAAAAGGGCAACCAGACGATACAAGATATTTTATAGTGGTTCCCCAACCTGGGTACATCCACTCTTCTACCACCCTGGTAGGAATCCACTCAGGTTTTTGATCAGGTGCTTGACACCAATGAGCTTTTGATCAGGTGCTCAAAAACCAATCCTCAAGTCTTTTGGAAGGAGACTTGCAACCAGAATAATTTTGAAGGGAATTAAAACCCTGTACAGGAATTGGAAGTAAAGAGATGATGTCTTCTCTATCAACAATCAGAGAGAAGACTTGTGGATTGATGGTAGTAGATTTAGCTTCCCCTGAGATCTTGAATTGATCAGGAATACTGGAGCACTGCTTCAGGGTGATAGGTCTTCAAAGACCTAAAGTGCCTGGACCAGAAATTATTTCAGGAACTCCTTTGAAAGATTGAATAATTGTTGTCCTTTGAAGTAGTTCTGTAGAATTGAAAAAAAGAAGAAGACTCTTGATTGAATTTGATTGTTCTTCTTCTTATTCTTGAAGATGTTCTCTGGTCAGGCTGATTGCAGTAGAACTTTTGATTTTAGTGAGCTTGTTCTTCTGTGCAATCTGAGTGTGTGTTTGATTGTCTTTCTACTTGTTGTCTGTGTCTGTATGACTGACTATGGTACTCGATTGCTGATTTATTCTTTTCTTTCTGTATGTCTTTTCTGACTGAGGAACATTCAAAATTTGAATGCTGAGCAGTAATTGCAATCGGCCTTGGAAGGAAGCGACAATCAATGATTTCCCCAACTGTCCCATGGAAAAATGGCATGTAATCATCCATAGTCAATGCACGTTCTAATGGTAACATTCCGAGAAGATCTGGCATTAAAAACTCTGGAATCATTGCCAAGAAATGGGACGGGAAACCTGAAGATAACCTAGTCTGGATTCGTCGAACGAAGAACGCAATTCGTCGAGCTGAGTTTGAGTTCGTCGAGCTGAGCTTGAGTTCGTCGAGCTGGGCTGGAGTTCGTCGAGCTGAGCTTGAGAGAGTTCATCGACCAGACAATCTTCATTCGTCGAGCTAAGATTCACCATTCGTCGAGGAAATAATTATCACTGTCAGACATTATTCGTCGAACTGAGATCCAAATTCGTCGAACAAAGAAAGATTGTGGACTTAGCCAAATAATCTGCATCTGCTGAAATTCAGTGTCGACATATACTGGTGTCGACTGATTGATCTTGCTGTCGACTAAATCTCTTGGTGTCGATATAAATTGGGGTTGACATAAATTGTCTGGTGTCGACACAAACCCTAAGTGTCGACACAAATACTCTGAGTTCATAATTCGTCGAGTAAAGTACTGCCATCATCGACCTGAGAAGCTGAATTCGTCGACCTGAGAGGTTGAGAACTTGAGGTCCAAGTTCGTCGAGCTCAGAATCTAATTCGTCGACCAAAGCTTGAAGCTGGACTTAGAAAAATTCTGAAGTTGTCCTGACTTTGGCTTGAAGAAGAACCTCAACATTCGACGAACAGAGAACTAAGATCGTCGAGCTCAGCACTAAGAATTTTCTCACGATCGTCGAGCGCAGAACTCCTTTCGTCGAGCTGAGTTCGACGAATGTCGAACTCACTTTACTTAGTCTTGAAATTCTCTAAGTCTAAAATCTCTGATGGTCTTGATGATAGCTGGTCCTTCCGAAGTTGAACCTAAGGACTTGCCCTAGACTCTAGGACACAACTTGACCCTGGCTATACATGTTGGGTCACATCCTAAGTCAGTGAACCTAGCCCAAATCAACTAGGGATCCAACAATCTCCCCCTATTTGGGTGAGGTCACTAACAGAGACTTAAAAAATAAAAACAAACAGAAAAACAAAGCAAGAAAAGAAATATATCTGGCAGAGAATTATAACACATGCAACAGATATATATACACAGCTTTGTTTAAACAGATAACATAGTTCAAAAATAGACAGAAAATGAAATAACAAGAAGATTACTTATTTTGCTTCTTCTGCTTGGATTCGTCTTCAGATGTCTGCTCTCCTGGCTTCTTGAAAATGATTTCTCTCTTTGGATCATGAGCTTGAGCTTGTGTCATAGTCATATCAGCTGCCCCTATAATGTTCAATGAAGTAGCCCTGGGGACAACTACTTCTGGGTGAAGTTTCATGTAGTCATCAACATTAAATAGCTTGTTTCCTTTGTCAAATCTTTTCAGCTCTTCTTTTTTGTACTTAGACATAGTCGTAAGACCTGTTGTATCTTTTCTTTCAACCTTGGCTTTATTAATCAAAGATAGTCCAATTAACTCCTGGAATCTGGCCATTCTTGCTGTATTAGCAGTTTTAGGATCTTCAAAAGGAATTGGAGGAGAGAGAGGTCTCTTTGGACTTTCAGCTTTTTGTACTTCAGATGATTGTTGCTGCTATTGCTGATGCTGTTGACTCTGACTTCCTGAGGATGGCTGCCTCTGCTGGCTACTTCCAGAAGATCTCCCTGATTGTCTCTGATATATTTGCATTGGGGCAGATCTCTGGGAGCTAGAGCCACTGGCACCAGCTGCTGGAGGAGGATGAGGAGGAGGAGGATCCTTCCTGAATCTGTGCATTGGAGGAGGGGAATATCTCCTGCTTATCTTTCTATCCTTCTGCTGGTTTTTGGATAGCCACATCCATCCAGGCATTCCCTTGTATGGAGTTACATTATGCAGAATGTAATAGGGAGTGTCAGCATTGGGATTTGGCTTGGGAGTTGGAGGAGGAGGAGCCTTCGTTTTCTTTGATAGCATCTTCTTTTTTTTACTTACAACATCTTCATCTGAGTCATCATCATCATCTTCTTCAGACTCAGAACCCTGAGGGATGTCATAAAGAGCATCCAAAGCTTTCAAAGCTTTATTAGAAAGAATAGCTTTTTCTGGAGGAGGGGCAGAAGGTTCAGGAACTGGAATATCAGCAACAGAAGAAGAAGTAACAGTACAGGAATCAGACAGGATAGAGGCAGAGCTTTCAGTTGCTGCCTTGTTCTCTTCTTCTATATCAGCTAGAATTAGTTCATCCAAAACTGGCAGGGGAGAGTCATGCATGACAAAAGATGGAGCTGAAATTTCTTCTGGAATGACCTCTGGACTAGAAGCTGAGATGGAAGCTGAAGCTGAGATAGCAAAATTAGCACAAAGTTGCTTAGCAACTTCTGGACTTACTGGAGAGGTGTATGGTACAATAGCCAAAGTTGGCTTAGTAAAATCAGCTGGAAGAAATTGCATAAGTACTGTATCAAAACAACTCAACAAAGAAGACAAATTTACTGTGGGATTTAACTGGAAATCACCAACAGGTTTTATTTCCTCAACTGACTCATCTAGATCATTGTCAGTATCCATAAAATGAATTAACTCAATCATCTCAGAATCAAAATCTGTCAAAATTGCTGTATCTGAATCTGCATCTGCTGAAGAGAGACCTGCTGCTGTGACTGCTGCTGCCGCTGTATCTACATCTGCTGCAACTTCATCACTGAGCATCTCCCCCTACCTGGGTTCAGGAGAACCTGGAGCCAGCACCCTAGATGAAGAGGGGACAGCAGATAGGGCAGAAATCTGGGCAGATAAAGAATTGATGGAGGTCACAAGAGGTGTAATGGCCTATTGGATGAGAGATTTTATGAGGGGAGTTGAAAGAAAACGGTTGTCAACCTAAATCACCTAGAGGGGGTGAATAGGTGAGTTGTGCATCTTTTGCGGAATAAAAAAATTTGTTAGAGCACAGCACAGAACTATCTACCAATATCACAGACGACACAAGATTTATATTGGTTCCCCAACCTTGGGTACATCCACATTCCCTCACCGATCTAGCAATCTACTAGACTCGGCTACTGCACTATCTCGGATCAAAAATCGATCCTACCCTCGGAACAAAGTTCCTACAAACTCGATCCAAACAACGGGATCTACACCTCAGAAGATAGCACTTACTACAAACTCGGAGTGAAAAACTCCTACACTCGGGGAAACTTTCTCCTACAAGATTAAAATGAGGTTTACAAGAATACAACCAGTAAATCTCTCAGATCTGAATGAAACGGCCAGGATCTTCTTCTTTTCAACTTTGTAGCACTTTCAGAAATCGGTGAAGAAGTTCTCGGCTTCGATCTGGATTTACTCGCATTTACAGAAATCGAGAGAGAATATGATCAGCGAAGTTGATCTCGATCTGTAACTTTCTTCAGAATGAATCCTCTGACTTTAGAAGCAGTGGCCGGAGAAGATGGTGGCGGCGACGGCTTCCGTTTCGGGAAAATAGAGAGGAGTCGGCTGAAGAATATTTCTCGAAATAGATTGACAAGAAAGCTTGGAGAATACTTAGGGTTTGTCATTTTCTGATAAGACCTTATATAGGAGAGACTAACGGTCATAATCGGTCATAATGTTGTACACGTGGACCAATCATGTCGTGTGATTTGAAAAATCCCGTCAGAAAAAGGACTTAGTAAAATTTCGGAAAGATTCAGCCAACTACACGAGCAAGCCAATAACTACTCAAGTATATGAAGGAGAACATACTCGGGTATATACAGATAGACTACTCGAGTATATAGAAATCAACTACTCGAGTAAGCAGACAGAACTACTCGAGTATGTATAGAGACTTACTCGAGTACATAGAGGATCTACTCGAGTACTGGAAAAGCTACTCGAGTATATTACATAAACTACTCGAGTACAAGAAGACTACTCGAGTGGAATACTTAGAAAAATTCTGAAGAGGTCAGCAGGCAACTACTCGAGTAGTTGAACTAACTTACTCGAGAGGAAGTAATCTACTCGAGTAGGTGAAAGTTCTACTCGAGTAAAAGACTTAGAAAAATTTCTGGAGAGGAAATATCAAGGTACACGAGTGACACAAGATCTACTCGAGTAGGTATAATGCACTACTCGAGTATGGTTCTATCTACTCGAGTATGTGAGTATACTTACTCGAGTATGTGAGTATACTTACTCGAGTCCATGACTTAGAGAAATTTTGATGAGGAAACCCTTTAATACTCAGGTATAGAGTAATCTACTCGAGTATATAAGCATACTACTCGAGTATATGACTATGTCTACTCGAGTTGGTGACTTAGCTACTCGAGTATATGACTATGTCTACTCGAGTAGGTGACTTAGCTACTCGAGTATATTATACTCAGACTACTCGAGTAGGTGAAAGCTCTACTCGAGTAAAAGACTTAGAAAATTTCTGATGTTGGAAAAACTGATTCTTCTAGAGTAGCCAACTTCCAATTCCTTTCCCATAGTCCAATAGCTTGAATATGAAGTGTATCCCAATAGAGAGACCACGCATGAGTCAATACCTTGGAATATGTAATGAGGGATTACATTGCACAGTTTCTGTGTTTGAAGACCCACTGTGGACTGACAATGGTGTACACTTCCAGTGAAATTCCTGCAAACATATAACTCAAACCAAGCATCAAATACAACTTAATTCATCTTAGTTCCAGGGTGACTTCATCAAATCTGGGTTAATGTGGATGAAATACCCAACAATCTCCTCCTATTTGTTGAAGTTAGAACCCTTTACACTAAGGTGAATTATGGACATAAAAGAAACTAAGTAGAAAAGTATGAGCAGGTAAGCAAAGGATAATGAAAAAGATAATTAGATAGTAATGAGGAATTGTATATATGTAAGTTTCCAAAAACATCAAGTCTACAATTTGTCATTTCAATCTCTCATCATCTTTTAGGTTTTGGCTTGGGATTGCTGCTTATCCATCTTTTCTTGCTGTCTTCTTAGATAGCTGAATGGCTTAGGGAAATACTTAGGAGGCCTTGGAGGAGCAGCAGAGTTATTTCTCCCAAACTCTCTGTCATGGATCTTCCTTTTCAGCATTGACTTCTCATATAACTCCTATTCCTGGGAGCTGTAGTGCATGCTCCTATTCTCATAACTAGCCTGAGTGTGTCCAAAATGAGAGACTTTGAGGTTGGAGACCAAGCTTCAGCATATTCAGTGGCCTTAGAAGGAGCAGTCCTGCTAGCAGAGGGGCCTTCACCGTACTTCCTTTTCTTCTTAATTCTGATCTCTGGAGGAGCTTGAAGGAATATATCAGCAGGATCTTCTTCCCAGCCTGGAACATAAGTATCTGGTGGGGCAACTGAGTCTCCAGGCCTGGGAGAGAAGGTAGGTTGATGAGGAACAGCTGGGGCAGTGACATCTGTAGCTAGAGGATTGAGATGATGGGGAATTATGTTTGGTTCAACTGCAAGATCTGGCAGGATCTGATTGTGCATCCAGACAGCAATGTCATATGTGTGAAATTTGACACTCTGGATCTGGGCTAGCACATCAACATGAATGGTGTTCACATGAGCTTGCCATTCAACTGTCTTCTGAGCAGCAGATTTTTCTACCTGTTCTTTGAGTTCTTTTATCAAACCCTCCCCCTTTCTGATTTCAACAGAGAGCTGGGATATGGTATCATCTTTGAAAAGGCCCACTTCTTCACAGATCTTCAGCTTGTTGGCTTCATTTCTCTTATCTAACTCTATCTGATTGTTTGCCAGCGTGACACCTTGTTCCATCACATTGCTAACACTAGTGATAGTGTGGTCTATGGCTTTGCCACCAAGTTGGAATAAGTACTGGAGCTTGTCAGTATTGTGTTGAATTTCAGCAAAGCCTCTGCTCATCTCAGTTTCAAGAGCAGTTACCTTGTCAGTGATTTGCTTTAGAGAGGAGTCAAAATATGTTCTCTGTTCTTGAAGAAGAAGTGCAATACTTTGCAGCAGATCTGAGGAGGAGGAAACTATAGCAGCAGCAGATGGAGCAGCAGTAGGGATAGGAGGAGTTACCCAAGGAGCTATTTCTTCAATTATCACTGAGCTGAGAGCTCTGGTGGTATGAATGACAACATCCATTTCTTCTGTATCATGGGGGAATGGAGAAGTCTAGAGTTCTGAGAGGGGCTTCAGCTGGCTCAGGAGAAGGCTCATCAGAAATAAAAATGGTGTCTGGCTTATCTGCTGTAGGATTTCGAGAAGGTGTTGGAGTTCTGGCTGGAGACAAGTTCTTGTTACCTTCAATGGTTGGAGCTGGAGGAGATAGAGGAGGAGGGGGAAGCACATCTTCAGAAAGCTCTGCAATCATGACATCTATAGCAGCAGCTGTGGACAGAAGAGTGTCTTGAGGTACTTGATCTGAAGGAGTAGCTGGACTCTGGGGAGTATGAGGTAGGGATGGAATTTCTGGCTGAGGAGAGGGCTGCCTGACTGGGATAGAGGGAGCAGGCTCCCCCTCACTTAGTACACCAGAGGAGCTGGCCACATGATGAGGAGAGGGAGATGGAGTCCTTTCCTCTACAGCTGGAACTTCTGGAATTTCTGAGAGCTTTGCAGCTTGGGCAGAGTTCTTTAACCTGAGATCCCATCTCTGAATGGAAGAGATGGAGACCTTCTTCATGTGGTGAAGTGGGGTTCCTTTGGAGAAGTTGAATACTGCAGGATCTGTTTTATGGAGAAGCAGAGAGATGATTCTGGCGTAGTTGGGGGATTTCATGCTGTCCTTGATTTTGTCCAAAATCAGCATACCAAATTGAAATTTCTTGCGGCAGACAATTGCCTGCATTATGTCAAAGAAATAGGATGGGATGTCTCTGAGGGAGTGTGTCTTGCAGAGAAGAATTTTGCCAATAATGTCTACCAGAAATTTTCCTTCAGCATTCATGTCTGACCTTTTAAGATACTGAGCTTCAGGAGAGATACCACAGAAAAGTGCTGTTCGGTAAGAATCTTCATCATCCAGATCATCTTCTTCATCAACAATCGGTAAACGGAGAAATTGAGAGACAGAGGTCTTGGTGAACTTGAGCTTCAATCCCTTTACTGTAGATTTTAGGACTTTTCCATTTCGTCGAACCTTAAGATTTGAGAAGAATTCTGCAACTTCGGGGAAGAGAACGCGACAGGGTTCTTGGAGAATGAAGGAGAGGCCGACGGTGTCGAGGAGGATGTGGAGGTTGTGGAAATCGTTGGAAAGCTCTGCAATACCTGCGGTGACTAGTTCGGAGCCGACGCCGATCTTATGAGAAGTCACCATGAATGCGAATGACTGGAGGAATTGAGAGAGGCGACTCTACAACAGCGACGGAGGCGAGTCGGCAGGGTAGGCGAAGAGACAGAGGGTACTCGAGAGACAGAAATGATGTCGAGTAAGTTTGATGTTTCAAAATTTCATATATATATAACACTTAAATTACCGCTAATTAATTTAAAGAAAGAGGCGGCATATAGCCTTGGGTGGTGAATAGAATAATTTTCAAAATCTGGGAAACAGTACATGAGAAAGAGATAGACTACTCAAGTAGGTAAAGGAGCTACTCGTGTAACAACCCCATCCGTTCATATGGTATATTCTAGAAGGTCCGGCCGGGGCCCCACAGTATATATCACAAAACAGGCGGTGAAGGTACATGATGATACCAGAGTAGCGCATCGCACCTATCACAAATCATTCTAGCGGAAGCTTAGACTACAACTTGAACTCCTCATGAATGTCCAAACATAAAACTCCACATTTTATAAACTATAGGAATGTCTTACAACAAGTCCAAAGAGTTGGCCTTATGGCTTTACAGGGCTTTCAAGCAGTGGCCTAAACAAATTGGCGCGCAGGCCGGCCACAATAAACGAAAACACACACAATCACACAGATAGCCTTCGAGGGCTAGCAGCAGTAGCAGCAACAACAGCAGGAACATCAACCTCTATGCGTCCTGCTCGGCTCTCCAGCACCTGTACAAGGACAATCCACCCAATCGGTGGCAAACAAAAGCAACGGTCAGCGTTCAGCTGACCAAATTATAACGACCCTACCCCTTCTCTCGGGGCAGCGGTAATCTTCCCTGCAGGCATAGCAAATCACAAGGATGGCAATATATATATCATTAAAATGTGCTTTCATGCACACAAGCCATCACAACCGTTCGCCACCCGGCCCAACGGTCCGTGCACTCAGGGCACATTCTTGGTGTTCCGGCAAATCTCTTGCCCACCACCGTATCTGGGTCATTACCCAACGGTAAATCTCTTGAGCATTTACTCCATGGCGTGTAGCCGGAGTTAGTCTTCCTACATCAGGATGGCCCGTAGCCCCCCATTGTGTCATGGCGCGCAGGCCGAAGACTCTTGCTATGCGCTCCAACAGACCGCACCTTTTGATCTCACGTCGGACGGACATAACGCAGGTCAGATCCTCCACCCCCCGTTGCTCAAATCGCCTTGCCTTCTCTGAGTACAGCGTACTCATGGCTATAATAAAGGCGCGGGTCGGTCTCACCAATCCTGTTCTTGGCATTCAAGCCTGGGCATATCTCGATACCCATTTCCTTAGCACAACAACAGGTCTTTCCTGGGCCTCCCAGTACTTCCTGGCACTCTCTTCACAGGTGGACATCGCACAAGCACAAATTTCAGGGGTCTTTCCTGGCTATCATGCCAGTACTTCCTGTTACTCGCTTCACAGGTGGACACCCTACGACATCAAGCATCACAAAAGGGCATTTCCTGGTCACACCAGTACTTCCTGTGCCTCATTCACAGGTTGGACCCAAAAACATCACATGGCTATTTTTTTCTGGGCTACCACCCCAGTACTTCCTGCTACTCCTTTTCGCAGGCATAACCCATAGACTCCTTAACCTACACATTATCACGGAGTCTTCTCCGGTTCGTATGCAACATCACCAATCCAGACCAACCTGTCCAGATGGGCTTCACACAGCATGCCTATTCCGTACTCCATTTCCGGATCTATATGCTAACAAAGGGGATTTCAAGCATCCACCCAAAGATTCCCAAAATCAGCCACCTCTTGGTGGGGGAAATCACAAAGCTATGCCAAGAAGAAGCCTTCACATGGCTAGGAAGAAAAGTCGTTACCCTTGACGACCGCTTCGGTGCCATGACCTTAAAGCTTGTTTGCAAGACTCGCAAGAGCGTTTCCTCCGCAACGCCGGCTTCGGATTTCTCGTCGGTAACCAGCAGCACCACCAGCAGCAGCCCCCTTTCCTTCTTCCTCCTCCTTTCTCTCTCTCTTTCTCTCTTAACTTGAAGAAAGATCAAGGCCAAAACAAATGAGAATCACTTCTTAGTTTTCGGCCTTTAGGAAAAAGAGAAAGAAGCTTCAGCCCTTGGATCCCAGCTGAAGGAATGGACGGCCACGATTTTGCCAAAAACACAGATTTTGACCCGACACGGCCTCGGACACGGCCGTGTGCCAGGCCGTGTGCCTGAAGCGGTGGTCAACCGACTTATCCAAATCAGTGACACGCCCATGGAACACGCCCGTGTCATGGGCCGTGTCACCAACATGCCTTCGAACACGCCCGTGTCTGTGGCCGTGTGCCTGGGCGAAAAAAATCCCAAATCATCCCGAGACTTCACACGGCCTGTGACACGCCCGTGTCCCAGGCCGTGTGCCCTGACACAGCACAAAGACACGCCCTGTCGAAATCCTTCGGCGGGCTGAGTTCGTCGACCCGATTTGGCACGCCCTGTGACACGCCCGTGTCACAGGCCGTGTGCAACTTCTCAACACTCGACACCCACGTCTCGACACTCGACGATCGACGAGTAACAGTCGTCGAGCACACGACACGGCCTTCGACACGCCGTGTCCTGGGCCGTGTGCCCCTCTCGAGACATCGTCGAGCGAAAAATCGTTGAGACAAATCCCGATCGTCGACACAACCTCGACACGCCCTGCGACACGCCCGTGTCGCAGGCCGTGTCAGCTGACACGTCCTGGGACACGCCCGTGTCCCAGGCCGTGTCACCCAAAAATTTCCTGTTTCCGAAATTTGGACTGTTACAATCCTCCCCTCCTACAGGAAATTTCGTCCTCGAAATTCAGACACAGGAAGGCAACAGTAAACAGCAAGAAATATGTTACAACATGCCAAATTTTATGTTACAACATCCTCTTTCTATATTACACAAAAAGCTCAGGGAACTCTTCTCGCATGGTTTGCTCGCGCTCTCATGTCAGTTCTTCACGGCCGCAGTTGTCCCACCGGACTTTCACCATGCCGACCGTCTTGTTCTGCAACTGTTTCTCGGCTCGATCTTCGATCTGAATGGGTCTAACTCTCGTTGTTAGCCCATACTCCACCGGCACACGATCATCCGCGATCACTTGAGCTGGATCTTTCACGGCCTTCTGAAGCACCGAGATGTGAAAGACATCATGCAACCCACCCAAGTCTGCCGACAGAGCTAGCCGATAAGCCGCTTCGCCAACTCACTCAACCACTTCAAAAGGACCCAAATATCTTGGACTCAACTTTTTCAATCGTCGAATCCTGGAGACACCTTTGAATGACTTGATCTTCAAGTAGACCCAATCGCCAACCGTAAATTCCACGTTCCGGTGCTTGGCATTGTAGTACTTCGCTTGTCGATCTTGAGCAATAAGCAATCTCTCTCGAATAGTCCGTATGGTTGAGTTTGCTTCATCAACCTCATTTGGTTTCAAAACCCGAGCTTCGCCCGCTTCTACACAAGCCAAGGGAGTACGACACTTTCTTCCATATAGAGCTTCATATGGTGCCATCCCAATGCTCGTCTGGTAGCTGTTATTATATGCAAACTCGACCATATAGAGATGATCTTCCCATCTCTTTCCGAAGTCAAGGGCGCACATTCGGAGCATGTCCTCCATTGTTCTGTTGGTACGTTCAGTTTGGCCATCCGTTTGGGGATGAAAGGCCGTACTGAAAGTCAACTTCGTGCCCAATAGTCGGTGAACTAGCCTCCAATCATTTGACGTGAATCGCCCATCTCGATCACTTACGATGCTCCGAGGAACACCGTGAAGCCGCACAATCTGGTCAACATATAACTTTGCCAAACTTTCAACTGAATCATCCCGCCTGTTCGGGAGAAAATGTGCTACTTTCGTTAGCCGGTCCACAATGACCCAAATGGAATCATTTCCTCGCTGCGATCTTGGCAACCTGTGCACAAAATCCATGGAAATATCATCAAATTTCCATTCTGGGATCGGCAGTGACTTCAAATAACCGCCCGGCTTTTGGCATTCCGCCTTCACCAACGCACAGGTTTGGCATTTGGCTACATAAAGGGCAACATCTTTCTTGAGCCCTGGCCACCAGAAAAGCTTCTTCATATCGTTGAACATCTTTGTGCTCCCGGGGTGAATGGAATACTTTGTAAAATGCGCTTCATACATCAGTTCTTCCCTCAGTTTCCCCACATTTGGGAAGCACAAACGGTCCTCTTTTCGCAAAAGACCGTCAATCCAGGTGAATTTGCCCTCTGGCCCTTCATTCACATAGCGTAAGAGATATTCATCCAACTCCGTTGCCCGTCGAACTCGGTCCGCAAGGTCACATTGCACCTCGATCCAGTTCAAACATGCAATGGCAGTGGAATTCTTGTCTACACAATAGATCTCTAACGCCTCCAACTCCTGGATAAGATGTTTATCATGCCTTTGTAACCAATTCACTCTAGCCGGAACCCGTCGACTCAAGGCATCCGTGACAACATTCCCCTTCCCGGGCGTATAGTGAATCTCGAAAGTGTAGTCCCCAAGGAACTCCAACCACCTTCGTTGTCGCATGTTCAAGTCTTTCTGCTCCAAAAGATACTTGAGGCTCTTATGATCGGTATAGATCTCCACCTTTACACCATAAAGGTAGTGTCGCCACAACTTGAGTGCAAAAATCACCGCCGCTAGTTCCAAATCATGGACGGGATAATTTCGCTCGTGCACCTTCAGCTGGCGTGAGCCATAAGCAATAACCTTTCCACTCTGCAGAAGAACGTAGCCTAAGCCGCTCCCTGAGGCATCACTATAAATCACAAATCCATCGGTTCCACGTGGCGAAGACAACACCGGCGCCGTGGTCAACCGAATATTCAGCTCTTCAAAAGCTCGTGTGCACTCTGGCGTACAAACGAACTTCTGATCTTTTCGCGTCAATGTGGTGAGCGGCAAAGCGATCCGCGAGAAGTTTTCCACAAATCTTCTATAGTAGCCCGCAAGTCCAAGGAAACTCCTGACTTCGGCCACGGAAGACAAATCTGGCCACTCCTGTATGGCCCTTATCTTCGCTGGATCCACTGCAATGCCCGCTCCACTCACCACATGGCCCAAAAATGCTACTGATGATAGCCAAAACTCGCACTTCGAGAACTTGGCATAGAGCTGATTTTGCCTCAACATGTTCAACACCAACCGCAAGTGAAGCTCATGCCCGACTTTGTACTTCGAGTACACCAGGATGTCATCAATGAACACTATCACAAACAGATCCAGGTACTCACGAAAAATACGGTGCATCAGATCCATAAACACCGAGGGCGCATTGCACAATCCAAATGGCATGACTGTGAACTCATAGTGCCCCTAACGCGTTCCAAATGCAGTTTTGGGAATGTCACCTTCCCGAATTCTTAACTGGTAATAACCAGACTTCAAGTCCAACTTCGAATAGACGGTCGATCCCACCAGATGATCGAACAACTCATCAATCCGGGGTATCGGATACTTATTCTTCTCGGTCAGCTTATTCAGTTCACTGTAATCGATACACAACCGCAACCCACCGTCTTTCTTCTTTACAAAAAGCACAGGCGCGCTCCAAGGTGACATACTTGGGCGTATATAACCTTGCTCCAACATTTCTTGGAGTTGAACCTTCAATTCAGCCATCTCTTTTGGCGCAACGCGATATGGTGAGCGGGCCACAGGTTTTGCGCCTGGCACCAACTCGATCGTGAAGTCAATCTCCCGCTGGGGTGGTAGCCCAGGGAGATCCGTGGGAAACACATCTGTAAATTCTGCCACAATCGGAACCTCGCACAAACTGGCCTTAGGCTCAACAGCCTGAATTAGTGCAAAGTAACACTCCGCACCCTTCCGAACAGCCTTGACTACCTGGAGTGCAGACATCAACGTCCCGCCCACTCCTCGCATACCCGCGAACTTTGTCTCCTGTTCGGTATTCTGGCCCAACGTGATTTCTTTGGACTGGCAATCAATCATAGCATGCTGCTCCGCAAGCCAATCCATCCCAAAAATCACGTCCAATTCCGATATTGGCAAAACAAATGCAGTTAAACAAAAATCCTGACTTCCTAATTGAACCGTCACATCGCAAGCTTGATCCGCAAGCATCCAACAGCCATTCGGCAACACCACTCTGACGCTATCTGTCTTTGCACGACTGGGTATCCCAAGCCGCTTAATAAACTCACTAGACAGAAAAGAATGCGATGCACCTGTATTAAACAGTGCTCGCGCCAGCGTGCCCCGAATCATCACAAAGCCTATGACAAACATGTCACACATACAAACCGCAAACATAGGGGTACTAAGCAAAGCATACAACCAATAGCATATGCAAAACTAAACTCATACCTGTGACTACGTCACTCTGCTTGATGGCCTCTTGTAGGCCAAGATTGTAGACCCGGGGTTGCGCCTGCGAGGCAGAGGAATCCACCACCGCCTTTCCTTTTTCCGCATAAGATGCTCCCGCCTTCTTTTCACTCTTTGGCGGCATCCGACAATCGCGCGCAATATGCCCCATGCAGCCACAATTGAAGCAGACCCGAGTATCTGGCTTGGAGGTAGCCCCTGACGTTGCTCCCGTTGCAACGGATGAAGGAGCTTGTCCACTAGGCTTGGACTTCTTGCCCCATCTCTTCTTATAAAGTGGTTTCCCAGATCGGGGCGCCTTCCACTCCTGTTGCGACACAGCCAAAGCTCTCTTCCCTTGCACCCTTTTCATATACTTTTCCAGTGCGCTCGCAGTGTCAACCAATGCTTGAAAACCTTGATTCACAGAACTTGACACAAGGAATTTCAACTCGTCCCTCAGTCCTTCATAGAACCTATTGGTCTTCCTCTGTTCATCAGCAAAGATAGAACCCGCATAACGCCCCAAGCGAGTAAATTCATGCAAATAGGCGTCAACACTGCCATCACCTTGTGTTAACCTTTGGAACACATTTTTCATGGCTATCCACTGAGCCGCAGGAAGGTGCTTCGCTAGGAAGAGTCTGGAGAATTCTTCCATCGATACTTGGGTTAACGGACGACCCGCCAAATGATGCAACTCCATCTCATCCCACCACAATCGAGCTTCTCCTTCAAGCAAGAAGGTAACTAAAGTAACTTTCTGATGCTCCGTCGTTCCTATCGCCGTCATCACTCGCTTGATGTGGGATAGCCAATCCTCAGCCTGCGTCGGCGTTCCCGCTCCCGAGAACGTAGGCGGATGGAAACTCATAAACCGCGTTAGTTGCTTCTCAGCCGCTCGAGGAGCCAAATCCACGAAAGGTTCAGGCATCGCCGCCACCTGTTCTGGCCTCACAGCCGCTTGCTCCTGCCTAAGGGGCTGGCCTTGGATCATGGTAAATAAGGCCTCCGCAACTAAACGCACATGTTCCGCAGACGGTGGAGGAGTAGGCACCACGGCTAGCGCTGTACTTTCATCAGAACGCTGGGACTCAGACGGCCCAGCTCCACTCCGTGTCACCTAAAGGTGGAAAAGACAAACACATTAGCGGTCGTACCCAAGCAAACATCACAAAAGAAGAACAAGCAGGTTCCGCAAACAAACAAATGTTCATTCCTATCATGGACATTCAGGAGTTCAATCGTAGACTGTGGTTTGCACAAACACGTGCTCGCCACCCCACAAAAGAAGTCGACCACGACTTCGAGAGGGAAAGACCAAGACAACCGATACCAAAAATGTAACAACCCCATCCGTTCATATGGTATATTCTAGAAGGTCCGGCCGGGGCCCCACAGTATATATCACAAAACAGGCGGTGAAGGTAAAGGATGATACCAGAGTAGCGCATCGCACCTATCACAAATCATTCTAGCGGAAGCTTAGACTACAACTTGAACTCCTCATGAATGTCCAAACATAAAACTTGACATTTTATAAACTATAGGAATGTCTTACAACAAGTCCAAAGAGTTGGCCTTATGGCCTTACAGGGCTTTCAAGCAGTGACCTAAACAAATTGGCGCGCAGGCCGGCCACAATAAACGAAAACACACACAATCACACAGATAGCCTTCGAGGGCTAGCAGCAGTAGCAGCAACAACAGCAGGAACATCAACCTCTATGCATCCTGCTCGGCTCTCCAGCACCTGTACAAGGACAATCCACCCAATCGGTGGCAAACGAAAGCAACAGTCAGTGTTCCGCTGACCAAATTATAACGACCCTACCCCTTCTCTCGGGGCAGCGGTAATCTTCCCTGCAGGCATAGCAAATCACAAGGATGGTAATATATATATATATCATTAAAATGTGCTTTCACGCACACAAGTCATCACAACCGTTTGCCACCCGGCCCAACGGTCCGTGCACTCAGGGCACATTCTTGGTGTTCCGGCAAATCTCTTGCCCACCACCGTATCAGGGTCATCACCCAACGGTAAATCTCTTGAGCATTTACTCCATGGCGTGTAGCCGGAGTTAGTCTTCCTACACCGGGATGGCCCGTAGCCCCCCATTATGTCATGGCGCGCAGGCCGAAGACTCTTGCTATGCGCTCCAACAGACCGCACCTTTTGGTCTCATGTCGGACGGACATAGCGCAGGTCGGATCCTCCACCCCCCGTTGCTCAAATCGCCATGCCTTCTCTGAGTACAGCGTACTCATGGCTATAACAAAGGCGCGGGTCGGTCTCACCAATCCTGTTCTTGGCATTCAAGCCTGGGCATATCTCGATACCCATTTCCTTAGCACAACAGCGGGTCTTTCCTGGGCCTCCCAGTACTTCCTGTGACTCTCTTCACAGGTGGACATCGCACAAGCACAAATGTCAGGGGTCTTTCCTGGCTATCATGCCAGTACTTCCTGTTACTCGCTTCACAGGTGGACACCCTATGACATCAAGCATCACAAAAGGGCAATTCCTGGTCACACCAGTACTTCCTGTGCCTCATTCACAGGTTGGACCCAAAAACATCACATGGCTATTTTTTTTTCTGGGCTACCACCCCAGTACTTCCTGCTACTCCTTTTCGCAGGCATAACCCGTAGACTCCTTAACCTACACGTTATCACGGAGTCTTCTCCGGTTCGTATGCAACATCACCAATCCAGACCAACCTATCCAGATGGGCTTCACACAGCATGCCTATTCCGTACTCCATTTCCGGATCTATATGCTAACAAAGGGGATTTCAAGCATCCACCCAAAGATTCCCAAAATCAGCCACCTCTTGGTGGGGGAAATCACAAAGCTATGCCAAAAAGAAGCCTTCACATGGCTAGGAAGAAAAGTCGTTACCCTTGACGACCGCTTCGGTGCCATGACCTTAAAGCTTGCTTGCAAGACTTGCAAGAGCGTTTCCCCCGCAACGCCGGCTTCGGATTTCTCGTCGGTAACCAGCAGCACCACCAGCAGCAGCCCCCTTTCCTTCTTCCTCCTCCTTTCTCTCTCTCTTTCTCTCTTAACTTGAAGAAAGATCAAGGCCAAAAAAAATGAGAATCACTTCTCAGTTTTCGGCCTTTAGGAAAAAGAGAAAGAAGCTTCAGCCCTTGGATACCAGCTGAAGGAATGGACGGCCACGATTTTGCCAAAAACACAAATTTTGACCCGACACGGCCTCGGACACGGCCGTGTGCCAGGCCGTGTGCGTCAAGCGGTGGTCAACCGACTTATCCAAACCAGTGACACGCCCATGGAACACGCCCGTGTCATGGGCCGTGTCACCAACACGCCTTCGAACACGCCCGTGTCTGTGGCCGTTTGCCTGGGCGGAAAAAATCCCAAATCATCCCGAGACTTCACACGGCCTGTGACACGCCCGTGTCCCAGGCTGTGTGCCCTGACACAGCACAAAGACATGCCCTGTCGAAATCCTTCGGCGGGCTGAGTTCGTCGACCCGATTTGACACGCCCTGTGACACGCCCGTGTCACAGGCCATGTGCAACTTCTCAACACTCGACACCCACGTCTCGACACTCGACGATCGTCGAGTAACAGTCGTCGAGCACACGACACGACCTTCGACACGCCCGTGTCCTGGGCCGTGTGCCCCTCTCGACACATCGTCGAGCGAAAAATCGTCGAGACAAAGCCCGATCGTCGACACAACCTCGACACGCCCTGCGACACGCCCGTGTCGCAGGCCGTGTCAGCTGACACGCCCTGGGACACGCCCGTGTCCCAGGCCGTGTCACCCAAAAATTTCCTGTTTCCGAAATTTGGACTGTTACAATCCTCCCCTCCTACAGGAAATTTCGTCCTCGAAATTCAGACACAGGAAGGCAACAGTAAACAGCATGAAATATGTTACAACATGCCAAATTTGATGTTACAACATCCTCTTTCTATATTACACAAACAGCTCAGGGAACTCTACTCGCATGGTTTGCTCGCGCTCCCATGTCAGTTCTTCACGGCCGCAGTTGTCCCACCGGACTTTCACCATGCCGACCGTCTTGTTCCGCAACTGTTTCTCGGCTCGATCTTCGATCTGAATGGGTCTAACTCTCGTTGTTAGCCCATACTCCACCGGCACACGATCATCCGCGATCACTTGAGCTGGATCTTTCACGGCCTTCCGAAGCACCGAGATGTGAAAGACATCATGCAACCCACCCAAGTCTGCCGACAGAGCTAGCCGATAAGCCGCTTCGCCAACTCGCTCAACCAATTCAAAAGGACCCAAATATCTTGGACTCAACTTTTTCAATCGTCGAATCCTGGAGACACCTTTGAATGGCTTGATCTTCAAGTAGACCCAATCGCCAACCACAAATTCCACGTTCCGGTGCTTGGCGTTGTCGTACTTCGCTTGTCGATCTTGAGCAATAAGCAATCTCTCTCGAATAGTCCGTATGGTTGAGTTTGCTTCATCAACCTCATTTGGTTTCAAAACCCGAGTTTCGCCCGCTTCTACCCAAGCCAAGGGAGTACGACACTTCCTTCCATATAGAGCTTCATATGGTGCCATCCTAATGCTCGCCTGGTAGCTGTTATTATATGCAAACTCGACCATATAGAGATGATCTTCCCATCTCTTTCCGAAGTCAAGGGCGCACATTCGGAGCATGTCCTCCATTGTTCTGTTGGTACGTTCAGTTTGGCCATCCGTTTGGGGATGAAAGGCCGTACTGAAAGTCAACTTCGTGCCCAATAGTCGCTGAACTAGCCTCCAATCATTTGACGTGAATCGCCCATCTCGATCACTTACGATGGTCCGAGGAACACCGTGAAGCCGCACAATCTGGTCAACATATAACTTTGCCAAACTTTCAACTGAATCATCCCGCCTGTTCGGGAGAAAATGTGCTACTTCCATTAGCCGGTCCACAATGACCCAAATGGAATCATTTCCTCGCTGCGATCTTGGCAACCCGTGCACAAAATCCATGGAAATATCATCAAATTTCCATTCTGGGATCGACAGTGACTTCAAATAACCGCCCGGCTTTTGGCATTCCGCCTTCACCAACGCACAGGTTTGGCATTTGGCTACATAAAGGGCAACATCTTTCTTGAGTCCTGGCCACCAGAAAAGCTTCTTCATATCGTTGAACATCTTTGTGCTCCCGGGGTGAATGAAATACTTTGTAAAATGCGCTTCATACATCAGTTCTTCCCTCAGTTTCCCCACATTTGGGACGCACAAACGAACCTCTTTTCGCAAAGGACCGTCAATCCAGGTGAATTTGCCCTCTGGCCCTTCATTCACATAGCGTAAGAGATCTTCATCCAACTCCATTGCCCGTCGAACTTGGTCCGCAAGGTCACACTGCACCTCGATCCAGTTCAAACATGCAATGGCAGTGGAATTCTTGTCTACACAATAGATCTCTAACCCCTCCAACTCCTGGATAAGACGTTTATCATGCCTTTGTAACCAATTCGCTCTAGCCGGAACCCGCCGACTCAAGGCATCCGCGACAACATTCCCCTTCCCGGGCGTATAGTGAATCTCGAAAGTGTAGTCCCCAAGGAACTCCAACCACCTTCGTTGTCGCATGTTCAAGTCTTTCTGCTCCAAAAGATACTTGAGGCTCTTATGATCGGTATAGATCTCCACCTTTACACCATAAAGGTAGTGTCGCCACAACTTGAGTGCAAAAATCACCGCCGCTAGTTCCAAATCATGGACGGGATAATTTCGCTCGTGCACCTTCAGCTGGCGTGAGCCATAAGCAATAACCTTTCCACTCTGCAGAAGAACGTAGCCTAAGCCGCTCCCTGAGGCATCACTATAAATCACAAATCCATCGGTTCCACGTGGCGAAGATAACACCGGCACCGTGGTCAACCGAATATTCAGCTCTTCAAAAGCTCGTGCGCACTTTGGCGTCCAAACGAACTTCTGATCTTTTCGCGTCAATGTGGTGAGCGGCAAAGCGATCCGCGAGAAGTTTTCCACAAATCTTCTATAGTAGCCCGCAAGTCCAAGGAAACTCCTGACTTCGGCCACGGAAGACAAATCTGGCCACTCCTGTATGACCCTTATCTTCGCTGGATCCACTGCAATGCCCGCTCCACTCACCACATGGCCCAAAAATGCTACTGACGATAGCCAAAACTCGCACTTCGAGAACTTGGCATAAAGCTGATTTTGCCTCAACGTGTTCAACACCAACCGCAAGTGAAGCTCATGCTCGGCTTTGGACTTCGAGTACACCAGGATGTCATCAATGAACACTATCACAAACAGATACAGGTACTCGCGAAAAAAACGGTGCATCAGATCCATAAACACCGAGGGCGCATTGCACAGTCCAAATGGCATGACTGTGAACTCATAGTGCCCATAACGCGTTCCAAATGCGGTTTTGGGAATGTCACCTTCCCGAATTCTTAACTGGTAATAACCAAACTTCAAGTCCAACTTCGAATAGACGGTCGATCCCACCAGCTGATCGAACAACTCATCAATCCGGGGTATCGGATACTTATTCTTCTCGGTCAGCTTATTTAGTTCACGGTAATCGATACACAACCGCAACCCACCGTCTTTCTTCTTTACAAAAAGCACAGGCGCGCTCCAAGGTGACATACTTGGGCGTATATAACCTTGCTCCAACATTTCTTGGAGTTGAACCTTCAATTCAGCCATCTCTTTTGGCGCAACGCGATATGGCGAGCGGGCCACAGGTTTTGCACCTGGCACCAACTCGATCGTGAAGTCAATCTCCCGCTGGGGTGGTAGCCCAGGGAGATCCGTGGGAAACACATCTGTAAATTCTGCCACAATCGGAACCTCGCACAAACTGGCCTTAGGCTCAACAGCCTGAATTAGTGCAAAGTAACACTCCGCACCCTTCCGAACAGCCTTGACTACCTGGAGTGCAGACATCAACGTCCCGCCCACTCCTCGCATACCCGCGAACTTTGTCTCCTGTTCGGTATTCTGGCCCAACGTGATTTCTTTGGACTGGCAATCAATCATAGCATGCTGCTCCGCAAGCCAATCCATCCCAAAAATCACGTCGAATTCCGATATTGGCAAAACAAATGCAGTTAAACAAAAATCCTGACTTCCTAATTGAACCGCCACATCGCAAGCTTGATCCGCAAGCATCCAACAGCCATTCGGCAACACCACTCTGACGCTATCTGTCTTTGCACGACTGGGTATCCCAAGCCGTGTAATAAACTCACTAGACAGAAAAGAATGCGATGCACCTGTATCAAACAGTGCTCGCGCCAGCGTGCCCCGAATCATCACAAAGCCTATGACAAACATGTCACACATACAAACCGCAAACATAGGGGTACTAAGCAAAGCATACATCCAATAGCATATGCAAAACAAAACTCATACCTGTGACTACGTCACTCTGCTTGATGGCCTCTTGTAGGCCAAGATTGTAGACCCGGGGTTGCGCCTGCGAGGCAGAGGAATCCACCACCGCCTTTCCTTTTTCCGCATAAGATGCTCCCGCCTTCTTTTCAATCATTGGCGGCATCTGACAATCGCGCGCAATATGCCCCATGCGGCCACAATTGAAGCAGACCCGAGTATCTGGCTTGGAGGTAGCCCCTGACGTTGCTCCCGTTGCAACGGATGAAGGAGCTTGTCCACTAGGCTTGGACTTCTTGCCCCATCTCTTCTTATAAAATGGTTTCCCAGATCGGGGCGCGTTCCACTCCTATTGCGACACAGCCAAAGCTCTCTTCCCTTGCACCCTTTTCATATCCTTCTCCAGTGCGCTCGCAGTGTCAACCAATGCTTGAAAACCTTGATTCACAGAACTTGACACAAGGAATTTCAACTCGTCCCTCAGTCCTTCATAGAACCTATTGGTCTTCCTCTGTTCATCAGCAAAGATAGAACCCGCATAACGCCCCAAGCGAGTAAATTCATGCAAATAGGCGTCAACACTGCCATCACCTTGTGTTAACCTTTGGAACTCATTTTTCATGGCTATCCACTGAGCCGCAGGAAGGTGCTTCGCTAGGAAGAGTCTGGAGAATTCTTCCATCGATACTTGGGTTAACGGACGACCCGCCAAATGATGCAACTCCATCTCATCCCACCACAATCGAGCTTCTCCTTCAAGCAAGAAGGTAACTAAAGTAACTTTCTGATGCTCCGTCGTTCCTATCGCCGTCATCACTCGCTTGACGCGCGATAGCCAATCCTCAGCCTGCGTCGGCGTTCCCGCTCCCGAGAACGTAGGCGGATGGAAACTCATAAACCGCGTTAGTTGCTTCTCAGCCGCTCGAGGAGCCAAATCCACGACAGGTTCAGGCCTCGCCGCCACCTGTTCTGGCCTCACAGCCGCTTGCTCCTGCCTAAGGGGCTGGCCTTGGATCATGGTAAATAAGGCCTCCGCAACTAAACGCACATGTTCCGCAGAAGGTGGAGGAGTAGGCACCACGGCTAGCGCCGTACTTTCATCAGAATGCTGGGACTCAGACGGCCCAGCTCCACTCCGTGTCACCTAAAGGTGGACAAGACACACACATTAGCGGTCATACCCAAGCAAACAACACAAAAGAAGAACACGCAGGTTCCGCAAACACACAAATGTTCATTCCTATCATGGACATTCAGGAGTTCAATCGTAGACTGTGGTTTGCACAAACACGTGCTCGCCACCCCACAAAAGAAGTCGACCACGACTTCGAGAGGGAAAGACCAAGACAACCGATACCAAAAATGTAACAACCCCATCCGTTCATATGGTATATTCTAGAAGGTCCGGCCGGGGCCCCACAGTATATATCACAAAACAGGCGGTGAAGGTACAGGATGATACCAGAGTAGCGCATCGCACCTATCACAAATCATTCTAGCGGAAGCTTAGACTACAACTTGAACTCCTCATGAATGTCCAAACATAAAACTCCACATTTTATAAACTATAGGAATGTCTTACAACAAGTCCAAAGAGTTGGCCTTATGGCCTTACAGGGCTTTCAAGCAGTGACCTAAACAAATTGCCGCGCAGGCCGGCCACAATAAACGAAAACACACATAATCACACAGATAGCCTTCGAGGGCTAGCAGCAGTAGCAGCAACAACAGCAGGAACATCAACCTCTATGCATCCTGCTTGGCTCTCCAGCACCTGTACAAGGACAATCCACCCAATCGGTGGCAAACAAAAGCAACGGTCAGCGTTCAGCTGACCAAATTATAACGACCCTACCCCTTCTCTCGGGGCAGCGGTAATCTTCCCTGCAGGCATAGCAAATCACAAGGATGGCAATATATATATGATTAAAATGTGCTTTCACGCACACAAGCCATCACAACCGTTCGCCACCCGGCCCAACGGTGCGTGCACTCAGGGCACATTCTTGGTGTTCCGGCAAATCTCTTGCCCACCACCGTATCAGGGTCATCACCCAACGGTAAATCTCTTGAGCATTTACTCCATGGCATGTAGCCGGAGTTAGTCTTCCTACACCGGGATGGCCCGTAGCCCCCCATTGTGTCATGCCGTGCAGGCCGAAGACTCTTGCTATGCGCTCCAACAGACCGCACCTTTTGGTCTCACGTCGGACGGACATAGCGCAGGTCGGATCCTCCACCCCCCGTTGCTAAAATCGCCTTGCCTTCTCTGAGTACAGCGTACTCATGGCTATACCAAAGGAGCGGGTCGGTCTCACCAATCCTGTTCTTGGCATTCAGGCCTGGGCATATCTCGATACCCATTTCCTTAGCACAACAGCGGGTCTTTCCTGGGCCTCCCAGTACTTCCTGTGACTCTCTTCACAGGTGGACATCGCACAAGCACAAATGTCAGGGGTCTTTCCTGGCTATCATGCCAGTACTTCCTGTTACTCGCTTCACAGGTGGACACCCTACGACATCAAGCATCACAAAAGGGCATTTCCTGTTCACACCAGTACTTCCTGTGCCTCATTCACAGGTTGGACCCAAAAACATCACATGGCTATTTTTTTCTGGGCTACCACCCCAGTACTTCCTGCTATTCCTTTTCGCAGGCATAACCCGTAGACTCCTTAACCTACACGTTATCACGGAGACTTCTCCGGTTCGTATGCAACATCACCAATCCAGACCAACCTGTCCAGATGGGCTTCACACAGCATGCCTATTCCGTACTCCATTTCCGGATCTATATGCTAACAAAGGGGATTTCAAGCATCTACCCAAAGATTCCCAAAATCAGCCATCTCTTGGTGGGGGAAATCATAAAGCTATGCCAAAAAGAAGCCTTCACATGGCTAGGAATAAAAGTCGTTACCCTTGACGACCGCTTCGGTGCCATGACCTTAAAGCTTTCTTGCAAGACTCGCAAGAGCGTTTCCTCCGCAACGCCGGCTTCGGATTTCTCGTCGGTAACCAGCAGCACCACCAGCAGCAGCCCCCTTTCCTTCTTCCTCCTCCTTTCTCTCTCTCTCTTTCTCTCTTAACTTGAAGAAAGATCAAGGCCAAAACAAATGAGAATCACTTCTCAGTTTTCGGCCTTTAGGAAAAAGAGAAAGAAGCTTCAGCCCTTGGATCCCAGCTGAAGGAATGGACGGCCACGATTTTGCCAAAAACACAGATTTTGACCCGACACGGCCTCGGACACGGCCGTGTGCCAGGCCGTGTGCCTCAAGCGGTGGTCAACCGACTTATCCAAACTAGTGACACGCCCATGGAACACGCCCGTGTCATGGGCCGTGTCACCAACACGCCTTCGAACACGCCCGTGTCTGTGGCCATGTGCCTGGGCGAAAAAAATCCCAAATCATCCCGAGACTTCACACGGCCTGTGACACGCCCGTGTCCCAGGCCGTGTGCCCTAACACAGCACAAAGACACGCCCTGTCGAAATCCTTCGGCGGGCTGAGTTCGTCGACCCGATTTGACACGCCCTGTGACACGCCCGTGTCACAGGCCGTGTGCAACTTCTCAACACTCGACACCCACATCTCGACACTCGACGATCGTCGAGTAAAAGTCATCGAGCACACGACACGGCCTTCGACACGCCCGTGTCCTGGGCCGTGTGCCCCTCTCGACACATCATCGAGCTAAAAATCGTCGAGACAAAGCCCGATCGTCGACCCAACCTCGACACGCCCTGCGACACGCCCGTGTCGCAGGCTGTGTCATCTGACATGCACTGGGACACGCCCGTTGTAACACCCCCCTATCCGTCGCATAGCATATAGCAGTAGGTTCGGCCGGGGCCCGACGCCATATAACACAGACAGACCGGGTGGTTACTTATGGAAACCATCCAACCAATCTCAACGTCCTACACAGAGCATTCTAGCAGAAGCAGTTTATAAAAGTTGTAAACAAAGAACCCAGCATTAGAGCACGAATGTCCACTATTACAAATTAGGAATGTTATTACAAAAATACCCCAAAAGAGCCTTAAGGCCTTACAAAAATGTTTCACTTGAATATTACATGTTTTACAAACCACGGCACGCAGGTCGGTCATACATGAGGAAAACAGTAAACATTTCCAACTTAGGCCTTCAAGGGCCGGCTTCGCAAAAAGGGCTTTAGCCCGCTATTGACCGCTTGGTCCAGCTGCACCTGCAAGCAACAAACCACCGCACGGTGGAAAAACAAGGCAACGGTCAGCAATGCTGACCAAATTATAACGATCCCGCCCCCAACTCGGGGCGGCGATGCTCCTTCCCTGCATTTCATTAGCATAAGCGAGCCATATATATAACCATAGGCATTACATCACAGACGTTGGCTCGTACGGCCACACGTCCCGTGCACTCAGGGCACATTCTCGGTGAACCGGTCGATGTCACGTCAATTAAAGCCATTAACATTCCGGACTCACCACCGCCACTTAGACGGCCAAACCTATGAGCAATTTGTCTTCCTGGCCTGGGTCACGACAATTCAAGTCATTGACCGCCGAAGACTCACATCTATGCCAACGGCAAGTGCCACGTAACCTTAGGTCTCTTTAACCGAACGACATAAAGCGGGTACGGTTCCATCTAACCCGTGCTCACATCGCAACGACAATTTAAGCCATTTGCGCGGGTCAAACTTCCGCCGAGTCCCATTCTATCGCAAGACACATAACTCCGTTATGTTCAAGTTGGCTCTCAGGCCACCAAGTTGGCAAGATCTCGTATCCGCCCAGTTTTCCGGGTGCACCTTTGGGTTAGTCCCCAAGGCTCCCTGCTGCAATCTACCGCGTAGAAAACCCGAAAAACAACCAATAGCACGGAGTCTTCTTCGGCCATATGCAATGCAACATCACCGATCCAGACTAACATGTCCGGGTAGGCTTCACACATCATGCCTATGTCCGTTCTCGCATACGGATGCTAAACAACGGAGACTTTACATATCTACCCGAAGGAACGCCTCCAACTCTCCGCAAACTCGCGAGAGCGGGCTTCCTATGCTAGGAAAGAGAGCTATTCGTGCTCAAGATGAGGATCGTTACCCTTGAGTTCCTCTTTGGTGCCATTGAAAAGTAATCGGATGGAAATCACCGCACTAGCGTTGCCTCCGTGGATCCGGAGTCGGCTTGCGATTCGGAGCTCCGAAGCTCCTCCAATGGCGGATCTAGCTCCTTCTTCTTCCCTTAGCTCTCCTCTCTCTCCAAGGACTTAGAAAGAGAACAAGGTATGAAAAGTGATGGATTTCTAAGTCAACCCACGGGTATATCCCTTCAGGAACATCCCCCAACCGTTGGATTTCAAAACAAGGAAACGAACGGCTTTGATTCGGGGCTGAAATGCCCAATCTAGACCGAACACGGCCTGGCACACGCCCGTGTCCAGGGCCGTGTGCCGCATTCGCCATCAAAATCGAATCACCTGGAACCTCACACGGGTATCGAACACGCCCGTGTTCGAGCTGACACGCCCGTGTTCCACCTGACACGGCCGTGTGGCCGGCCGTGTACCCATGATTTTTCCCCATTTTCAACCCGAGCACTGCACGGGTTCTAGGACACGCCCGTGTCCTTGACCATGTCACATTGACACGCCTGGACCCCAGGACGTGTACACGGGACATTTCGTCGAGGGAAGATCGATGACTTGATGACACGGCCTTGGACACGCCCGTGTCCTAGGCCGTGTGCCTTGTCTCGACGATCGTCGTGTGAATCTCGACGACTCCCCGGGACGATCGTCGACACGGGTCGACACGCCCTGCGACACGCCCATATCGTAGGCCGTGTGCCCATTCTCGATGAATCGTCGAGTATATCTCGACGACTCACGGCTAAGTGTCGACACGGGTCGACACGCCATGTGACACGCCCGTGTCGCAGGCCGTGTGCCCACTCTCGACGAATCGTCGAGACAATCTCGACGACTTCGCGTCTAAGTGTCGACACGGCTCGACACGCCCTGGGACACGCCCGTGTCCCAGGCCGTGTACCTGCTGCCAGAACTCAAACTGGCCCAAAACGTCCCCCTTTGCTCCTTTGAGTTTCGGGGCGTTACAACTCTCCCCCTCTTAAAAGAATTTCGCCCACGAAATTACATAAAGGAAAGATATGTACAAAACCAAAATTTGTACCTGAGCGGAACAACTCCGGATACTCGTCAAGCATCGTCTGCTCTCGCTCCCAAGAGAGCTCCTCACGACCGCAATTGTCCCACCGGACCTTGACCATCCTGATCTCTTTATTGCGTAGCCGCTTGACCTCCGAGTCTTCAATCCGCACGGGCTTGACCTTTGTCGTTAGCCCACTATCCACCGGCACTTGATCAACCGCGATCACTTGCGTAGGCTCTTGCACCGCCTTCCGAAGCACCGAAATATGGAATACATCGTGTAAACCACTAAGCTCCACTGAAAGCTTCAACCTATAGGCCGCTTCTCCAACTCGCTCCGGAACCTCAAACGGTCCAAGGTATCTTGGGCTTAGCTTTTTCAATCGCCGCACCCGCGAGACACCCTTGAACGGCTTGATCTTTAAGTAGACATAATCGCCCACAGCGAACTCCACGTTCATGTGCTTGGCATTATAGTACTTTGCTTGCCGGTCCTGAGCGATAAGCAACCTCTCCCGAATGGTTCTCACCAAAGAAGTAGCACCCTCTACTTCGGATCGCTTATACAACTTTGACTCACCCGTTTCTATCCAAGACAACGGCGTGCGACATCTTCTACCATATAGGGCCTCGAAAGGCGCCATCTGGATACTTGCTTGGTAGCTATTGTTGTATGCGAACTCCACCAAATAAAGGTGGTCTTCCCATTGCTTTCCAAAATCCAAGACACACATGCGAAACATGTCTTCCAAGGTTCTATTGACCCTCTCGGTCTGCCCATCTGTTTGCGGATGGAAGGCTGTGCTAAACTTCAGCTTTGTTCCCAACATTTGCTGCACCAGCCTCCAATCATTGGACGTGAACCGCCCATCTCGGTCACTCACGATGCTGCGGGGCACACCATGAAGCCGTACTATGTTATCCACATAAAGCTTTGCCAGCTTCTCCAATGGATCATCCTTCTTATGCGGAATAAAATGCGACACCTTCGTTAGTCGATCAACAACCACCCAAATGGCGTCGTTCCCCTTTTGCGACCTTGGCAAACCGTGCACAAAGTCTATAGAGATGTCGTCGAATTTCCACTCCGGAATAGGCAAGGACTTAAGAAATTCTCCCGGCTTTTGGCACTCTGCCTTTACCAAGGCGCAGGTTTGGCACTTTGCTACGTATAGCGCCACATCCTTCTTCAAACCCGGCCACCAAAATAGTTTCTTTACGTCGCGGTACATCTTCGTGCTCCCCGGGTGAATCGAGTACTTGGTATGGTGTGCCTCGTCAACAACTCCACCCGTAAATTTCCCACACATGGGACGCACAGATGACCGTCTTTCTAAAGCAATCCGTCCTCCACGACGAATTGGGAATTTGACCCATCCAGAGCCTCTATCATGAACTGCTTCATATGAGCGTCCATATCCAAAGCCTGCCGAATACGATCAGCCAGGTCATATTGGACTTCAGTCCAATTCAGAACTGCTTCAGCACTTGCTTGTCTGTCCACACAAACAATCTCCAACGCCTCCAACTCCCGCACCAACCGCTCATCAAACAACGATAGCCATTTGGCTTGAGCTGGGGCTCGGCGACTCAATGCGTCCGCAACCGCATTCCCTTTGCCAGGCACGTAGTGGATCTTGAATGTATAGTCCCCCAAGAACTACATCCATCTACGTTGCCGCATATTCAGATCTTTCTGATCTATCAAATATTTCAGGCTCTTATGATCGGTGTAGATATCAATCTTCACACCGTACAAGTAGTGTCTCCACAGCTTCAAGGCAAAAATCACGGCCGCTAACTCCAAGTCATGGACTGGATAATTCCTCTTGTGCACTTTTAGCTGTCTCGAGCCATAAGCTATCACGCTTCCGTGTTGCAGTAGCACGCAACCCAAACTGCTGCCCGAAGCATCGCTATATATCTCATAGCCTTCGGTTCCACATGGAGAACTCAGCACAGGCGCCGTGGTCAACCGACACTTCAACTCCTCAAAAGCTCGCGCGCACTCCGGCGTCCAAACGAACTTATGCTCCTTCCTCGTCAAAGTAGTGAGAGGTAACGCTATCCGCGAGAAGTTCTCTACGAAGCGCCTATAATAGCCGGCAAGCCACAGAAAACTCCGGACTTCCGCCACAGTAGCGAGCTCAGGCCACTCCCGTATCGCAACAATCTTCGCCGGATCCACAACAATACCCTCTCCACTTACTATATGCCCGAGGAACGCCACTGAGGATAGCCAAAACTCGCACTTCGAGAACTTGGCATACAACTGATTTCTCCTTAGCGTCTCCAACACCAAGTGAAGATGCTTGAAGTGATCTTCCTCACTTTGCGAGTACACCAAAATATCGTCGATGAAGACGATCACGAAATGGTCCAAGTACTCCATGAACGTCCTGTTCATCAAATCCATGAATACTGACGGCGCATTAGTCATCCCAAACGGCATGACCGTAAACTCATAATTCCCGTATCTCGTACTAAACGCTGTCTTCGGGATATCACTCTCCCTTATTCGCAGCTGATAGTACCCAGCCTTGAGATCCAACTTCGAGTACACCGTCGACCCGACTAACTGATCAAAAAGATCATCAATCCGGGGGATCGGGTACTTGTTCTTCTGAGTCAGCTTGTTGAGCTCCCGATAATCAATACATAGCCTCAAGCTTCCGTCCTTCTTCTTAACAAAGAGGACCGGCGCGCTCCAAGGCGAAGAACTCGGGCGCACATACCCTTGCTCCAACAACTCTTGCAGTTGAACTTTCAGCTCCGCCATTTCCTTAGGTGCTAGCCGATACGGAGATCGTGACACAGGCTTTGCACCTGGCACTAGCTCGATCGTAAAATCTATCTCCCGCTGAGGCGGGGCTCCAGGAAGATCTGCGGGGAACACATCAGGGTATTCCGATACCACTGAAATACAATCCAACGCGGGCTTTGGCTTTGCAACCTCCACTAGTGTAAAGAACAGTTCTGCTCCAACACGAACCGCCTTCACCACCTGAAGAGCAGACATCAACGTCCTGCTCGACCCCTTTAAGCCCGTAAACGTCGTCTCACGACTCGCTCCCAGCTTAACTTCCTTGCTACCGCAATCTATATGGGCCTGCTGCTCCGAGAGCCAGTCCATGCCAAATATGACGTCGAACTTCACTAACGGAAGTAAAGACGCCCGCAGGTCAAACTCCTGCTCTCCAATACAAATCTTAACATCGCAGGTCCTATCCGCTCGCATCGAACACCCATTGGGCAACAACACATCCAACTTATCCTTCGCCATCGAAGAAGGGACTCCGATGCGTGATATAAATCCTTCGGACAAGAAGGAGTGTGAAGCTCCCGTATCGAAAAGTGCTCGTGCCGGATTTTCACAAATCAATACAAACTCTAAACAAGCAGTGGTAAGGTAACATGTGCATAACAAGTATTTAAAGAAATTGACTTGCTATAAATAAAACTGTACCTGTCACCACATCAGCTTGTTTAATGGCCTCCTGTTGGCCAAGATTGTAGACCCTTGGTTGGGCCGGAGCATAATGGGATGCGGTCGACTCCACCGCCTTTCCCTTCTCTTCATATGTAGCTCCCGGCTTCCTCTCGGACTTAGGACGTCCGCTCCAACAATCACGTGCAAAATGCCCCGGCTTGCCACAAGTAAAACACGCACCCGGGGTCCGACCCGTAGTCGCCCCAGAAGCACCAGAAGGAGCTAGACCCGAAGTCCTATGCTTCTTGAAAGACCTCCGATAGCCGGACTTTGAAGTAGTCGGCACTTTGAATTCAGATTTCTTCTCACCCAAGCTCTTCTTTGCTTGTACATTCTTCATGTCCTTCTCTAAGGACCGGGCAGTATTGACTAAGGTTAAGAAACCCTGCGTCATCGGCCCCGAAAGTAATAATCTCAACTCATCCCTCAGGCCTTCATAGAAGAGATTAGTCTTGCGCTCCTCATCCATGATGGTGGCGCTAGCATAACGACTCAGACGAGTAAACTCGTGGAGATATTCATCCACGCTCCTCACACCTTGTACTAACTTCAGGAACTCATTCTCCAATGCTATCTTCTGCGTCGAAGGGAGGTATCTTGCTAAGAACAATCCCGAGAACTCTTCCATCGGAACGTCTATCAGTTGTCTACCTCTCAAATGGTGCAGCTCCAATCCTTCCCACCACATCCTTGCTTCACCGTCCAAAAGGAACGTAGCGATGGTGGTCATTTGCCACTCCTCCGTCTCCGTCGCTATCATGACTCTCTTCACCCTGGAGAGCCAGTCTTCAGCCTGAGATGGGGTTCCCAACCCCGAGAATAGCGGAGGGTTAAAGCTCATTACATGCTTTAGCTGCCTCTCAGTTGCCCTCCTTGGCATTACCGGTTCTACAACCATTTGCTCCACCCTCCTCGGCTCAGCCTCTTGCAGAGGTTCTTGCTCCATCACGGGAGCGGGCTGCTGCGCTTGCCTTTCAGGCTGCGCATTTATCACGGCCAACACCGCTTCAGCCACCAATCGAATATTCTCAGCCGACAGAGGTGTTGCAGGAGCAACATCCGGTGCACTACTAGCCTCAGAAACTCGGCGTTCTGACGGCCCAACACCACTTCTGGTCACCTATAGTGGTACAAAACACCGTTAAGCGACCACATAAATTGCAAACAGCAATTATAGGAACACGCAGGTTCCTCAAACACGAGTATTTTCATTCCTAAGTGGACATTCATGGGTTCTTTTTACTGTTATAACGATGACGCACACAATGTGCTCACCACCCCTTAAAAAGAATTCGCCCACGAATTCACTTTAAGCCCGACCAAAACTAGTAGTCTGATACCAAATTGTAACACCCCCCTATCCGTCGCATAGCATATAGCAGTAGGTCCGGCCGGGGCCCGACGCTATATACCACAGACAGACCGGGTGGTTACTTATGGAAACCATCCAACCAATCTCAACGTCCTACACAGAGCATTCTAGCGGAAGCAGTTTATAAAAGTTGTAAACAAAGAACCCAGCATTAGAGCACGAATGTCCACTATTACAAATTAGGAATGTTATTACAAAAATACCCAAAAAGAGCCTTAAGGCCTTACAAAAATGTTTCACTTGAATATTACATGTTTTACAAACCACGGCACGCAGGCCGGTCATACATGAGGAAAACAGTAAACATTTCCAACTTAGGCCTTCAAGGGCCGGCTTCGCAAAAAGGGCTTTAGCCCGCTATTGACCGCTTGGTCCAGCTGCACCTGCAAGCAACAAACCACCGCACGGTGGCAAAACAAGGCAACGGTCAGCCATGCTGACCAAATTATAACGATCTCGCCCCCAACTCGGGGCGGCGATGCTCCTTCCCTGCATTTCATTAGCATAAGCGAGCCATATATATAACCATAGCCATTACATCACAGACGTTGGCTCGTACGGCCACACGTCCCGTGCACTCAGGGCATATTCTCGGTGAACCGGTCGATGTCACGTCAATTAAAGCCATTAACATTCCAGACTCACCACCGCCACTTAGACGGCCAAACCTATGAGCAATTTATCTTCCTGGCCTGCGTCACGACAATTCAAGGCATTGACCGCCGAAGACTCACATCTATTCCAACGGCAAGTGCCACGTAACCTTAGGTGTCTTTAACCGAACGACATAAAGCGGGTACGGTTCCATCTAACCCGTGCTCACATCGCAACGACAATTTAAGCCATTTGCACGGGTCAAACTTCCGCCGAGTCCCATTCTATCGCAAGACACATAACTCCGTTATGTTCAAGTTGGCTCTCAGGGCACCAAGTTGGCAAGATCTTGTATCCGCCCAGTTTTCCGGGTGCACCTTTGGGTTAGTCCCCAAGGCTCCCTGCTGCAATCTACCGCGTAGAAAACCCGAAAAACAACCAATAGCACGGAGTCTTCTCCGGCCTTATGCAATGCAACATCACCGATCCAGACTAACATGTCCGGGTAGGCTTCACACATCATGCCTATGTCCGTTCTCGCATACGGACGCTAAACAATGGGGACTTTACATATCTACCCGAAGGAACGCCTCCAACTCTCCGCAAACTCACGAGAGCGGGCTTCCTATGCTAGGAAAGAGAGCTATTCGTGCTCAAGATGAGGATCGTTACCCTTGAGTTCCTCTTTGGCGCCATTGAAAAGTAATCGGATGGAAATCACCGCACTAGCGTTGCCACCGTGGATCCGGAGTCGGCTTGCGATTCGGAGCTCCGAAGCTCCTCCAATGGCGGATCTAGCTCCTTCTTCTTCCCTTAGCTCTCCTCTCTCTCCAAGGACTTAGAAAGAGAACAAGGTATGAAAAGTGATGGATTTCTAAGTCAACCCATGGGTATATCCCTTCAGGAACATTCCCCAACCGTTGGATCTCAAAACAAGGAAACGAACGGCTTTGATTCGGGGCTAAAATGCCCAATCTGGACCGAACACGGCCTGGCACACACCCGTGTCCAGGGCCGTGTGCCACATTCGCCGTCAAAATCGAATCACCTGGAACCTCACACGGGTATCGAACACGCCCGTGTTCGAGCTGACACGCCCGTGTTCCACCTGATACGGCCGTGTGGCCGGCCGTGTACCCCATGATTTTTCCCCATTTTCAACCCGAGCACTGCACGGGTTCTAGGACACGCCCGTGTCCTTGCCCGTGTCACATTGACACGCCTGGACCCCAGGCCGTGTACACGGGACATTTCGTCGAGGGAAGATCGACGACTTGATGACACGGCCTTGGACACGCCCGTGTCCTAGGCTGTGTGCCTTGTCTCGACGATCGTCGAGTGAATCTCGACGACTCCCCGGGACGATCGTCGACACGGGTCGACACGCCCTGCGACACGCCCGTGTCACAGGCTGTGTGCCCATTCTCGACGAATCGTCGAGTATATCTCGACGACTCACGGCTAAGTGTCGACACGGGTTGACACGCCCTGCGACACGCCCGTGTCGCAGGCCGTGTGCCCACTCTCGACGAATCGTCGAGACAATCTCGACGACTTCGCGTCTAAGTGTCGACACGGCTCGACACGCCCTGGGACACGCCCGTGTCTCAGGCTGTGTGCCTACTGCCAGAACTCAAACTGGCCCAAAACGTCCCCCTTTGCTCCTTTGAGTTTCGGGGCGTTACACCCGTGTCCCAGGCCGTGTCACCCAAAAATTTCTTGTTTCCGAAATTTGGACTGTTACAACTCGAGTAGGTCGTCAGGAGGTACTCGAGTAGGTTTGCAGAGAGTACTCGAGTAGGTAGATGACTTACTCGAGTAGGTAAGTGACTTACTCGAGTAGGTCTTTAGATACTCGAGTCGGCACATCCTCATACTCGAGTAGGTCAGTACACATACTCGAGTAGGTTCATTCTTATACTCGAGTAGGTAGAGAAGAGTACTCGAGTATGTCTCATGCTTCTCGAGTGGATTTTTAAAAAAGTTGAGAAAGAATAGATTTTGACTAACCTCTTGCAATTACGTGCTTCTTAGTCATCTAGCCTTCTTTAGTCCTCTTTGTTGAGCATCCCAAGCTCTGTCTTGAAAAACGAGAACTTGGTCTCGTCCAGTAGCTTTGTGAAGATATCTGCAACTTGCCTATATGTAGGCACATATTGGAGATCTATGTCTCCATGCTCCACATGTTCCCGGATGAAGTGGTACCTTAGCTCGATGTGCTTTGTCCGGCTGTGGGAGACTGGATTGTTGGCTATTGCAATTGGCTGGAAGAGTCACAGTACAAAGGAATATCCTTGAACTGCAGGTTGTAGTCCTCGAACTGATTCTTTATCCATAGCAACTGTGCGCAACAACTGCCTGCAGAGATATACTCTGATTCGGCCGTTGAGATTGCGACGCAGTTCTACTTCTTGCTACTCCAGGAAATTAGCCTTCTTCCGAAGAATTGGCAAGTCCCTGAGGTGCTTTTCCGGTCGCCTTTGCTACCTGCAAAATCTGCATCTGAAAATCCAATTAGTTCGCTGTCATTACTTCTTGGGTACCATAAGCCAAGATTTAGTTTGCCTTTAAGGTATCTCAGGATCCGCTTTGCAGCAGCGTAATGAGATTCCTTAGAGTTCACCTGAAATCTAGCACAGACACATGTGGAGAACATTATGTCAGGCCTACTGGCAGTAAGGTAGAGCAGGGATCCAATTATGCTTCTGTACTTGGTTTCATCGAAAGGTTTCCCTTTTTCATCCTTATCCAGAGACATAGTTGAGCTCATTGGAGTCCTCATAGAGGTTGCGTTCTCCATTCCGAATTTCTTAATTAGATCTTTGGTGAATTTGGTCTGGGAGATTAAAATTCCATCTTCAGATTGTTTCACCTGAAGCCCTAAGAAATACTTCAGCTCGCCCATACTGCTCATTTCAAACTTCCCTTGCATAAGTTTTGAGAACTTTTTGGAGAGGTTGTTATCTGTAGAGCCAAAGATAATGTCGTCGACATAGATTTACACTAGCAAAATCTTGCCTTTTATTTCCATAAGAAATAATGTCTTGTCTATCTTTCCCCTTGTGAACTTGTTCTCAAGCAGAAAGGTAGACAACGTTTCATACCAAGCTCTAGGAGCTTGTTTCAGACCATATAGGTCCTTATGCAGAAAATAGACATGATCGGGAAAGTTAGGATCAACGAAACCTGGAGGTTGTTCCACATACACTTCCTCCTTTATGTTACCATTCAGGAAGGCCGACTTCACGTCCATCTGATAGACGGTGAAGCCTTTGAAAGAAGCATATGCTAGGAACAACCTTATGGCCTCCAGCCTCGCCACTGGAGCATATGTCTGGTCGAAGTCGATTCCTTCTTCTTGACGATAGCCTTTAGCGATGAGTCTGGCCTTGTTCTTTATGATAGTTCTGTCTTCATCCATCTTGTTCTTGTAGACCCATTTTGTTCCAATGATGTTCTTTCCTTTGGGTCTTGGAACCAACATCCACACATTGCAGCGCTTGAACTGATTTAGCTCTTCTTCCATTGCCATTATCCATAATGCGTCTGAGTTTGCTTCCTCAAATTTCTTTGGTTCAACCTGTGAGAGAAAACTCAAATGAAGATTCTCATTAGTTGTACCTCTCCGAGTTCTGACACCATCCCCGGGATCTCCTATGATCTGGTACATGGGGTGATCCTTCAGATGTCTGAGCTCTAGAGTTCTTGCATCTGGATTATCTTCAAGCACCGGAGTGATTTCTTCATCCAGGATGACTTCTTCATTTTGATCATCAGCCTCTCCAATAGGAGTTGGAGTGGTGATCTTAATGAACTTCTCGCCTTTGTCTTCGGACGGATCATCCAAGCTAGTTTCTTTCAACTTTTCACCTACATTTTCAATGAGCACACTAGACGGATTGCTTTGCAGCAAGCTCGTCTCATCAAATACAACATGTATCGATTCTTCCACCACCAGTGTTTTTCTATTAAATATCCTATATGCCTTACTATGGCTACTATATCCTACAAAAATACCTTCAAAGCTCTTTTCGCTGAACTTGGTGGTATGATACTTACCATTGTTAAGTACGAAGCATTTACATCCAAAGATTCTAAAGTAAGAGACTGTTCGTTTCCTGCCTTTCAGGAGTTCGTAAGGCATCTTATTGTGGTCTTTGTTTATGAGTGCTCGATTTTGCACGTGGCATGCAGTGTTGACGGCCTCAGCCCAGAAGTACTCCAGTAGTGAAGCATCACTCAACATGTTCCTGCAGGCATCTATGAGTGTTCTGTTCCTTCTCTCAGCCACTCCATTTTGTTGTAGAGTACGAGGAGAGAAAAACTCATGAAAGATACCTTAGCTTTCACATAATTCTGTCATGGCCCCAGATTTGAACTCTGTTCCGTTGTCACTTCTAATTTTGACTATGGAGCAGTTGTATTCATTCTGGACTTGCCTGACAAAATTGGTAAAGATGTCGAAGGTATCTGACTTGTGTTTCAGAAAGAACACCCACGCAAAGCGCGAGTAGTCATCAACAATTACCAATGTATAGTCATTGCCTCCCAAACTTCTAATCTGCAGTGGACCAAACAGGTCCATGTGCAATAGATGGAGACATCTGTTAGAGTCTTTGCCAATAATGCTTTTAAAGGTAGCCCTTATTTGCTTGCCTTTTACGCATGCATGATAAGGTCTGTCTTTGACGTATTTGACATTTGGGGCATCACGTACTAAGTTCATTGAAAAAAGTTTATTAATGGTTTTGAAATTAATATGTGCTAGTCTCTTGTGCCATTGGTCACCAAAAGACGCACTATCTTTTGCTAAAAGACACTGGTGTAGAGGAATCTATACAGATGAAATTTAAACAGAAAAAATTCCTGCTTCGAGTGCCGGATAGAATCGTTTCCATATTGTCAACGGATTTTATCAAGCACTTATCAGCATGGAACTCAACTATGTATCCTTTATCGCAGCGTTGGCTTATGCTAATGAGATTGTGTTCCAATCCCTCGACATAGGTCATATCCGAGAAGGATACATTGCCGTTAGTAATCATACCATAACCTCTAGTAATTCCATGGTCTGAACCTCCAGAGATGACTTTTGGTCCGTTCACGACTGGAGTAAAGTTCTGAATGAGGCTTCTAGTCCCGGTCATATGCCGAGAGCATCCGCTGTTCAAGTACCAGATAGGCATTTTGTTGTCCTTTGGACATCCTTGCAATCACAATCAATTTGCCTTAGGAACCCAAACATGTTTGGGTCCTTGGTCTCGGGTTAGAGTGCTACCCCTACGAGTGTTAACATTATGAGCGGTCTTTCTCATATTGCTGACATGAGGGGTTGCAGCGTTTCTGGAGTTGAACCAGCAATCTATGGCGAAGTGACCAACCTTGCCACAGCACCTGTAACGCCCCCGGTTTTTCTGTATTCTGTTTGATCTTTGGCTGGCGTTACGATGGCGCGTTTCCGGCTCTTTGCCGTTGTAGAGCGTGGTCTTAGCTCTTAGGGTTCCCTGTGTAGCCTGTTTGTAGCCTCTTAGCAAGATTCCCCAGCTAGCCGGAGTCCGTTTGATGACTCGGTTGGGCATCTTAGGGAATGCTTGTGTTTTGGCTTCGGGTGGTGTTATCCCGGGTTTTGTTGGGCGAATGCAAATTTCGACTTCGCAGTTGTGTTCGTAGCATGGGTTTTTAGCTGCGACGTGAATTTCTTCATTTTATGAGATGTTTCGGGTCTCGTGTTGTTTTGATTTTGCATGTAAGTAATTAATATGTTGATTGTTTATTAATAAACTGTTGTATATATATAGCCTTAGGTTAGAAATAGGGCTCAGTTCTTTTGTTTCCTTTCTTTTCTCTATTTAGAAGCCGCCGCCTGTGCGAGAGGAAGAGCACCGCCGGACTACCCTAGCCTTCGGACGTCGATTTCCTGGAGATTTTGCGGTCGAAATTCGGTTTCGAGAGTGGATCTGGACTGCCCTCGCCTGGATCTGCATTCTTTCTGCTCCTCAGCTGGTGCTCTGCGGCTAGATCCGAGAGTGGGGGATGCCGCCGACCAAGCTTTTCTGGTATTGAGGCAAGTGATGTCCCCTCATCCGTGCCAAAGTGATCTTTGTCTTCTTTTGATTAAATTTTGATCTCTTTCATGCTTAGATCTTAGGTGTGTGCTAGGGTTCGTTCCCGATCATACCGTGGTTAGTGTAGAAAGTTCCAGTTAAAATCTCAGTTTTCCTGAGGGATTGTGTCTATTAGGGACAGATTTGGTTCGGTTCAGGTCGAGTAGTTACTATTGTCGATGGATGTTGTACCCTAGAGAGAGACCTCGTTCTCGTTTCTGGTTGTTTGCTGGATCTTGCGCCTGTAGCCAGTCGGGGTGTCGACACCATTGTGTCGACACCGGCCAGTCGGGGTGTCGACACCGTTGTGTCGACACCGGCCAGTCGGGGTGTCGACACCGTTGTGTCGACACCGGCCAGTCGGGGTGTCGACACCGTTGTGTCGACACCGGCCAGTTGGGGTGTCGACACCGTTGTGTCGACACCGGCCAGTCGGGGTGTCGACACCGTTGTGTCGACACCGGCCAGTCGTGGTGTCGACACTTGGTGTCGACACCAGCAGCGGCAGTGTCGATACCTTGTGTCGACACCGGCCGCAGTGGTGTCGACACTTGGTGTCGACACCAGCAGCGGCAGTGGTGTCGACACTTGGTGTCGACACCAGCAGTGGCAGTGTCGACACCGGCCGTAGTGGTGTCGACACTTGGTGTCGACACCGGCAGCGGTTGTGTCGACACCTTGTGTCGACACCGGCTTGTCGTGGTGTCGACACATCGTGTCGACACTGGGTGCTGTGCTTGTTTTGGGGTCAGGAAGACTCGGGGTTGGTTCTTTTTAGGCGTGCAAGGTCGCGTCGGTTGGACCAGACGTTTTTGCCTTGGGTTCATGTGTTTCTTAGGATTGTTAGTGTGACCTTTCCCTAGGGGGGCATTGGGTGTTCGACTAATTTCTGCATGCCGACTCTTGGGTTGTGGCAGGTGGTGGAGTTTTGGTGGCCTCTGGATGGGTGGTTTTATGTGGAGAGCTGTGTCCACCGCCTTTTGCTCCGGTTTGGGTTGGTGTGTGTGGGACCCTAAAGCTGCCACTGTTTGACCCCTTAGCCCTTTTTGGGTCTGATTTTGGTTATGTATTCAGATCCATGTTTTGACCACTGCCACTTACCCACGTGTTAGGACTGTTAGTCCCTTTCCTGTTTATGCTTTCCTTTCTTTTGGCATATATGTATATGTCTTGTTGTTGTTGCAGACTCTTTTGGTAGGGCATAATGGTTTTATTGCTCGCACTTGGTGTGCTCTGCTGTGCTTTAGACAGTACTCTCCTCTTACTGTCACCCCTTTTCTTTTGCTTATAGCAGTTTGTTGTCGGGTTGGTAAACCCTTCTTCTTATTTGCTAATTAATCTATTGCTCTATTTACCTTTTGATTGTTTCTTTGCTGAGGTGTTCTTTTCTTGAATGCCTCAGATCCAGGTTGTAGCCAGTTCAGCGGCTAGTTCTTTTGGAGGGGCTTGTTGGTGGCCTCTAGGGTAGCTGAGATAGCTGACCCCCCGTTTTGTTGTGAGGTAGTTCTTTACTTTTCTGTATAGACATACATACTCGCCAGTGGGTTCGTGTCAGGTTGTTGACGCCCACTGGCGGCTTCTTGTGATGCTGGGTATGAATTTAAACTGCTGATTTTGCCTACTTGTGGTTGGTTACTTGCTTCTGGGAAGGATTTATGCTAGGTTGCATGTTAGATATTTTAAAACCTAAAAGTATTATTATATGTACCCCATGCATAACATGATTCTAAATCAAAGACACTATTTTTCCTCAACGTAAAACACTATTTTTCATACCTACTATATTCACCTTAGAGTCGTGCACGCATAAGTCTTCCCCCGGGGACACTTATGCTCATTTAGGGTGTCAACTTAATTGAACTAAAGTATTTTCTGCTGCGTATAAATATAATTTTAACTGTGGGCTAGCTGATCCACCGGGTCAAGGGATACGGCCACTCAACATAACTGATTTTCTTTCATATTTAATCAACAATTTTCCTTAAAATCTAACGTCTGGAGTTTTACCTGAGCGTGTGTAGTTATCCCCTGCACGACGTGGCATCACGGCACGTGTTTTCACTTACTCTGATACGATGTTACAGTTGAGAAAATGCGGGTTGTGACAGTTGGTATCAGAGGGAGGTTTTGCATCCCCGCAGTTGGAGATATCTGGGATATGGTTTGCAGAGACGCCCACGGATCTAGTATTGCCTACCATCCAGGGTCGACCAAGATGTATCATGATTTAAAACAGATTGCCTGGTGGTACAGGATGAAGAAGGACATAGCCAGTTTTGTTTCAGAGTGTTTCACTTGCAGGCGTGTGAAAGCCGACCATGGGAGGCTTGGTGGCAAGCTGACTCCCTTGGAGATTCCGATGTGGAAGTGTGAGAGTATCTCGATGGATTTCATTACCGGTTTACCGAGATCTCCTAAGGGGCATGATTTAGTTTGGGTAATCGTAGACAGATTGACGAAGAGCGCTCATTTCGTACCATTTAAGATCGATTATCCGATGAGGAAGATAGCAGAGATGTATCTGGAAGAGGTTGTCAGATTGCATGGTGTACCCGTAAGTATCATATCAGATCGAGACTCCAGGTTCACGTCTCATTTTGGAAGAGCCTTGAAGAAGGGTTGGGTACAGATTTGAAATATTCCACGGCTTATCATCCGCAGACAAATGGTCAGACGGAGCGAGTAAATCAGATTGTGGAAGATATGATCCGATTCTATATTCTGGACTACGGAGGAGTGTGGGACGAGCGCTTGCGGCTTATGGAATTCGCATATAACAACAGTTATCAAGAAAGCTTGCAAATGGCTCCTTTTGAAGCCTTGTATGGGAGGCGCTGCAGGACTCCCTTGTTTTGGCTGAGCTTGGCGAGGGACCTTTGTTGGGTCCAGAAGCGCTTGAGGAGATGGAAACCGCTGTGAAGCTTATTCGGGAAAAGCTTGGGATAGCCCAGGAGAGATATGAGAAGAACGCCAATCGGCGTAGATCGGACTTGGAATTTGTCGTGGGGGACTCGGTGTTCTTAAAGGTCTCCCAGTTGATTGGAGTCAAGCGGTTTGGCAAGAATATGAAGTTAGACCCGAGGTACGTGGGGCCGTTTCCGATTGTTGAGCGGATTGGGGTATCAGCCTACAGGCTGGCTTTGCCTGCAAATTTCCCTAGCGTGCATGATGTCTTTCACGTCAGTCAGCTGCGGAAATGTGTGGTAAATGGCAGGCAGGTTTTGGATTCTGTGCCTCAGTTGGAGCCAAATCTTTCTTATGTGGAGGTGCCTGTTCGCATTTTGGATTCTCAAGTTCGGGCGTTGCGGAAGAAGACTATTCCTATGGTTAAAGTTTTATGGAGGAATCAGGATGTGGAAAGCGCGACTTGGGAGTTGGAGTCGGCTATGAGGGAGGCTCACCCTCATCTGTTTCCCTGATCTTGTGCTTGGTATGCTCTGTTTTATTATATAGCCCTTTCCTAGCTCTTTCTCTCTCCTTCTATATAGGAGTGTTGTGAGTAAAGTTTCGAGGCGAAACTTTCTTTTAGGGGGAGTGGCTGTAACGCCCCCGGTTTTTCTGTGTTTTGTTTGATCTTTGGCTGGCGTTACGATGGCGCGTTTCCGGCTCTTTGCCATTGTAGAGCGTGGTCTTAGCTCTTAGGGTTCCCTGTGTAGCCTGTTTGTAGCTTGTTAGCAAGATTCCCCAGCTAGCCGGAGTCCGTTTGATGACTCGGCTGGGACACTTAGGGAATGCTTGTGTTTTGGCTTCGGGTGGTGTTATCTCGGGTATTGTTGGGCGAATGCAAATTTCGACTTCGCAGTTGTGTTTGTAGCATGGGTTTTTAGCTGCGACGTGAATTTCGTCATTTTCCGAGATGTTTCGGGTCTCGTGTTGTTTTGATTTTGCGTGTAAGTAATTAATATGTTGATTGTTTATTAATAAACTGCTGTATATATATAGCCTTAGGTTAGAAATAGGGCTCGGTTCTTTTGTTTCCTTTCTTTTCTCTGTTTAGAAGCCGCCGCCTGTGCGAGAGGAAGAGCACCGCCGGACTACCCTAGCCTTCGGACGCCGATTTCCTGGAGATTTTGCGGTCGAAATTCGGTTTCGAGAGTGGATCTGGACTGCCCTCGCCTGGATCTGCATTCTTTCTGCTCCTCAGCTGGTGCTCTGCGGCTAGATCCGAGAGTGGGGGATGCCGCCGACCAAGCTTTTCTGGTATTGAGGCAATTTATGTCCCCTCATCCTTGCCAAAGTGATCTTTGTCTTCTTTTGATTAAATTTTTATCTCTTTCCTGCTTAGATCTTAGGTGTATGCTAGGGTTCGTTCCCGATCATGCCGTGGTTTGTGTAGAAAGTTACAGTTAAAATCTCAGTTTTCCTGAGGGATTGTGTCTATTAGGGACATATTTGGTTCGGTTCAGGTCGAGTAGTTGTTATTGTCGATGGATGTTGTACCCTAGAGAGAGACCTCGTTCTCGTTTCTGGTTGTTTGCTGGATCTGGCGCCTGTAGCCAGTCGTGGTGTCGACACCGTTGTGTCGACACCGGCCAGTCAGGGTGTCAACACCGTTGTGTCGACACCGGCCAGTCGGGGTGTCGACACCATTGTGTCGACACCATTGTGTCGACACCGGCCAGTCGGGGTGTCGACACCGTTGTGTCGACACCGGCCAGTCGGGGTGTCGACACCGTTGTGTCCACACCAGCCAGTCGGGGTGTCGACACCGTTGTGTCCACACCGGCCAGTCGGGGTGTCTACATCGTTGTGTCGACACCGTGGTGTCGACACCGTTGTGTCGACACCGTTGTGTCGACACCGGCCAGTCGTGGTGTCGACACTTGGTGTCGACACCAGCAGCGGCAGTGTCGACACCTTGTGTCGACCCCTGCCGCAGTGGTGTCGACACTCGGTGTCGACACCAGCAGCGGCAGTGTCGACACCTTGTGTCGACACCGGCCGCAGTGGTGTCGACACTTGGTGTCGACACTAGCAGCGGCAGTGTCGACACCTTGTGTCGACACCGGCAGCGGCAGTGTCGACACCTTGTGTCGACACCAGCTTGTCGTGGTGTCGACACATATGTCGACACTGGGTGCTGCACTTGTTTTGGGGTCAGGAAGACTCGGGGTTTGTTCTTTTTAGGCGTGCAAGGCCGCGTTGGTTGGACCCGATATTTTTGCCTTGGGTTCGTGTGTTTCTTAGGATTGTTAGTGTGACCTTTCCCTAGGGGGGCATTGGGTGTTCGGCTAATTTCTGCATGCCGACTCTTGGGTTGTGGCAGGTGGTGGAGTTTTGGTGGCCTCTGGATGGGTGGTTTTTTGTGGAGAGCTGTGGCCACTGCCTTTTGCCCCGGTTTGGGTTGGTGTGTGTGGGACCCTAAAGCTGCCACTGTTTGACCCCTTAGCCCTTTTTGGGTCTGATTTTGGTTATGTATTCAGATCCATGTTTTGACCACTGCCACTTACCCACGTGTTAGGACTGTTATTCCTTTCCTGTTTATGCTTTCCTTTCTTTTGGCATATATGTATATGTCTTGTTGTTGTTGCAGACTCTTTTGGTAGGGCATAATGGTTTTATTGCTCGCACTTGGTGTGCTCTGCTGTGCTTTAGACAGTACTGTCCTCTTACTGTCACCCCTTTTCTTTTGCTTATAGCAGTTTGTTGCCGGGTTGGTAAACCCTTCTTCTTATTTGTTAATTAATCTATTGCTCTATTTACCTTTTGATTGTTTCCTTGCTGAGGTGTTCTTTTCTTGAATGCCTCAGGTCCAGGTTGTAGCCAGTTCAGTGGCTAGTTCTTTTGGAGGGGCTTGTTGGTGGCCTCTAGGGTAGCTGAGATAGCTGACCCCCCGTTTTGTTGTGATGTAGTTTTTACTTTTCCGTATAGACATACATACTCGCCAGTGGGTTCGTGTCAGGTTGTTGACGCACACTGGCGGCTTCTTGTGATGCTGGGTATGAATTTAAACTGCTGATTTTGCCTACTTGTGGTTGGTTACTTGCTTCTGGGAATGATTTATGCTAGTTTGCATGTTAGATATTTTAAAACATAAAAGTATTATTATATGTACCCCATGCATTACATGTTTCTAAATCAAAGACACTATTTTTCCTCAACGTAAAACACTATTTTTCATACCTACTATATTCACCTTAGAGTCGTGCACGCATAAGTCTTCCCCCGGGGACACTTATGCTCATTTAGGGTGTCAACTTAATTGAACCAAAGTATTTTCTGCTACGTATAAATATAATTTTAACTGTGGACTAGCTGATCCACCGGGCCGAGGGATACGTCCATTCAACATAACTGATTTTCTGTCATATTTAATAAACAATTTTCCTTAAAATCTAACGTCTGGAGTTTTGCCTGAGCGTGTGCAATTATCCCCTGCACGACGTGGCATCACGGCACGTGTTTTCTCTTACTCTGATACGATTTTACCGTTGAGAAAATGCGGGTTGTGACAGCACCAACAGTCATATCTGTTGTACCTTTGCCTCAAGATCTCCTGCTTGACCTTTTGGGACTTTGGTCTAGCAGTGGTAGCATTCTTGGAGGAAGATGCCTCATGATGATGGCAATCACATGGCTTCTTCTCCTTCATGGGCTTCTCTACAACAGGCTTTGTCTTAGGTGCCTTCTTGAAGTTGTGCCCATGATTGAAAGGGCCATAGCTCTGAAGAATAACTTCTTCATAAGGTGCCTTAAAGACACTTTTGCCAAAGTTTCGGGGTCGAGCCCATCCTTGATAGCGGGACTTTGGCTCTACATAAGTAGGCCTAGCAAAGTGCCCGTATGATGAGTCAAAATCAAACTCATTTGATGGAAAGATGACCTTTTTGAATGTGGTTTGATTTTGAGGGGCTTTTCCCTTTTCTTCGGCTGAGGCCTTTTTGGCGGCCTTATTTTTCCGTTGATTCTTGTTTCTCCTAGAGGATTTACTAGGAGCTTCTTCATGGCCTAGTCCAGCTCCCTTGGACTTCGCTGAGAATTCAACAACGAATGGAAGAACTGTTTTGGGCTTCGAGAAACTCTCAACAAGTTTCCTTTTAGCCGCAAGTTCGGCTTCCAATCCTTTGATGATCTTCTCCTTTAGGTCAAGGTGCTCAAGAGCCTTGTTATATTCTTCAATAGTATTATTGAAGTTTTCCTCGAGCGAGTCAGTCTTTGCGACTTTCTCTCTCAAATTGCTCTCTTCGGCTTTTAGAGATTTGATCTCTTTAGCCTGAGTCTTCACGACTGAAAGAAATTGTACCTAATCACCTAGAGGGGGGGGGGGTGAATAGGTGATCTTAATCTTTTTAAATTTTCAGGCAGAATTAATCACAGAATTCACAGAACTTTAAACAGCAAACACAGAATCAGTCACACACAGAGTACACACAGTTTTATAGTGGTTCCCCAAGGTCTGGGTACATACACTTTCCCCCTTCGCCTATCTAGTAGTGTACTAGATTCGGCCCAACTTCTCCACTATTCCTCAGATCCTCAGATCTTACACTCAGAACACCAAATAGGTTCCTACAGCTCAGAGTGATCCCACTCTTACAACTCAGGCTCAAAAGCCTTACCACTCAGTCTTCACCAAGACCTACACTCAGCCTTCAACAAGGCCTACACTCAGAGAAATGAATCTCCTACACTCAGGCGCACAGGCCCTACCACTCAGCCTTTATAATTTCAGGCTTACAACTCAGATCCCTTAGGATCCTACAAGAAATTAAAATTACAAAGTATAAACCCACAACTCAGAATGAGAGAGAAGAGTTGACTGGTTTCTTGATGAGTTCTTGGAAGAGCTTTGCTGAGATCAACCTCCCTTGGCTTTCTTCAAAACTTCTTGAATTAGAACACAGTAGGGTTGATTCTCTATGCAGATAATCTTCAATCACTGCTGACTTAAAAATCAGATCTCAATTTGAAACTTTCTTCACAGCCTGGTTCAACAGCTGTCTACTTAGAAGGAGCTCTCTCTCTCCAACTTCTTAGATCTTCTGATCACTTCAACTGATTGATGCAAATACTCTACAGATCCCCTTTTTGTTGAAGCAATAAGACTTTAAATAGGCTTGCTTCATGGTGACCGGCTGATCTGGTTTCTAACAAACTTCTGACAGCTCTGACAGTTGCAGTAGACCGGCTGGAATGGCAGCTGTCAAGTCATCCAGTCACTTCTTGAATTTTCTGTAACTGTCTGAAAGTGTCGAGACAGTCAGTCTTTAAGTGTTGACACTGATAGACTAAGTGTCGACACATTTTCTTGTGTTGATACTTGCTAAGTGTCGACACATTTTCTTAGTGTCGACACATGCCTTCTGTGTTGATACTTTTGATGAGTGTCGACACATCTCCTTTGTGTCGACACTTGTACTTAGACTTTATTGAAATTTGCTGAGTGTCGACACAACCTCCTAGTATCGACACATCTTCTTGTGTTGATACTTTTGCTGAGTGTCGACACATCTCCTTTGTGTCGACACATTCTTCATGTGTTGAGACTTTGGCTGAGTGTCGACACATCTCCTTTGTGTCGACACTTGTACTTAAACTTTGTTGATGTTTTGCTGAGTGTCGACACAACCTCCTAGTGACGACACTTTTGATGTCGACAAAGTTCCTCTGGGTGTCGACACTGCTTTTAAGTGTCGACACGGCTTCTCTGGACATTTCTTCATTGTGTGTCGACATAGCCTGTATGTGTCGACACTTTCCTTCTGGTGTCGACTCTGCATTCCTGGTGTCGACACAATTACTCCAAGTGTCAACACTGCTTCTCTAGGTGTCGACACAAGCCTTCTTAAGTGTCGACACTTTTTTTCGTGGTGTCGACACATGGACTTAGAAACTTTTAAGCTTTCCCTACAATTACTTAACCTGCACACATCAACTCAAAAACACATCAAATACACCATGATGTATATCATTGAGTAGGGTGAGGCTTCTTCAAATCTAGTACATTTAATCCAATGTACCCAACAATCTCCCCCTATTTGGAGAAGTCATAACCCTTAGTCAATGATATACACCATACATAACAAATTCACAGTATGATATAAAACAATATTAAATGACAGGGTAAGTACATAAACATGTATAAACAAAACATGTATACACAAATATCTCAGAACAGTAATGTAATAGATTTAACACATATCACATTGTTCTAACAACTTCAACATTTTTGTTATTCAAAAGTTTACAGAAAGTTGAATGCAACTGATTACACATAGTAAACTTAAGAAAAATTTCTATCCTAAGGCAGCTCAGGCTCCTTGATTACAATGCCCTTTCCTGATTGTACATTTGCATGGACAGGAGCTTCAGTATCTTCAGCAGCAGCAGACTTCTTCCCTTTAAGATCTTTCTTTTTCAATTCTTCAGCCTTGATCTTCTGCCTTTCAAAATAATGATAAGGCTTTAAGAACTACTTGCTAGGCTCCTGTGTAGTAGGAGGTAGCTTTCCCAACTTAGTCTTTCTTCTATATTGAATAATAGCCTCTTGTCTGTTCTCATGCTTCCTCCACTCCAGTTCAGAATACCACTTGCCTCTATCCTGGACATTGTCCTTAGCAGCCTTCCATGCAATCAAGATGATATTCCTGGAAGTGGGGCTCCATTGTTCAAAATCAGGCCTTAGTTCAGCTTGCTCTCTGAATCTTTTCTTAGACAATTGAGTCTCTTGTTCTTTTAATAAGGCCTCTTGTTCTTTCAGTATTACCTCTGGCACAGGCTGAACTACTTTCTCTATGATGACATTCTGATTTCCCTCAGGAGGACTGTACATAGTCTGGATCTCTTGATGTATCATGTCAAAGTCTGGTGGAGGGTATATCACTTGAGCTACTTCAGCTTTCTCTCCTCCAAGATATGCAGGATTGATTCCAAACTCTGCAACATTGTCATCATCACATAAGGGTGGATATCCAAGGGTGGCTCTGATGGAATTTGAAATCCACTTGGCATGATCAGAGCCTACCTTGACTAATACCCTCTCCCCCTTTATGACTTCTCTTTCAATGCGATCCCTAAGATCATCTTTCTAAAACCATATCTGTGCATTCAGATAGTTGACTCCATCTTTGTAGAAAGGTTTCAACCTTTGGAGCTTTTCAGTTATTAGCATCTGGGAATCCTGAAGTGCAGAAGTAACAGCAGTGATACCTTCTTATAATGCTTTATCAAATTCTGCCTTGGCTGTAGTCATGGCTGCAGTATGTGCAGAAGCTATATTCTTCATTTCAGTTACTATTACATTATGAGAAGCTGTTAAATTATCATTCATTCTCAGCTGATTCTCCAGGACATAGACTTGTTTTAATGCAATATCATCCACTTGTGTTTTGATCTTCTCCTGATGAGTGGCTAGATAGACTACTGCATTTCCTCCCTTATGGAAGCAGTCAGTCATTTCTTTCTTGTTCAGATTCATTTCAAATCTGATTGACTTGATGTCTTGGGCCAGATCAAATTGCAGTGACTTATGCCATTCATCTATATACTTTTCTATAGCTTGCCTTTGCTCATCCATCTTTATCTGTAAAGCCACCATCAGTGAACTATAGTCAGTAGATGGGGCAGGCTGTGGAGCAATTGTTTGTAGGGCTTTCTTATAATTCTGGCTCCTTCTCTTAAAGACTTGGAACTTTCTCTTCTTGGCTCTCACAGCCTCTTCATCCTCTGAAGCAGATGTGCTAGCAATATCCACTCTGTACTTAGGACTAGAAGGTAAATCCTTGTCAGTCCTAGGAACCTTCTCAGCATCCTTTGACACTTCAGGTTCTTTATTTGCTGTCTCCTCTTGAGACCTAACCTGCTCCCCCTGAATATCTACCTGCTCCCCCTCAACAACTGCTTTTTCCACTTCAATGTCAGTCTGTAACAAGTCTGGGAACAGCTCTTCCAATGTAAACTCTTGTGGAGGTTGACTTGGTGAATCCCTGATCTCAGGAGCAGCTGATACCTCTTTCTCAGCTATAGATGTGTCCTCCATGACCACATCTTGGGGTTGGCTATGTGTCTGTGTTTGCTGATTAACATTAGGTAATCAATCAGACAAAACATCATCCTCAATGGGGAAATCTAATTTATTAATTTCAGTTATTACCTCAAGTATTGTCTGGGTAGCCCTTTCACTCTCTAAGGGAGTTGGCTCATCCACCAGTAGAGGCTCCCCCTGGAGTGGATCCAGGTGAATTGGGCTAGCTTGTGGTAGCTCCCCCTGCCTTTCTGCATCTTCTTGTCTAGCTGGAGACTGTCCAACATTCCTTCCTTGTTCATCATCAGAACTAAATACTACTTGCTCTTCAGAGCTGCTGGAGGATTCCTGAGCCACATAGGCTGTATTCTTCTTCTTCTGGGGTTTGTCCTTTACTGGAGATGGAAGTTCTTTGGTCAGTACTCTATCCCACCTAGAGAAGATCCTCATATCCATCTTCCTCATGTGGTTAATCTTTGAACCTGCAGCTTGGTTCATTACCTCAGGTATACTGCCAGCTAGGTAAAGACTTAGTATTCTACCCAGATTTGGCTTGTCATACTTTCTTTAATTTTATCAAACATAACTGTAGACCAGTCAGTATCTAGTTTGAAGATAATCCTGGTCATTAGACTGAACATGTGAGCTGAAATTCTATCATGCCTACCAGGCTTGCTCAGTATGACCTTGCCCACAATCTCAGATAGAAACTTGCCTTGCATATTCATTCCCTTCCTATTGAACACAGATCCTATCTTCAGGTTTGAGTCCAAACCACACCATGTCAATGCTTCTCCAGTCTTAGAAGCAGAAACATCTTCTTCTTCCTTAGTTCTTAGTAGTTGAAGTACCTTTCTTATACTTTTAGGAGAGACCTTCACCTTTTCCCCGTGAACTCTTGACTTAATCTTGAGTCCTGATTCATCTAGTGTTGCTCCATTCAGAAATTCCAGGACTTCCTTCTTCCATATCTTGATCGGTTCTGAAAGAAGAAATTGTAACCCAGTCTCTGCTATTAGGGTTATCACGCCTTTGATCTCAGGTTCCGCATCATCAAATGCGTGTCGCACGAGTTCATATCCTTCATTCACATTCTCTTCTAGCTTGGGCGCCATTAGGGTTTGAAGAAATTTTAATTTAGAGAAGAGAGATGTCGACACACAAGTTTGGTCTCGAAACTTTGGTGAGCGTGTCGACAAACAATGGCGAAAACCTATTTATACCTTTCTAGAATCGAAGATGAAAGGACGCGTCAAAATACTTAAATTGTGTCGACACTGTTGAAAAGTGTCGACACTGACTTATAATGTCTCGACAACTATGTGTCGACACAAGTAAAGTCGACAGAATATATGTGTCGACAATTGTTTATGTGTCGACATCACTTAGTTCGACACTTAGTCGAGACTTTACTAGTCTAATTTAGTGTAAATCCTAAGTGTCGACACCACCCTGGATGTGTCGACACCTACACTGCATGTGTCGACACTAATTCTCTGAAGTGTCGACACAGACTTTCTAGATGTGTCGACACCATTTCTCTGAAATGTCAACACCACTTCTATGTGTCGACTCAGACAACTCTGTGTGTCGACACCATTTTACTTAGCCAATTTTTGTAAACTATTATAAGTTTATCATCCCTAATTCAATTTTAAATTTATTGAATTTGGTTTCATCTAAGTGCTTAGTATACATGTCAGCTAGCTGATTATCTGTATTAATATACTCTAGTGAAATATCTCCTTTTTCCACATGTTCTCTTAGAAAATGATATTTTTTTTCTATGTGCTTAGTCCTACTATGGGAGACAGGATTGTTTGCAATAGAAATAGCACTAGTAGAATCACAAAATAGAGGTGTTCTACTTACTTGAATACCATAATCTTCTAGCTGGTGTTGAATCCATAGAAGTTGAGCACAGCAACTTCCTGCAGCAACATACTCTGATTCTGCTGTGGAGATAGCCACACTTGTTTGTTTCTTGCTACTCCATGATATCAGCCTTCCACCTAGGAATTGATAGGTACCTGTTGTACTTTTCCTATCTTCCTTGCAGCCTACAAAATCTGCATCTGAATAACCTGTCAGTTCAATGTCTCCATTCCTAGGGTACCAAAGGCCCAGATAAGGTGTGCCCTTTAGATATCTCAAAATTCTTTTGACTGCTGTCAAATGAAATTCTTTAGGGCAAGCTTGGTACCTAGCGCAGACACATGTAGCATACATGATATCTGGTCTACTAGCAGTCAAATACAATAGGGAGCCAACTATCCCTCTATACAAAGTCTCATCTACAGGTTTCCCTGCATCATCTTTGCTTAGAGACATGCTTGACCCCATAGGAGTTTTCATGGTACTGGATGTACTTCCTTATCAACTCTAGGGTGAACTTAGACTGGCATATGGATAAACCATCCTCAATCTGTCTAACTTGGAGACCCAAGAAGAACTTAAGTTCCCCCATACTGCTCATTTCAAATTGTCCTTGCATTAGTTTTGCAAACTTTCTACAAAGACAACTTTCTGTAGACCCAAATATGATGTCATCTACATATATTTGGACTAAGATTATCTTGCCTCTGGATTCCATAAGGAATAGAGTCTTGTCTATTTTCCCCCTTGTGAATTTATTCTCAATGAGGAAACTAGACAGGGTTTCATACCAAGCCCTACGGGCTTGTTTTAACCCATACAAATCCTTCCTAAGTCTATAAACATAATTAGGTTTGATAGAATCAACAAAACCTGATGGTTGTTCTACATACACTTCTTCCTTCAGATTTCCATTCAGAAAAGCTGACTTAACATCCATTTGGTATACCTTGAACCCTTGGAATGTTGCATAGGCAAGGAACATCCTTATTGCTTCCAGTCTGGCTACTGGAGCAAAGGTTTGATCAAAGTCAATACCTTCTTCCTACCTATATCCTTTAGCAACTAGTCTAGCTTTGTTCTTCATAATGACTCCATGTTCATCCATCTTGTTCCTAAAGATCCACTTAGTCCCAATAATGTTGTGGTCTTTTGGTTTAGGAACTAGCTCCCAGACATTGCATCTTTTGAACTGGTTCAGCTCCTCTTGCATAGCCTCAATCAAATGAGGGTTTAGGATGGCTTCTTCAAATTTCTTTGGCTCTACTTGGGATAGAAAGCTGGAGTAGAGAACTGAACTTAGATTCGTGCTCCTTATTTGTACCCCTTGTCTGAGATCACCAATAATTTGATTGGCTGGATGATCTTTTAGAAGTCTATTAGCTGGAGGCAGCCTGTCTTCTGGTTGTGCACCTACAGCTTCTTCATTCAGCAGCTCCTCTTGATCTTCTTCATCAACTGGAGTATCTTGTACTCCCCCTGGACAGCAGCCACTATCATCCACATGCTGACTTGCAGTAGATCTTTCTTCAATAGTAAGCTTGTCCATTTTCTCAGTCACACCTGTAGAGCTGCAACCACTTCTAGACAATTCTTTGTTAATGAGTCTAGCTTCATCAAACACTACATGTATAGACTCTTCTACAACTTGAGTAGTCAAGTTGTAGACCCTATAAGCCTTACTATTGTTGCTGTACCCAACAAAGATCCCCTCTTGGGATTTGGCAGCAAACTTGGTTAAGTAAGACTTACCATTGTTAAGTATATAGCATTTACAACCAAAGATCCTGAAATAGGATAGATTTGGTTTTCTGCCCTTCACAATCTCATAGGGGGTCTTATTTTGGCTCTTGGTGATAGTAGCCCTATTGATCACATGACATGCAGTATTAACTATCTCAGCCCAGAAATATTCTGGGAGAGATGTGTCACTCAATAGTGTTCTACCAGCCTCAATCAAGGTTCTATTTTTCCTTTCAACAATGCCATTTTGCTGAGGTGTTCTTGGTGAAGAAAATTCCTGAAAAATTTCAAATTCTTCACACAGTTTTGTCATACTGTCAGACTGAAATTCAGTACCATGGTCACTTCTGATTTTGACCACTGTACTGTCCAATTCATTCTGAATTTGTTTAACAAAGCTGTATAAGATACTTGGAGTTTCAGATTTCTGTCTAAGGAAGAACACCCAGGAAAACCTTGAGTAGTCATCTACAACCACAAATGTGTAGACCTTCCTACCTAGGTTGTAAACTGGCATAGGACCAAAGAGATCCATATGCAAGAGGTATAAGCACCTCACAGCATCTTTATTCTCAATGCTATTAAAGGTGGATCTAGTCTGCTTGCCCTTTTGACAAGCTGAGCATATCCCAACCTTTTTACACTTAACCTGAGTACCAATCCTCACTAACTCTTTACTATAGAGTTGACCAATTGTCTTATAGTTAAGATGGGCTAGCCTCTTGTTCCATTTGACACAATGAGAGACTTTCTCATCAGCTACAAGACACACAGGAGAAACATTATTCTCACACATAATGTCTAGACAATAGACATTTCTCTTCCTATAACCTGTCAGAATGATCTTTTGATCATTTGACCTCCTGATATGACAACCATCTTTGACAAATGAGATGTCATATCCTAAATCACTCAGATGACTTATACTAATGAGGTTGTGTTTCAAACCTTTAACATAAGACACTTGAGTAATTGTAATAAGGTTGCTAGAAATGTTACCAAAGCCTTTGATGATTCCTTTTTCAGAACCACCAAAGGTGACTTTAGGACCATCCTTGATTGGTGTATAGTCCTTCAGCAATCCCCTAGTTCCAGTCATGTGACTGGAACATCCACTGTCCAAGTACCATATTGGGGCATGGTCACTTGGACTCCCCTGCAAAACAGATTAGTTAACCTTAGAACCCAAAGAATTCTTGGGTCCTTGGTGCTGGTTAGTTTGCCTCTTAACAAAACTACCTGTAGCTTTTCTAGCAGGCAGATTGCTACTCACCTTGGCACTTGAATTGTGCCAACAGTCTATGGCAAAGTGGCCTTCCTTGCCACAACACCAGCACTCAAATCTGTTGTACCTTTGTTTAGGTACAACCCTGGCTATTTTATTTACAGCAGGCTCCTTGTTTAGTACTGGGGCTTTGCCCTTAGACTTGGACTGTACAGTCCTGACAGGTTTAGTAAACCCCAATCCAGTTTTACCCTTTTGAGAAATGAACTCATCTACCAAAGGTAGAACAGACTTTGGTTTAGAAAACCTTGCTACTATATCTCTCTCTTTCTGAAGACTATCTCCAGATTTCTGATTTGATCATTTTTAAATTTTATAGTCCCCATCTGAATAACAGTAATGTGCTTCAGTCTGGCTATTTCATTTAATTTCTGATCAAGCAACTTGTCAAAATCTGTTGCAGCAACTTTAAGACTGACAATCTCCTTAGCCTGAATCTTGGCCAAGGATTTGCTTTTCTTCAAAGCTTGCAACACTACTCTATATTCATCAATTAACTGATGAATATCTCCTTCAGATTCAGATCCACTAACATCACTTGATGCTGATGTATCTGAATCTGACTCAGTACTAGAAATTGAACTAGCAGAACAATTTTGTACCTGACTTGGTACAGGCTGATCCTGGATTTTGTCTCCTTCTGATAAGGCCATCAGTCCCTGGCACTGATTGTCCTCATGCTCATATATTGAGTTCATTAAATGTATGAACTCATCTTCCTCTTCTTCAGCAAACAGTCCAATATAAGCTTCAGCTTCTGAATCTGATTCTGAAGATGACATATCAGACATACTTTTGTCCTTCTTAGCAACAAAGAACCTTTTCTTTTTGCCCTTGATTTGAGTCTTCTTTTTATCAGTTGACTCTTTTCTCTTCTCTGGATAGTCAGCAACAACATGTCCCTGTCTGTTACAACAATAGCAAACTATCTTTGATGATGTAGTTTTACTTTGCCTGGACTTTCTTCTTTCATTCTTTGATGACTTCTGTGAAGTGGATGGCTTAGACCTCCACTGTTTTTTCTTAAGAAACTTTTGAAAATGTCTAGTGAAAGCTGCAAAATCTTCATCACTCTCACTGCTTTCAGAATTCTTGCTTTCTGACTCATCTGTCTCTGTCTCAGCAACTTTTGGAGGTGGAGATGGAGACTTTCTTTTATATTTCCTAGTGGCTTCTGTCTTGAAAGCCACAGCTCTTTCTTTGTGCTCAACTCTGGTAGTCTTTTCTTCCTCCTTCCTTATCATTAACTGCATATCATATGATAACAGTTTTCCAAACAATGTTGGAGGAGGAATGTCTGCTAATTTAGTCATTTCTCCTATGACACAAATCTTAGTATCCCAGTCTTTAGTTAGGGATCTCAAGAACTTATCATTCAGCTCATAATTGCTGAATTCTCTTCCATAGGACATAAACTCATTAACTATCCTATATAATTTCTTGTAGCACTCAGTTATGGTATCAGACCTTCCTTGTCGGAAGCTCTCATACTCTTGGTTTAACAAAAACTTCCTGACTTGTCTTACCTCTTCTGAACCCTCCATATATACTATCAGTGTGTCTCACCTTTCCTTTGATGTTTTACAGTGTATCAAATTCTGAAATGTGACATCATCTATTGCACTTACAATAATATTCTGAGCCCTCTTGTCCATAGGGGCCAGAATAATCTCATCTTTAGTCATCTTTGAAAAGTCCTTAGGAGTTCTCTGATTTGCATCCAGGACAGATACTTTCATTGGCACATATGACCCTTCTTTGACTGTGATATAGATTCTAGGGTCAGAGGCTTCCATAAAAAGTCTAACCCTTTCTTTCCAAATCCCAAAAATTTCCTTTCTACAGATTGACAACTTCATGGATCCTAGCTCTTTGTGATTCTCAGTTGAACCTATTATCTTGCTTCTTGATTATACTGAATCTGCCAACAGGATCTTTACTCAGACTGTTATGTCCTTTTTGAGTAACCTGGCTTTGATACCACTTGAAAGAAATTGTACCTAATCACCTAGAGGGGGGGGGGGGTGAATAGGTGATCTTAATCTTTTTAAATTTTCAGGCAGAATTAATCACATAATTCACAGAACTTTAAACAACAAACCCAAAATCAGTCACACACAGAGTACACACAGTATTATAGTGGTTCCCTAAGGTCTGGGTACATCCACTTTCCCCCTTCGCCTATCTAGTAGTGTAGTAGATTCGGCCCAACTTCTCCACTATTCCTCAGATCTTACACTCAGAACCCCAAATAGGTTCCTACAGCTCAGAGTGATCCTACTCTTACAACTCAGGCTCAGAAGCCACCACTCAGTCTTCACCAAGACCTACACTCAGCCTTCAACAAGGCCTACACTCAGAGAAATGAATCTCCTACACGCAGGCATATAGGCCCTACCACTCAGCATTTATAATTTCAGGCTTACAACTCAGATCCCTTAGGATCCTACAAGAAATTAAAATTACAAAGTATAAACCCACAACTCAGAATGAGAGAGAAGAGTTGACTGGTTTCTTGATGAGTTCTTGGAAGAACTTTGCTGAGATCAACCTCCCTTGGCTTTCTTCAAAGCTTCTTGAATTAGAACCCAGTAGGGTTGATTCTCTTTGCAGATAATCTTCAATCACTGCTGACTTAAGAATCAGATCTCAATCTGAAACTTTCTTCACAGCCTGGTTCAACAGCTGTCTACTTAGAATGAGCTCTCTCTCTCCAACTTCTTAGATCTTCTGATCACTTCAACTGATTGATCCAAATCCTCTACAGATCCCCTTTCTGTTGAAGCAATAAGCCTTTAAATAGGCTTGCTTCATGGTGACCGGCTGATCCGGTTTCTAACAAACTTCTGACAGCTCTAACAGTTGCAGTAGACCGGCTGGAATGGAAGCTGTCAAGTCATCCAGTCACTTCTTGAATTTTCTGTAACTGTCTGAAAGTGTCGAGACAGTCAGTCTTTAAGTGTCGACACTGATAGACTAAGTGTCGACACAAGTAGGCTAAGTGTCGACACTAGCCTTCATGGTGTCGACACAACTCCTTGTGTTGTAGAAATTACTTCTCGACACTGCTTCTTCAGAATGTGTCGACACAGATCCTGTGTGTTGACACAAGTCCTTCTTCTTTGATACTTAGTTGATTTCTTGTAAGTGTCTACACAACTCCTTTGTGTCGACGCATCTTCTTGTGTTGATACTTGCTAAGTGTCGACATATTTTCTTAGTGTCGACACATGCCTTCTGTGTTGATACTTTTGCTGAGTGTCGACACATCTCCTTTGTGTCGACACTTGTACTTAGACTTTATTGAAATTTGTTGAGTGTCGACACAGCCTCCTAGTGTCGACACATCTTCTTGTGTTGATACTTTTGCTGAGTGTCGACACATCTCCTTTGTGTCGACACATTCTTCATGTGTTGAGAATTTGGCTGAGTGTCGACACATCTCCTTTGTGTCGACACTTGTACTTAAACTTTGTTGATGTTTTGCTGAGTGTCGACACAGCCTCCTAGTGTCGACACTTTTGATGTTGACAAAGTTCCTCTGGGTGTCGACACTGCTTTTAAGTGTCGACACAACTTCTCTGGACATTTCTTCATTGTGTGTCGACACAGCCTATATGTGTCGACACTTTCCTTCTGGTGTCGACTTTGCATTCCTGGTGTCGACACAATTACTCCAAGTGTCGACACTGCTTCTCTAGGTGTCGACACAAGCCTTCTTAAGTGTCGACACTTTTCTTCTAGATGTCGACACATGGACTTAGAAACTTTTAAGCTTTCCCTGCAATTACTTAACCTGCACACATCAACTCAAAAACACATCAAATACACCATGATGTATATCATTGAGTAGGGTGAGGCTTCTTCAAATCTTGTACATTTAATCCTATGTACCCAACAACGACTCGACGACATTTGTCGTAAGCCATGATTAACTCCTTGTACTAGGCCATTAATTCTGACGCATCGTCAGAGGATCTACCCTCGCAATCATGTTCAGAGACTTCAGACTCTGAGAGAGGGGTGTGAGAGTTTACCTTCCCAGTGAACTGGGGCTCTTGTTCATCATCTGTTTGAGGCATTAGCCCAAAGTAAACTTCTTCTTCTTCGCTTGACTCAGATGAGTCTGAGTCGCTGAGAGTCTTGCTCCTTTTGGCTATGAGGCTCTTCTCTTTCCTTTTCTTATTGTATGAAGATTTCTTGTCTTCTCTTCTACCACCCTCCTTCTTCTTATGAGGGCAGTCAGCAATGACGTGACCTGGCTTATTACAGCAGTAGAAAATGATGTCAGTTGAAATGTATTTGTTCTGTTTAGTATTATACCTTTCGTGGCTGCTTGAGCCATTTCTTTGTCGATCGTCATCGCGCCGTGATCTTCTGTATGAGGCATCCTTGCCTTTCCATTGTTTCTTTTTATTAAGAAACTTCTTGAATTGCCTTGAGAGTAAGGAGAACTCTACTTTAGATAGTTCAGAGCCTGAGGTGCTAGGCTCTGATGATTCTTCTTCTTCATCAACTTCTGGAGCTGGAGCGGGGGAGGCAGCCTTAGTCTTTCTGGAGGTGTCTGCCTTTAGAGCGACAGATTTCTCCTTTAGGGCAGACCTGCCCTTCTCTTCTTCAGCTTTTCTTGTATTGATTTGGAGTTCATAAGACATAAGCTTTCCAAAGAGATTTTGCGGGTCCATTTCAGCTAGCTTCCCAAACTCCCTGATGACACATACCTTGTTATCCCATTCCTTGGTTAGGGATCTCAAGAATTTGTCGTTCGGTTCTCCGTGGGTGAAGACACGGCCATACACCCTTAGGCCATTTATAATTTTGAAGAAGTTCTCAAAGGTGTCGGCAATTGTTTCCTTGTTCCCTTGTCGGAATGCTTCATATTTTTGATTGAGAAGGGATCTCCGATCATCCCTTACTTCTTCAGTCCCTTCCATCAAAGTGACTAAGGAATGCCACATCTCCTTAGCTGATTGACAGTGAATCAAAATTTGCAGCATCGAGTCATCGAATGCACATGCTATAATGTTCTTAGCTTTCTTGTCGAGAGAGACAAGTGCAATCTCATCTTTGTCGAGATCCATTAGCTTTTTGGGAACCCTCTTGGTAGGGTCGATAGTGGACACAGTCATGGGAACGTAAGGACCTTTTTCAATGATCATGAAGATCCTTAGATCCACAGCTTCCATGAAAAATTTTATCCTTTCTTTCCACATGGGAAAGTTATTTTTGTTGCACAATGGAAGCTTAGCGAAATCTTTGCCCTTGTCCATTCTATGGTATAATTGTTCAGACAACAGATTTGGATCTGATCAAAGTGTTAAACTTTTGACGATCAACCTCGCTCTGATACCAATTGAAAGAAAACAGTTGTCAACCTAAATCACCTAGAGGGGGGTGAATAGGTGAGTTGTGCGTCTTTTGCGGAATAAAAAAATTTGTTAGAGCACAGCACAGAACTATCTACCAATATCACAGACGACACAAGATTTATAGTGGTTCCCCAACATTGGGTACATCCACTTTCCCTCACCGATCTAGCAATCTACTAGACTCGGCTACTCCACTATCTCGGATCAAAAATCGATCCGACCCTCGGAACAAAGTTCCTACAAACTCGATCCAAACAACGGGATCTACACCTCAGAAGATAGCACTTCCTACAAACTCGGAGTGAAAAACTCCTACACTCGTAGAAACTTTCTCCTACAAGATTAAAATGAGGTTTACATGAATACAACCAGTAAATCACTCAGATCTGAATGAAACGACCAAGATCTTCTTCTTTTCAACTTTGTAGCACTTTCAGAAATCAGTGAAGAAGTTCTCAGCTTTGATCTGGATTTACTCGCTTTTACAGAAATCGAGAGAGAATATGATCAGCGAAGTCGATCTCGATCTGTAACTTTCTTTAGAATGAATCCTCTGACTTTAGAAGCAGTGGCCGGAGAAGATGGTGGCGGCGGCGGCTTCCGTTTAGGGAAAACAGAGAGGAGTCGGCTGAAGAATATTTCTCGAAATAGAATGACAAGAAAGCTTGGAGAATACTTACGGTTTGTCATTTTCTGATAAGACCTTATATAGGAGAGACTAACGGTCATAATCGGTCATAATGATGTACACGTGGACCAATCATGTCGCGTGATTTGAAAAATCCCATCAGAAAAAGGACTTGGTAAAATTTCGGAAAGATTCAGCCAACTACACGAGTAAGTCAATAACTACTCGAGTATATGAAGGAGAACATACTCGGGTATATACAGATAGACTACTCGAGTATATAGAAATCAACTACTCGAGTAAGCAGACAGAACTACTCGAGTATGTATAGAGAGTTACTCGAGTACATAGAGGATCTACTCGAGTACTAGAAAAGCTACTCGAGTATATTACATAAACTACTCGAGTACAAGAAGTACTACTCGAGTGGAATACTTAGAAAAATTCTGAAGAGGTCAGCAGGAAACTACTCGAGTAGTTGAACTAACTTACTCGAGAGGAAGTAATCTACTCGAGTAGGTGAAAAATCTTCTACTCGAGTAAAAGACCTAGAAAAATTTCTGGAGAGGAAATATCAAGGTACACGAGTGATGCAAGATCTACTCGAGTAGGTATAATGCACTACTCGAGTATGATTCTATCTACTCGAGTATGTGAGTACACTTACTCGAGTATGTGAGTATACTTACTCGAGTCTATGACTTAGAGAAATTTTGATGAGGAAACCCTTTAATACTCGGGTATAGAGTAATCTACTCGAGTATATAAGCATGCTACTCGAGTATATGAATATATCTACTCGAGTAGGTGACTTAGCTACTTGAGTATATGACTATGTCTACTCGAGTAGGTGACTTAGCTACTCGAGTATATTATACTCAGACTACTCAAGTAGGTGAAAGCTCTACTCGAGTAAAAGACTTAGAAAATTTCTGATGTTGGAAAAACTGATTCTTCTAGAGTAGCCAACTTCCAATTCCTTTCCCATAGTCCAATAGCTTGAATATGAAGTGTATCCCAATAGAGATACCACACATGAGTCAACACCTTGGAATATGCAATGAGGGATTACATTGCACAGTTCCTGTGTTTGAAGACCCACTGTGGACTGACAATGGTCTACACTTCCAGTGAAATTCCTGCAAACATATAACTCAAATCAAGCATCAAATACAACTTAATTCATCTTAGTTCCAGAGTGACTTCATCAAATCTGGGTTAATGTGGATGAAATACCCAACAGGAGTGAGCAAAGATATTATGGTAGATGGATCAAATGGGGAAGGGGAAGAGGATGGAATAACAGGTATGTGATGAGTGGATGAAGATGAAGATGGAAGGTTGACATCTGGCATGACAACATCTATGGGTATGGTGTAGGATGGAATGGATGACAAATGGGGGGGGGGGGAAGAGGAGACTGAGGAGGTGTAGGGATAGATGTCTCATTAGGTGAATCTGGAGGTGTAGGAATGTTGGTAAGGTCCAGTGGTGGAGATGGAGGAGGAGTAGGCACATGAGTATGTGGTGGAGATTTAGGTGTGGTAGCAGGAATGGAAGAGGAGGGGAGTTGTTTGGCTGGAAGTACAGGAAGAGATGATGAAGATGGAGGAACCTCTTCTGTGGGGAGGGGAGCGGCATTTACAGCCCTGGTGCTCTCAGAAGGTTGGATGGAAGAGGAAGAACCCTTTGAGAGATTGGAGATAGTCCTCTCTCACCTGCCAAACAGAGCGCATGTGAGGCGCTTGCTGGCATTTATGAAAATGGTCGGGGAGACCGTGCATTCAGCAGCCTTCTCTTGGAGGAAGATTCCCAAAATTCTGCCGAAGCAGACTTCCTTCTTGTTATTCTTTTTCTTTATCAATTCAAAGAAAATTGTGCCCCAGTTAACCTGTCTCTTTCACCACGACGCACATAACCAGAAATTGGTGCCGGGTTATGTAATCTTGCGCTGAGTGCTTTCCCATCAACACTTTTACTACAATGTCCGCCAGAAACTGTTACGCGACAGACAATTGCTTCTTCAGCAGTTTATTAGGGTTTCTTCCTGAAAAACCCATTAGCTTCAGCATATCACCCAACTCTTCAGAATCCATTTCTATGTTGTCTTCTCCATTGACTAGTCCAAAAATTTCGGAAAGAATTGCGGGAGATAATGGAACAGCAGTACTCCTGATAGTTCCTATCACGGTATCATCCTCAGAAGCAGTAGATGTATATACCCATTCTTTTATTTCAGTCGCATGTAGTTTAATTCTTCGGGTCATAAAGTCCTTTAGATTCAGTTCCTCTAGAAGTTCCAAGATGTAGAGGAAAATGGGATCAGAATGCTGAAAAGAGTCAAAATCCATATCGAATCCAGTATCAAAATTCATCGCTGCTAACGCTCCTGCGGGAATCGCCATTGATGACCTGTAAGAAAAACACGGAGAAAAACGGCGATCAAGAGCAAAAGAACTAAAAGCGCGGGACGGAGGTCAAAGAAAACCTAGATATAAGATTTTCAGAATATGAATCGACAATCTCCGTTCCACGAAAAAGAGAAAATTATTCGAACTGAGCTTGACGAAATAAATTATAGATAGATAATTCGTCGATCTCATCCAGAAGAATCGAAAACAGTTCGTCAAACTCCGTTCGACGAAATAACTTCTGAAGCAAAGTTCGTCGATCTCCGGTCGACGAAAGTTATTTCCACACACAGAGAATTCGTCGATCTCCGTTCGATGAGAATCTCTCAAACTTTCCCTAATTCGTCGAACTCCGTTCGACGAACTCTGGAAAATTCGTCGAATGCAGACAGAAGTTAGGTTAACTCTTCTCCATTAATCATTCCCAGTTGATTTATAAAGAACATATGGGTTTTATCATCCAATGGCTTGGTGAAAATGTCTGCTCTCTGTAAATCAGTAGGAATATGAATTAAGTTAATTTTCTTTTTGTCTACATTATTTCTAATGAAATGATGTCTTATTTCAATATGTTTAGTCCTAGAATGGTGAACTGGATTCTGTGCTATAACAATAAAACTAGTATTATCACAAAATAGTGTTGAATTATTTAAGTTGACATCATAGCCTAGGAGTTGGTTTTGTATCCATAGCATTTGTGAACAGTAGCTGCCAGCAGCCATGTATTCTGCTTCTGCAGTTGATGTAGACACAAATGTCAGCTTTTTACAAAACCAGGAGACAAGTCTCATAACCAGGAACTGACAAGTTCTAGAGGTACTTTTCCTGTCCACTCTACATCCCGCATAGTCAGCATCTGAGTATCCAGTTAACTCAAACTCTAACTCTACAAGATACCAGAGTCCTAGATTAGGGCAACTCTTTATATATCTCAAAATTCTTTTTAGGAAAATAAGGTGAGATTCTTTATGATTCACTTGGAACCTAGCACCAAGGCATGCGGAAAACATTATGTCAGGTTCTTCTAGCTATTAGGTATAATAGGGATCCAACAATTGCCCTATAATTTTTCTGATCTATAGGTTTCCCTGCTGCATCAGAATCCAGAACAACATTTGTAGCCATAGGGGTTTTCATTCCTGAAGCATCAACCATCCCAAACTTTTTCATAAGCTCTTTAGCATACATAGCTTGGGAGAGGAAGATACCATCAGGGAGCTGCTTCACTTAGAGACCAAGGAAGTAGGAAAGCTCACCCATACTACTCATCTCAAATTTAGAATGCATGAGGTCAGCAAACCTCTTGCATAATTTGGGATCAGTAAACCCAAAAATAATGTCATCCACATATATTTGTACTAACAATCTTTGGTCCTTATGATGTCTAGTGAAAATGGTTTTATCTATGGTTCCTCTTGTAAATTTATGCTCTAAAAGAAAGCTAGCTAAGGTCTCATACCAAGCTCTTGGAGCTTGCTTTAAACCATAAAGAGATTTATTCAATTTAAAAACAAAAGAGTGATGAGTTGGAGAGATAAAACCTGGAGGTTGTTCTACATAAACCTCTTCTTGAAGTACTCCATTCAGAAATGTACTCTTGACATCCATTTGGTAGACCTTGAATCTCTTGTGAGCTGCATAGGCAAGAAAAATTCTTATGGCCTCAAACCTTACAACAGGGGCAAAGGTTTAGTCATAATCAATTCCTTCCTCTTGCATGTAGCCTTGAGCAACAAGCCTAGCCTTGTTCCTCACTATGTTGCCTTGAGCATCCAACGTGTTCCTGTAGACCCATTTGGTTCCAATAACTGGGTAGTTATGGGGTCTTGGAACCAAATCCCAGACTCTACATCTCTCAAACTGATTTAGTTTCTCTTGCATTGCAATGATCCAGTGGGGATCTTGCTCTGCTTCATGGTTGGTGAGAGGTTCAATTTGAGAGAGAAAACAAGCATGCATCAAGTCTTGGTTAAGTTGATGCATTGTCTGTACACCTGCTGAAATGTCTCCAATCACTTGAGATCTAGGGTGATCTCTAAGTGTGACAAGATCAGTTGGTGGAGTTGGTTGAGCAACAGCTTCTGTAGTTATTCCTCTTGAGGAATAATACTAGCTGTTGAGAGAAGTTCAGTCACTTCCTCTTGAATTTTTTCTTCACTTTCTTCAGCAACCTGTGGAGTAGGATGAGTTGATACCTTTTGGGTAAGGTTTAGTCCATCCATAGACTCACACAGCTGTGGAACCTACAATAAGCTATTGGTAGAAATCTCTTTCTCCTTATATAACATGTTAGCTTCATCAAAAGATACATGAATAGATTCTTCAATTTTAAGTGTGGATTTATTAAAAACCCTATAGGCCTTGCTTACTTGGGAATATCCTAGAAAGACCCCTTCTTCAGCCTTGGCCTCAAACTTTCTAATGTATCTTTTGTTATTAGTGTGAATGTAGCAAATACAACCAAAAATTTTAAAGTATGTGATTTTAGGTTTCTTTCCTTTAAGTAAATCATAGGGGGTCTTATTTTTCAGTTTATGTATAAGGCTTCTATTCAGGACATAATTAGCAGTATTTACATCTTCTGCCCAAAAGGATAGAGACATGTAAGCATCTGCTAATAATGTACCTGCAGATTCAATGAGTGTCCTATTTTTCCTTTCAGCAACCCCATTTTGTTGGAGAGTTCTAGGAGCTGAGAAGCACTGCCTGATACCTTCCTTCTCACAGAACTCAGGCATAAGAAGAGACTCAAACTCTATGCCATGATCACTTCTGATCAATGCAACATGAGTAGAGAACTCAATATGTATGGTCCTGAGAAAATCTGTAAGAACCTTGAATGTATCTGACTTAGCTCTCAGAAAGGCTACCGAACTGAATCTAGAGAAATCATCAACAATCACTAAAGTATAAGACTTCCCTCCTAGGCTTTGTACTGCAATGGGTCCAAATAGATCCACATGAATCAAATACAATATCCTAGGTGAATCACTTTTATTAATGGATTTAAAGCTATTTTTGGTTTGCTTGCCTAATTGACAAGCCCTGCATAGGCTTTCATTCTTGTAGGGGCCAGAAGGTAAGCCTCTAACAAGGTTGTCCTTAGATAACCTAGATATATTCTTAAGTTTTACATGTCCTACTCTTTTATTCCATAACTCATTTTGATTATTAGTAACATTCAGTAAGAAGATATCAGTTGTGGCAGATATAAAATCTACTAAATATATGTTACCTTGTCTAAGTCCAATTAAAACAGTTTTGTTAATATTATCAATAATAGAACAGGAAGAAGAGTTAAAATGTACCTGATAACCTTCATAACATAATTGACTTATGGATATAAGGTTATGTTTAAGTCCTCTTACATAAGTTACTTTCTTGAAAGTCACTGATCTAATCTTCACTGTCCCATATCCTTCTGATTGACCACTGTTGGAATCTCCAAAGATCAACTTTGGTCCTAGCTTGGGCTCGTAATTGGATAGATTGCCATTGCTGCCTGTCATGTGTTTGGAGCAACCACTGTCCAAGTACCATGTCCTTGGACAGCTCTTCAACTGTACCTGTAATGAAAAATAAAACTTAATTGTTCTTGACCCAGGTTACCTTGGGTCCTTTATTTTGTTGAAAAGTAAAGCTGGAAATAACTGATAATGCAGGTTGAGATTTATAACCTAAGGGGTGATATCTCATAGGTGGAATTACCCAATCAGCTACTGGATTAAATGTCTTATTAGTTGGTTTAAAGTTTCTGTAGGAGAAATGATTTAGGTTTGGTCTTTCTGGGTTCGACGAATTGTTGTAAGTTCGTCGACCAGAGTTCGACGAATAGGGTTGAGATCATCGATCTCTGCTCAGAGAATGATAGTAGTCATTTTCTGTGCCCCAAGTTCGTCGACCTTTGCTCGATGAACCATACACAGTTCGTCGATCGCAGTTAGATGAATTGTTATATCTGAAGTTTGCGTTCAGCGTTTGTCGATCTAGGTTCGACAAACTGGCCACATTTCATCGATCTGAGTTCGACGAATGCTGCTGAACTTCGTTTTTATTTGCTGTTTTCAGATTTTTGTTTTTCTTGTCTATGGGTCTTGGATTGCTTTCTAACATTGGTTTGTTTATTAATTTTTCTTTTCCCTTTGCAAAGATAAACTTGATGGGGGTTGAAAGAATATTCTTCTTAATTATGGGGGGTAAACTTGATGAATCACCCAAGCCCAGCTTGCCATTTAATCTGGCATTCACTGTGCTTGTAATGTCCATCAGCTTGAGGATTCTCCCATTGAGGGATTGCTCAAGTTGTTTGGCCTCACATAATTCAGATTTTTATTTAATTAGTTGTTCATTAGCTAAGGTTAGTTGGTCTGTTAGCTTTATGTTCTCTGAATTTATAGATTCAAGATTTCCTAATCTTTCTCTAAGAGTTTTTATTTCCTTTTCTGAATTGATTAGGTCTCAGCACATAGATTTGAATTCAGCTTTAAATAAATCAGAACTAAAGTCAAAGCTAGAAATAACCTGATTTGCCTCTGAGTCTGAGGCAGTTTCATCTTCAGAATCTTCTTCTGATCCAGAATTATTCCTGTAGGCATCAATTGCCATTAGACATACCTCCTTGGATCTTGCTTCTTCCTCTTCTTCACTTGAACTGGAGGAAGATGTTTCTTCTTCTATATCACTCCAAGTCTCAGCAACATATCCCTTGTCTTTCTTTTTATATTTGCTGGAGGAGGGTCTGCTGCTATGCTTTCTCCTTGAATCCTTTTCTCTGCTCTTATCTTTCTTCTGATTTTTCTGGACATTCTGAGATGTAATGTCCAGGCTATCTGCACCCAAAGCACACAACCTCCTTGGTTGGTGTCTTGTCATACATGGGCTTATCATCTTGTCTGGATGATTTCCTTCTGAAGTCCTTCCTTGCCATCTTGTAGAACCTTTGGCAAAGAGCTTCATGAGCTCTTCATTGGAAGTTGATGTCTCACTTTCTTCAGATGCTTTGAAGGCTATGCTGTGCTCCTTTCTGACTAGAGTTGTTACCTTCTGTTCTGCTGCTTCTATTGATATGATCAGCTGCTCATAGGATTTCAATTTGCCTAATAGAGACTCAGTTGATATCTCATTGAGGCTTCTGGCTTCTTTGATTGGCCAGATTCTGGAATCCCAAGAGCTTGGGAAGCACATCAATATCTTGCCATTCACCTCTGTCAAGGTGATGTCCTTGTCCAATGTTTTGAGCTCATTGATGATTGAACTCAATCTATTATACATGTCAGCCACTGATTCTGTCTCATCCTTTTTGAAGTTCTCATATAGGGAAATGAGACTGGATCTTCTGCCATTTCTTTCATCTGCAGAGCCAGCTACCATTTGGTTAAGGGAATCCCAAATGGCTTTGGCTGAGGTGCACTCAGCCACCTTCTGGAATATGTCATCTGACATAGTTTGGGCTAAGATATTCATTGCCTTAGCATCTGCCATCTTGGCCTTTTTGTATGCATCATTGTTTTCTGGAGGAGGAACTGTAGTCATGTTTGTTGAAGTGCTTGTAGAAGTTATTGGAGCTGGAGGTACTTCTGTCAAAATAACAGAAAAGATGTCCTCATCAATAGAGTTCATGTATAACCTGATTCTTTCCTTCCAGATGACATACTTGTTAAGGTTGCACACTGGAGGTCTGATGCTTGCATAATCTTTGTTTTGGGCCATGTCTTGTGAGGAGATAAATCTAATAACAAAAACAAATAAACAGATCTAACAAGAAGGATCTTTGTGGTTCAGGTGTTAGCCTGTACAACCACTAAGGTGTGGTATTTTAACCAACCTCCCTCTGATACCAATTGAAAGTACAGGTTAGATCTGAAATACTCTAGAGGGGGGGGGGTGAATACAGTATAGTGCTCACTAAAAACTTTTTACAACTTTTGTTGTATTCCTAAGTGAACAAGTCAGTAAGTAAATAAAACTAAGCACAGCAAACTAAGCAATCATAGAGCACAACCAAAACACAAAGAAAAGGGCAACCACACGACACAAGAAATTTTATAGTGGTTCCCCAACCTGGGTACATCCACTCTTCTACCACCCTTGTAGGAATCCACTCAGGTTTTTGATCAGGTGCCTGACACCAATGAGCTTTTGATCAGGTGCTCAAAAACCAATCCTCAAGTCTTTTGGAAGGAGACTTGCAACCAGAATAATTTTGAAGGGAATTAAAACCCAGTACAGTAATTGGAAGTAAAGAGATGGTGTCTTCTCTGTCAACCGTCAGAGAGAAGACTTGTGGATTGATGGTAGAATATTTAGCTCCCCCTGAGATCTTGAATTGATCAGGAATGCTGGAGCACTACTTCAGGGTGATAGATCTTCAAAGACATAAAGTGCCTGGACCAGAAATTGTTTCAGGAACTCCTTTGACAGATTGAATAATTGTTGTCCTTTAAAGTAGTCCTGTAGAATTGAAGGAAAGAAGAAGACTCTTGATTGAATTTGATTGTTCTTCTTCTTCTTCTTGAAGATGTTCTGTGGTCAGGCTGATTGCAGTAGAACTTTTGATTTGAGTGAGCTTGTTCTTCTGTGCAATCTGAGCGTGTGTCTGATTGTCTTTCTACTTGTTGTCTGTGTCTGTATGACTGACTATGGTACTCTATTGCTGATTGATTCTTTTCTTTCTGTATGTCTTTTCTGGCCGAGGAACATTCAAAATTTGAATGTTGAGTAGTAATTGCAGTCGGCCTTGGAAGGAAGCGACAATCAATGATTTCCCCAATTGTCCCATGGAAAATGGCATGTAATCATCCATAGTCAATGCGCGTTCTAACGGTAACATTCCGAGAAGATCTGACATTAATAACTCTGGAATCATCGCCAAGAAACGGGACGGGAAACTTGAAGATAACCTAGTCTGGATTCGTCGAACGAAGAACGCAATTCATCGAGCTGAGTTTGAGTTCGTCGAGCTGAGCTTGAGTTCGTCGAGCTGAGCTGGAATTCGTCGAGCTGAGCTTGAGAGAGTTCGTCGACCAGACAATATTCATTCGTCGAGCTGAGATTCACCATTCGTCGAGCAGATAATTATCACTGTCAGACAGTATTCGTCGAACTGAGATCAAAATTCATCGAACAAAGAAATATTGTGGACTTAGCCAAATAATCTGCATCTGCTGAAATTCAGTGTCGACATAAGCTGGTGTCGACTGATTGATCTTGGTGTCGACTCAAATCTCCTGGTGTCGACATAAATTGGTGTTGACATAAATTGTCTGGTGTCGACACAAACCCTAAGTGTCGACACAAATACTCTGAGTTCAGAATTCGTCGAGTAGAGTACTGCCATCGTCGATATGAGAAGCTGACTTCGTCGACCTGAGAGGTTGAGAACTTGAGGTCCAAGTTCGTCGAGCTCAGAATCTAATTTGTCGACCAAAGCTTGAAGCTGGACTTAGAAAAATTCTGAAGTTGTCCTGACTTTGTCTTGAAGAAGAACCTCAACATTCGTCGAATAGATAACTAAGATCGTCGAGCTCAGCACCAAGAATTTTCTCACGATCGTCGAGCGCAGAACTCCTTTCGTCAAGCTGAGTTCGACGAACGTCGAACTCACTTTACTTAGTCTTGAAATTCTCTAAGTCTGAAGTCTCTGATGGTCTTGATGATAGCTGGTCCTTCTGAAGTTGAACCTAAGGACTTGCCCTAGACTCTAGGACACAACTTGACCCTGGCTATACATGTTGGGTCACATCCTAAGTCAGTGAACCTAGCCCAAATCAACTAGGGATCCAACACTATATGCTATGCGACGGATAGGGGATGTTACATGTGGCCCCCTTAGAAGTGGGGGGGGGGTGAATAAGGGCAAATAAAAACATTTTGTAAACGAAAAACATAAGGCAAAATTAATGCAAATGTTAAGATGATATTTTTCCCAACCCATGAGATATTCCAAACACTCCAAAATTTAATGAAGATGAATACAAGATTTTATTTCTTAAGTAATGAAAAAATATAAACATAGATTTTAATATAGCTTGAAATCAAGGCTACAAATGAAAAATATCTTTTGAGTTTTCATCGGTCCATCTCCTAAGGAGCAGTAGGCTAAAGCCTATCTCTCCCTAGATGCATCTACTAGCCTCCCCTTATATCACTGCATGACCTAGTTACTGCACCCAAGACAACGATTTCCTCCTAAGCGACACACAGACCTAGTCGCTACTCACAAGGTAGCCATTTCTCTAAAAAATACACATACATAAAGAAATAATAAACTAGAAATCTGAATGAAAACAACCTCTAGTGCAGAGGACTTAAAAAAGACGATCAACCCTTGCAAAGATCGCCTGAATTGTAATGAATGAACACACTCTTCTTCGCCCTTCAACTTAATAACACACTTCAAAGTTTTATTTGGTTCCAACGGAGTTGTCATGCTTTGAAATCTCAACACAAAAGCTCCTAGGTTTATGTCCTGAAATGCTCGAAAAATGGCATTTTTATGCAATTTGAGCTATCGCCCCGCAATATCCCAATATCACCCCGCGATATCACCAGAGTGTAATACCCCAATTTTTCAGGATCTTGAGCCTTTGGAAGCTATCGCGTGGCGATATGTAGTTATCGCCCAGGGATAGCCTTGATTCGTTGAATCCAGACATTGAGAGCGTTGAGTGGTGACGTGCGGCGGTAGGATGCTATCACATGGTGGTAGCTCGTGCAGCATTGAGTGAAAAGCATTGAGTGCTAGCGCATGGTGTTAGCTAGCTACCGCGTGGCATTAGATTGCTGCCGAGCGACGTTAGCTAGCTACCGCGCAATGGTAGCTTGGCATTGAGTGCATTGAGAGGATGGCATTGAGTGGTAGGGGTTGAGTAAGCAGACACACAACGTTAGTACTACTGTCGGCATTAGCGCGACATATTTTTTGGCCGAGCACTCAGGAAACTACCACCTGACGGTAGGTAGTTATCGCCCGGCGATAGTGTGCGGGAGCAATTCCATCGTTTAGAGTTTTAGCCATCTGATTCATCTTAGGATTTGATCCTATGGCCCATGACACTCCGTCCAAAGTGCATATATAGGGCTGAGCGGGATTTCTTCCACATTTTCTTCTCTTTTGGAGTTGAGTAGGGTTTGGAAGAAAGAGTTAGGAGGAGAAAGAAGAGAGCTTTCTTCCGCCATTCACGGGAGCTTCAGAGCTCTGATCGTCGATCTGATCCCAGATCTGTGGAGAGCACTTGGAGGCGCACGTTCTCATCCATGAAAAGCAAGGTTTCCATGGCAAGGAATAGAAGTCGTAAGGTAACAACACTTCTCCTCTTGATATTTAGGATGTGTGCATGGCGTCCATGTTGTTTTTGCTTTCATTCAAGATTTTAGGCACCAGATCTCTCAAGTGAGAGGGATTCAGTTTGCCATGGTTCAAGAGTAGCCACCGAGTCGATTCAGTCAATCCCCAGCAAGATATTACACTAGAAATACGCTCCGTTAGTGGATTATGCATTATGGGTGAAGCTGTAGTCGCGAGCGTTAGTCTGACTCAGTGATGTTACGCAGCGAGCCTTAAGGACTTTGATTGAAATCCATTAGCAGCCAGACACCGTTTGTGATGTAGTTTTCCCCCTCTTTCGTGTGAGTATGTGTAAGTAGAACCGAACTTGTTGGAAATTGCAGTACACGCTAGTGCGCGAGGGTGGTACAGTACAAATGTTGGATTAGGGCGCGAAGGGCTTGGGATTGTGATGTGCTAAGGCATGGTTTGTCTCTTTTGTCGGTTGCCTAGCACGTGATGCGCAATTCATGTGTGGAGAGTGTCCCGGCGAGACAAGTCCCCTTCTGTGAAACTGATAAGAATGCCAAGCTTAGGACAAGCCTGAGTGATGAAACCCACGAGCGGGTAAGGTCCAACTAGGGTTCTTAGAATCGATTTGTGTGTGAGATAGAATCTTGACGTGAGAAGTCAGGGCTTGCAGGCAAACCCGAGTTTTGTGAACCACAAGATGGTGGGGCCTATGCAAGAGTTCCATATGGTGGCTTGTGTGCCGTTTGGGGAAATTGGAAGTACCCTTGTGTTTGCAGCTTGAACGCCGATGGGCAAATTGGAAGTACCCGATTGATGATATGTTAGAAGTATACAATTTAGGGTTCCTTAGGTGAAACCCAGGATTGCATACATGCTGTATTATAGGCCCCTTTATATTACATGCTTAACTTACAAACATGTTTGTTGTATGAGACATTCAAACCTGTTTTATAGCCTTACATGTTTATGTATATTGCATATTAAGTGCTGACCTACAGGGTGGTGGTGTACCCCGGAGTCCGCTAGGGATGGTCGGGAGGAGATGTGCTGGTTACACAATTGAGGTCAGCCTTTGCTGACCCACATTACCACAAATTTTTACCAGGCAAGGATCGCAAGCAGGAGCAAGCTCATCGGCCAAAAGGGCTTAAGCCTCAGGAAGTAATTCATTTTATGTAGTAGCTCTATTTTGTGGAATGTTATGCTTAATACAATATGTTTCCGAATTGCATACCGAGGTAGTCTAGGAGTGCTTATGCACGTTGATGTTTGATGTTATTGTTTCAGTTTTGGACTCATGTTTGTTATAAGTCCTTAAGGCCATTTTGATACTCGTATGTTAGTAGATAACTTCTGGTGTTATTGTATGTTTCCACTGTGTTTGGTTAGAGTTTTGAGTTGGGTAGTTTATATCATCTTATAATGCTTAAGCTGTGGCATCTATATGTTGTGGGGCCTTGGCAAGACCCATATTATACAGTCATTACAGAGGAGGTGTTATAATTTGGTATCAGAGGGAGGTTAGTGTCCAAGGTAAGGTTTCATGGTCGAATGTCAAAATCGGATCACGTTAAGAAGTTATCCACATAGGAGTTGGTGTGGTGAAAGACTATCAACCCGAAAAGGCAAGTATACCTATCAAATTGTAGTACCAAGGTCGTATTTAAACTCGGTGCCGTCAAGTACTGCTACTCACGCTTCTACTATTATCCTACCAAAAGATTGTTGGGTTTTGAGAATTTTGAAAATTAAACTGAAACGAAATTAAAACGAAGCAATGGATTAAAAAATAGAACTTGATCTATGATTCACCATGAAAAGAGATAAAAGAAATAAAAATATAATTTTATAATTGCGAATTAAACTCGACCGTGACGGATCCGAAAATAAGACAAAATCTCGCTAGAGCATTAAGTTTCCTAACTTATAGACGCTTTGATCGAAATCTCTTTACAAATCAAAGAGGCCTAAAGTTGCATTATCGAGGCGATCCGCACTATTGGATTTGACTCCAATCCGGAGGATTTACGTCGTCCTATCTCTAGGATTGCGTGCAACTCCTTCCTTCTTTGAGTGATCTTTCAAATCAACGAGTCTCTCGACTACTATGAAATGAGATCAAAGGCCTACTATCGTATATCGGAAATACGGAGTCGGCACAAAATAAATCAAAGAGGGATCGAGTGAAATTTAGCAAAAATAAAATTATGAAGTAGTAGAATTCCCATCTCAAATCATGGATCCTCATGATCAAATGCTAAAAGAAGATTAGCTACGCATATTGGAAAAAGGAAACAACAATATAAAGAGAAGAAAATATCATTTTTATTGATACTAAACACAAGAGTACACAATTCTAAAACAAAACGATACTATATTATTCAAACGAAACGAGATTGTAACAAGGGAAACTAAGAAATAAAATTACAACAAAAGCTCTCTTGACTTGTACTCTCCACTTGCTCTCTCCAAAATCTAACCTCAAAGCATGAGACCATGGTGCCTTTTATAGATGAGGAGGGAAGATTCTAGATGGGAATAAAAAAATGGCAAGGGGGGGGGGGGGGGTGGCCGGCCATGTAAAGGGAGAGATGTTCATGCATGGCATTAAATGAGAGAGAGAGAAAAATGGGAGGTTCATTGCATTTCATTTATGGGAATGATAAGAGAGAATGTAAAGTAGAGAGGGGGATGAATGAGGAATAAAGAAGAGAGAGAGGAGTGGCCGGCCATGCATAAATGAGGATGGGCTGCATGGTTGAAGTGGGCCGACCAACTTGAAGAGGGCTGCACTTTGTGTGCTGGTTGCATGGGCTCGGGTTCACCATGAGGAGGGGCTCGGCTTGCATCATGTGGGCTTCAAGGGAAGGGGCCGGGCTGCTCCAAACTTCAAGTGCTGCATGTGGGCTGTCTTCAAGTGGAGGCTCGGGTTTAACTTGAAGTGGGCTGCATCATGTAGCATGTACCTACAAGAAAATAAAGTATAATAACAATAGTTATATAACAAAACATAACACAAATAAGTAACATAATATTAGTTATTAAAACTAAACTAAACATAACAAACATAACATAACATAATAATAGTTATATCCATGACAAAACACAAGTAAACATAGAACATAAAATTAAACATGAAAATGCATAAAACACATAATTAAACTAGGAATTAATATATTATAAAAAAAGACATTAAAACATGAAACAAAACATAACAAGCATAAAATATAAATAAACTTAGGTATTTTGCATACTAAACTGGCCCCAAAAACGATGACTAAAAGTAATCATCAAATTCCCCCATGCTAGAGTATTTGCTTGCCCTCAAGCAAATGAAAATGAAAACTAGGGGAGAGAAATAAAAGTAAAGAAGCAATTTAGATTTCATAGACTAAGAAAACCAAAACATGAAAAATTAAATTATCCTAATTCCTATGTTATCAACTAGTGGGGTGAGAAGTGCACAATAGAAAACTTGAAAATGGAGATCTAAAAATATTATTAGAACATAAAGAAAAATTACATATTTCTAAATCCCTAAAACAAGGCATCCAAAATTAATGAAAATAAGAAAAACAAAAGTAGAGATTCTAAATAAACGGTGAATTGAACGAACTACTAGGTTGCTAAATAACAATTATCCCTAAATCACCTCAAGATAACCTCCAAAGAAATCCATCAATGATGGTGGCCATGGATTTGTCTCTTCACACTCTCTCCACTACGCAGGTTCACGTTCTAAAGATCAATAGGGGTTTTATAGGCGTAAAGACTTGGCTTAGGTAAATGATTAGGAATTGGAAATCAAAGATAAAAATCGGCATTTAAATCACACTAAACAAAGAGTTAGCTTAAAATAAAAAAAATGATAAAAATAAGAAATGACAAGTACTTCATTTCTCCAGTTCAAACTACAAAACAAGGCCATGAAAATTTTTCTTTTCAAAATTTGGCCACAAATAAACTTTTTCTCTCTTTTTTTTGGTTTTTTTTATTTGATAACATTTTTATAATAACTTTTATTTTCATAAAAAAGAGCCCCAAATGCAAACTAATAATTTTCCTTTTCATTTTCAAAGATAATAACCCTTCTCAAACAAAACATTTAAGCTCAAAGTTTAGTGTGAAAAAGGAAAGACATTTTGGCTTTGGAGAAATAATGAAATGAAAGGTGGAGCTAAAGACAAAGAAATATGGAAAAAAGGCCCAAAAATTATTTTGCAACGGTGAAATTTGTGGTGCGCAAGAAAGGTTCAAACGAGTCAAAGGGTGTTATAAATCATTTCTAAAGTACGTAAAAATGACGCAAATGTTTCGAGAGTAGCTAGGGACAAGTTCTAGACACCAAGAAAGTATTACCCCACAAATGAAAAAAGAGATAACATTACCTAGCAACCCTTCGTACGCAACTAACTGAATAAAAAGAAAACTACAAATTGCTAACTTACAACATAAAAAATAGATGCCTATATTTAAGAACAAGAAATTAGTAAAACTAAGCTATGTAAGAATGATAAATTTAGAAAACCAATTCAAGGAAATCTACATAGAACTACAAAACCGCACGGGCCTACACATCACCAGAAGAAACATAAAAATAAGGATAGAAAATATTTTTTGATTTTGATTTTCAAATAGATTTTAGCAATTTTTTGTATTTTTTTTATTTTTGATTTGTTTTTGGGTTTTTGTATTACTTAAAGAAAAAGTAGTACTAAAGAAGCTTAATTAAACTATTAAAAATAATTTTTGTTTTTGTAGAAATTTAAAACAGTTTTTTTTAAAAAGAAAGAAAACAGAAAACAACTAAACCCTCCCACATGCTTAGCGTTTTCATTGCCCTCAATGAAAAAAAAATGAGAAAGAGGAGGAGAGAGAGAAAAAGGGAAAGTGCAGGAAAGTAAAAACAATAGTAAAAAAAACAGGACTTCCCCGGGGTTATGAGGCCGAATGTGGATGTCGCTCCCCCATGCTTACGCTTTACATCACTTGATCATAGGCAGACTTGACTTGATCCATCTTGAAATCAACAACGTTGGAGCGGCAATCACGAACTTGCTTGGTTGGCCTCTGGAAGGAAGAGCAAAATAAAAGCAAAAAAATAGATTCCGTGGGCAGGTGCCCAAGATTGTTCTTTATTACAACAATTTAAAGTTCGAATAATAATTATAAAAGTCTAAGAATAAAATGAAATGTCCAACATAAAAGAAAGTTCCACGAAAGAAAACATTACGATATAAATAAAAGTTGTTCCGCAGCAGGAGATACATAATCATTTGAAAAATATAACCTTAAGCGATGGCCATTTACTTTAAAATCACCCTTATCCGGGTACGAGAGTAGCACAATTCCATAAGGAAAAACCTGTTTGACCGTAAAAGGTCCAGTCCAACGAGATTTTAGTTTTTTAGGGAAGAGACGTAAACACGAATTAAAAAGAAGAACCCGATCGCCTAGTTTAAACGTTTTAGGGTGTCGCAGTTTCTTATCGTGATAAAGTTTTGTGCGTTATTTATAAAGTTTGTTATTTTCGTAAGCGTACGCTCTCCATTCATCGAGTTCATTCAATTGATTTTTCCTATCCTCGCCGACTGAGTGCGGATCGAAATTAAGAAATATTATCGCCCAATACGCTCGATGTTCTACTTCTACCGGAAGATGACACGATTTTCCATAGACTAATCGGAAAGGAGTACAACTGATGGCGGTCTTGTACGCTGTCCGATAGGCCCAAAGAGCATCGTCTAATTTTAAGGACCAATCTTTACGAGAAGTAGAAATAGTTTTTTCCAAAATTATTTTTAGTTCTCGATTGACCACCTCGACCTGACCGTTAGTTTGGGGGTGATAAGCGGTGGATAATTTATGCGTAACGCCATATTTAGTTAAAACCTTAGCTAGTTGGGCGTTACAAAAGTGGCTCCCCCTATCACTAACGATTGCTTGAGGAAAGCCAAAAACATAAAATAATTTTTTTAAGAAATTTATGACTACATGAGCGTCATTACTTGGTAAAGCTTGGGCCTCCGTCCACCTAGAGACATAATCTACGACGACTAAAATGTATTTATTTGCTAAACTTGAGGGAAATGGGCCGACAAAATCTATGCCCCACAAATCAAAAAATCCGCAATCGAGAAAATAATTTTGTTCCATTTCATTTTTATTAGAGATGTTTCCAGTCCGCTGGCACCGATCGCACCCTCCCACAAAGATTTGTGCATCTTTAAATGTGCGTGGCCAATAGAAGCCAGCACTAAGTACTTTGTGTGCGGTGCGGTTTGCTTGAAAGTGCCCGCCAGTCGGACCTTCATGAACATGTTTTAAAATTTGTTGACCTTCTTCCCGGGAGACACATCTTCTTACCGCCTGGTTCGCACAAATGCGAAATAGAAATGGATCGTCCCAAAAATAAAACTTCAACTCAGAAAAGAATTTCTTCTTTTGCTGAGAGGAGTATTCTTTTGGGAGGATGCGGGCCACCAGATAATTGGCCAAATCGGCAAACCAGGGGGTAGAAGAAGAAACGTTTAAAATTTTTTCATCCGGAAAAGAATCAATAGGTAAATTTTCATCAAAAATATCAATTTCAGGATTTTCTAGGCGTGAAAGATGATCAGCCGCTAATTTTTCCGCTCCTTTCTTATACCGAATCTCCAAGTCGAATTCTTGAAGTAATAGGATTCAACGAATAAGACGCGGCTTGGCATCCGGTTTAGAAAGGAGGTACTTCAAAGCGGAATGATCCGTAAAAACGATAACCTTAGAAAGAGTGATGTAATGTCGGAATTTATCAAAAGCAAAAATGACAGCTAAGAGTTCCTTTTCAGTTGTAGTGTAATTTTCTTGCGCTGAATTAAGCGTTTTGATAGCGTAATAGATTGGGTGGAAATTCTTAGCTATACGTTGTTCTAGTACCGCACCGACCGCAAAACTACTTGCATCGCACATAATTTCAAAAGGTAAATCCCAAACTGGGGCGATCATAATCGGAGCATTTATAAGTTTGGATTTAATTAAGTCGAATGCCGTTAAACAAGAATCGTCAAAAACAAAAGGAGCGTCTTTCTCGAGAAGGTGGGTGAGAGGCTTAGTAATTTTTGAAAAGTCCTTAATAAATCTTCGATAAAAACCCGCATGCCCTAAAAAACTTCTTATCGCTTTGACATTCGTAGGCGGAGGTAACTTTTCAATTACTTCCATTTTTGCCTTGTCCACTTCAATTCCCTTAGCCGAAATTTTGTGGCCAAGGACTAAGCCTTCACGTACAATAAAGTGGCACTTTTCCTAATTTAAAACTAGATTTGTATATTCGCAGCGTTTTAAAATTTTTCCTAAATTCTTTAAACATAACTCAAACGAGTCGCCAAAAACCGAGAAGTCGTCCATAAACACTTTCATAATGTTTTCTACATATTTATCGAAAATGGCTAGCATGCACCGCTGAAAGGTAGCTGGTGCGTTGCATAGCCCGAAAGGCATCCTACGGTAGGCAAAAGTTCCGAAAGGGCAAGTGAATGTTGTCTTCTTTTGGTCATCGGGTGCGATAGGGATTTGGAAGTATCCCGAAAGACCGTCGAGAAAACAAGAAAAACTATGCCCTGATAAGCGTTCTAAAATTTGATCGATAAAGGGAATGGGGAAGTGATCTTTACGCGTGGCATCATTTAATTTATGGTAATCGATGCACATCCTCCATACCGTTATCGTCCTAGTTGGAATTAAATCATTATTTTCATTTGTTACTACCGTGATCCCACCCTTCTTAGGTACAACCTAAACCGGACTTACCCACTTACTATCGGAAATAGGATAGATTATCCCCCCATCTAATAACTTAAGAACCTCGCTCTTCACAACCTCTTTCATATTAGGATTAAGACGATGTTGAGGTTGTACTACATCCTTAGAATTATTTTCAAAAAATATTTTGTGGGTGCAAAAGGAGGGGCTTATGCCAGGAATATCAGAAATTTGCCACGCTATAGCTCGGCGATACTTTTGTAGTAGTTCGATCAATTGATCGTTTTCGGATTGAGAAAGAAAAGCCAAGATTATAACGGACAATTTAGAATTTTGTTCAAGAAAGGAATATTTGAGATGTTCGGGAAGGAGTTTTAGTTCTAAGTTGGGTGGTTCATCGTAAGAGTTCTTTAAAACTTTTTCATTTTCAAAAACAACATTTTCATAATTTTTTTTGTCTAAACACTGGTTCATTTGCAAAGTTGGCTTGCGCGGACATAACCGTGTCTTCAAAAACATTTGTAAAAAAATCAAAAAAAGAGGAAGAAAAATCATTGGAAGAGACATTTGAAAGATAAAGAGAGGAGTCTTCATTTAAAACAACAAGGAAGAAACATGAGTCGTCAATTTTTAAAGATTTTTTCATGGATTGATTTATTGAAAACGTCACCTCGTCATCTCCCACGCAAAGCAAAAGTTTTCCGTTACTTACATCAATGACCGCTCAAGAGGTGGCTAGGAAGGGACGACCAAGGATAAGGGGAACCTCGACGTCTTATTCAATATCAAGAATGACAAAATCCACAGGGAAGATGAATTTGTCGACCTTCACTAGCACATCCTCAACGATACCTAACAGATACTTAATTGATCTATCAGCCAATTGAATACTCATACGCATAGGGCTGAGAGTGCCCATTCCTAGCTTTTTAAATAATAAAAAAGGCATTAAGTTGATGCTCCCACCTAAATCCGCTAGCGTGTGCTTTACAAAAAGATCACCAAAAACGCAAGGAATCGAAAAACTACTCGGATCATTTATCTTTTTAGGAATATTGGAATATTTTATGACCGCCGAGCATTCTTCATTTAACGTAACATGAGATAAGTTTTCTAATTTCTTTTTGTTCGTTAACAGGTCCTTAAGATATTTAGCGTATTTTGGCATTTGGCTAATCGCTTCATGAAATGGCAAATTATATGAATTTGTTTAAACATTTCAAGAAAGCGTTGGTATTAATCATCTAACTTATCTTTACTAAACTTAGCGGGGTAGGGAGGTGGCGGAAATTCTTTTAAAGTCTCGAGATCATTATTTTTAAAACCATCGTTTTCTTTTCCAAAATAGATGTTTCTTGTTCATTTTCAAATATAGAGTTTTCTTTTCCAAAATTTTTATTAGTTATTTCTTCGTCACTAATTCGTTCAGCAGTAGGAGAAGCAATCACCTCTGGCTCTTCCCTTGTGGTGGGCTCGTGAATTACTTTGCCGCTCCGAAGGGAAATCGCTTTCGCGTGCTCCCTTGTGTTTGGCTCAGTATTTGAGGGAAGAGTCCCATGTGGCCTCTCGGAAACCATCTGTGCTAATTGACCGACTGTATTCTCTAAATTTTTCATTGAGCCTGATAGATTTCCAATGGTCACTTCATTGGTTCTTATGTATCTTGAAAGCATTTCCTCCAAAGAGGAAGGTTTTTGAAAATGTTGATTTTGTTGTTGTGGTGGTGGTGGTGGTGGAGTGAAATCGTGCGGTGGACATGCGGCATTCGCAGGATTACTCCAAGAAAAATTTGGATTGTTACGCCATCCGGGGTGATATGAGTTTGAAGAAGAATTAAAACCAGGCAGAGCAAAAAAATTAGAAAAAACAGAAAAGTTCGAAGCATTATTTTGAGCAGGCCTGGGTATGTTCCCAAGATAATCCACCTGCTCGGCAGCAGCAGCATTTGCATTTTCATATACCCGAGGGGCGGTGGCAGCAGTCATCTCCGAAATCTTCTTATTCAGCATCTCCACTTGCAGCGCCAGTTGGGATACAGAGTATACTTCATAGATACCTGCAGTTTTATTTGGGCGAATCCTAGGAGAATTCCACTGATAGGTGTTCATCGCCATGTCCTCAATAAGCTTAATAGCGGCTTCTGGAGTTTCACGGTCCAAAGAACCACCGGAAGCGGCATCTATCATTTGCTTAGTCTCTTGATTTAGCCCATTGTAAAATGTCTGGACCTATAACCATACAGGCAGAGCATGATGTGGGCAGCGTCTTAAGAGTTCCTTGAACCTCTCCCAAGTTTCATAGAGGGTCTCGGAAGAAATTTGCGAAAAAGAAGTAATATCATTTCTTAATTTCGCAGTTTTAGCGGGAGGGAAATACCTAGCTAGAAATTTTTCAGTTAGAATGTTCCAAGTAGTGATTGATGCTCTTGGAAGAGAACTTAACCACTGTTTGGGTTTAGTTCTTAGGGAGAAGGGGAAAAGCCTTAGCCTAATTGCATCGTCTGAAACACCATTGATTTTTAAGGCGTCACAGAATTCAAGAAAACTAGCAATATGTAAGTTCGGATCTTCATCTTGTAATCCGTCGAACTGCACATATTGCTGCACCATTTGTATGATGCTAGGCTTAAGCTCGAAGTTATAGTTCGCAATTGCAGGTCGAACAATACTTGTTTCTGTACCCTCCAGGTTGGGTACAGCATAATCGGACATGGTCCTTTGCTGAGCCATTCCTGGGTTAGGATCTCCCATTTTAGAATTAAAATTACAATTACCGCCGGAATCCTCAACCACTGTTTGAGAAGTGGAAGCCCCGAATCGTAGTTGTCTCTGAAAGAAGCATTCGATTTCTAGGTCCAAATCAACAAGTAGCGACGGATTCGTGCGGGTCATGCGCTAAGAAAAATAGAAGGAGAATGGAGAAAAGAAAAAGAGAAGAACGGAAATAGAAACTTGAAGAAGAAAATAGAGAAAGAAAAAATTGTTTTTTTTGCAGAAGTAATAGCGGAAGCGTTTTCCTAATATTAACGAAAAAGCCTCCCTGGAAACAGCGCCAATAACTTGGTGTGGTGAAAGACTATAAACCCGAAAAGGCAAGTATACCTATCGAATTGTAGTACCAAGGTCTTATTTAAACTTGGGGCTGTCAAGTACTGCTACTCACGCTTCTACTATTATCCTACCGAAAGATTGTTGGGTTTTGAGAATTTTGAAAATTAAACTGAAACGAAATTAAAACGAAGCTATGGATTAAAATATAGCACTTGATCTATGATTCACCATGAAAAGAGATAAGAGAAATAAAAATATAATTTTATAATTGCGAATTAAACTCGACCGTGACGGATCCGAAAATAAGACAAAATATCGCTAGAGCATTAAGTCTCCTAACTTATAGACGCTTTGATCGAAATCTCTTTACAAATCAAAGAGGCCTAAAGTTGCATTATCGAGGCGATCTGCACTATTGCATTTGACTCCAATCCGGAGGATTTACGTAGTCCTATCTCTAAGATTGCGTGCAACTCCTTCCTTCTTTGAGTGATCTTTCAAATTAACGAGTCTCTAGACTACTATGAAATGAGATCAAAGGCCTACTACCGTATACCAGAAATACGGAGTCGGTACAAAATAAATCAAAGAGGGATCGAGCGAAATTTAGCAAAAATAAAATTACGAAGTAAAAAGAATTCCCATCTCAAATCATGGGTCCTCATGATCAAATGCTAAAAGAAGATTAGCTACGCATATTGGAAAAGGAAACAACAATATAAAGAGAAAAAAATTTCATTTTTATCGATACTAAATGAATGAGTACACAATGCTAAAACAAAACGATACTATATTACTTAAACGAAACGAGTGCAACAAGGTAAACTAAGAAATAAAATTACAACAAAAGCTATCTTGACTTGTACTCTCCACTTGCTCTCTCCAAAATCTAACCTCAAAGCATGATACCATGGTGACTTTTATAGATGAGGAGGGAAGATTCTAGATGAGAATAAAAAAAATGGCAATGGGGGGGGGGGGGGGGTGGCCGGCCATGTAAAGGGAGAGATGTTCATGCATGGCATTAAATGAGGGAGAGAGAAAAATGGGAGGTTTAGTGCATTTCATTTATGGGAATGATAAGGAGAATGTAAAGTAGAGAGGGGGATGAATGAGGAATAAAGAAGAGAGAGAAGAGTGGCCGGCCATGCATAAATGAGGATGGGCTGCATTGTTGAAGTGGGCCGACCAACTTGAAGAGGGCTGCACTTTGTGGGCTGGTTGCATGGGCTCGGGTTCACCATGAGGAGGGGCTCGGCTTGCATCATGTGGGCTTCAAGGGAAGGGGCCGGGCTGCTCCAAACTTCAAGGGCTGCATGTCGGCTGTCTTTAAGTGGAGGCTCGGAGTTAACTTGAAGTGGGCTGCATCATGTAGCATGTACCTACAAGAAAATAAAGATAATAACATTAGTTATATAACAAAACATAACACAAATAAGTAACATAATATTAGTTATTAAAACTAAACTAAACATAACAAACATAACATAACATAATAATAGTTATATTCATAACAAAACACAAGTTAACATGGAACATAAAATTAAACATGAAAATGCATAAAACACATAATTAAAGTAGGAATTAATATATTATAAAAAAGACATTAAAACATGAAACAAAACATAACAAGCATAAAATATAAATAAACTTAGGCATTTTGCATACTAAACTATCCCCAAAAATGATGACTAAAAGTAGTCATCAGGAGTATAGCGGGAATGTGAGTGTCCTTGTGTGTATGTTTTGCGAGAGAAGCTGATTTTTGTTTTACCTTGCTCTTGTTAAGGGTGCAAGCGACGATGCAGAGATGTCAAGGCCGCAAGAGGAGCCTTCAGCGAGCAATGCTACTACTCCGAGTCTGAGGAGCCTTTGACGGACGCAGAACTTAGGGTACACATGCTCAATTGGTCTTTTATTACTACCGAGACGAGAGAGCGCATTGGTTGGAGTCTTGGAGGAGTTGACTTCGAATTGGTAGCAACTGTTCTACCGTTGGCCGAGTTTGATGTGATCTTGGGGATGGACTGGCTTGCAGAGCAGCATTACAGTATTGACTGTCTATCAAATGTAGTGACCCTAAGAAGCGAAGAAAAGGCAGAAGTTATATTTGAGGGCCTTAATGGTGTGGACTGTTCCCTGATTTCGGCCATGCAGTTGGTGCAGGCAGTTAACCAAGGAGGAGTAGCTTTTGCAGCAAAGTTGGAAGTTCAAATTTCCAAGCTATCTCTTATAGAAGTGTCGGTAGTGGAAGAATTCGAGGATGTGTTTCCTGAGGAGTTACCTTGAGCCCGTCCTCGACGGGAGATCGATTTTTCGATCTAGTTAATGCCAGAAGCTAGACCAGTTTCATGTCCACCTTTTAGGATGGCACCGAAGGAGTTGGCTGAGCTCAATGTATAGTTGAAGGAACTATTGGAGCAAGGGTACATAAGACCCATTTCTTTGTCATGGAGCACGCCAGTGTTGTTCATAAAGAAGAAAGATGGTAGTATGGAGTTGTGTATAGACTACCGGGATTTGAATAAACTGACCGTCAAAAATAAGTACTCTAAATTGGACTTGAAGTCAGGATACCACCTGTTGCAGATTCGAGATGAGTACATACCCAGGACAGTGTTTGGTACGAGGTATGGTCACTTCGAGTTCTCGGTGATGTCGTTCGGGTTGACAAATGTTCCATCAGTATTCATGGATTTGATGAACTGAATGTTTCAGGAGTATTTAGACTCATTTGTGGTGGTATTCATTGATAATTTTTTGGTCTACTACAAAACAGAGGCAGAGCATGAGGCTCATCTGAGAGAAGTCATGCAGACTTTGAGAGAGTTCTAGTTGTATGCAAAGTTCTCAAAATGTGAGTATTGGTTAGAGAAGGTTGCGTTTCTGAGCCATGTAATTAGTGGTTATGGGGTGGCGGTGGATCCATCAAAAGTTGAGGCCATCAGATATTGGCCAGTTCTGAACACTGTGGCGGAAGTCAGGAGTTTTTTTTGAGTAGCTGGGTAACTATAGAAGATTTGTGGAAAACTTTTCATGGATATCTCTGCCCCTCAATTCTCTGACTCGTAAGGACCAGAAGTTTGTGTGGACTCAGGAGTGCAATCATGCATTTGACAGCTTGAAGGAAGGGTTGATGACAACTCCAATCCTAAGTCTTCCGAAAGGGACTGAAGGATTTCAGATTTTCAGTGATGCATCAGGTTGCGGTTTGGGTTGCCTGTTAGTGCAACATATCAATGTGATAGACTTTGGGTTTAGACAGTTGAAACCTCATGAGAGAAATTACCCTGTCCATGACTTGAAATTGACGGGGGTAATTTTTGCGTTAAAGTTTTGGAGGCACTATGTGTACGGTGTGAAGTTGGAGATCTTCACGGACCATAAAAGCTTGAAGTATCTCCTAGATCAAAAATATTTGAATATGCAGCAGTGCAAATGGGTCGAGTTCCTTGGGGATTATGACGTAGCAATTCAGTATACGCCGGGCAAAGCCAACGTGGGGGCGGATGCCTTGAGTAGAAAATTTGTTGGACAAGGGAATTGGGTTGAAGCTCATGATGAGCAGTTGGTGCGAGACTTTGAGTCCCTCAGCATCATTTATGTAGCAAGAGGCGAGTCTAGAATGGCTCGATTGAACTGGATAGAGTTGCAGAATGACTTGTCCGATCGTATTCGGGAAGCTACCAGTATGGATGCAGAGTTTCAGCCATTTGTGGTGGAAGCTCAAAAAGGTGAGGGTAGTGCCTGAAGATGATTGATGGGATCCTAAGGAAGGACAGAAGGATATACAAACCATAGTTCGACAAGCTCCATGGGGAGTTATTTTTTGAGGATTATTTCGCGAAGTATTCCATTCATCCGGGCAATACAAAGATGTACTTGGATATGAAGAAATCATTTTGGTGGCCTGGTTTGAAGCGGGATGTTGCTTTGTATGTGATTCGATGTCAAACTTGTGCCTTATTGAAGGCTGATTGTCAGAAGTCGGACGGATTCCTGAAGATCCTTCCTATCACCTAGTGAAAATTTGATGATATCTTCATGGACGTTGTGCATCGCTTACCTCGGTCGCAGTAGGGAAATGATATGATTTGGGTGATCGTGGCACGCTTGACCAAAGTGGCTCATTCATCCCAAACCGTAAAGAGGACAGCATGGAGAAGCTGGTAGAATTATATATTCACAACATTGTGCGGTTGCATGGGATTCCAAAGAGTATTGTTAGTGATCGTGATGGACGGTTCATATCTAAAACTGGAGATTAGTACAAAAAAGTCTGGGCACCAGACTCAAGTTTAGTATGACGTTCTATCGTCAAACCGATGGACAAACAGAAAGGATGAATCATACAATGGAGGATATGCTAAGAATGTGTACTCTTGACTTTGGTAAGAAGTGGGAATATCACCTTTTAATGTTGGAGTTTGCCTATAACAACATCTTCCAAGAAAGTATTAAGATGGCACCATACGAGACTTGTATGGAAGGCAGTGTCGAACACCGATTTCTTGGACAAAGGCGGGAGACACCAAACTTTTGGGAAAAGAGGCGGTGACTGATGCTTTCGAGTTGGTGCGAACAATCAGGAGCGCATGAAGGATACTCTGGATCATCAAGCAAGGTATTTTAATGCTCACCATTGGAACGCGGAGTTCGCGATTGGCGACTGGGTATATCTTAAGATTATGTCGTTCAAAGGCATTTCACGGATTCATCGGCTCAAGAAATTAAGTCCGAGGTTTTTGGGGTCATTCGAAGTTATAGATCATGTTAGAGAAGCAACCTACCATTTAGCATTGTCTACAGAGCTGGGTGTACTACACGATGTCTGTTGGGTATTTCATTCACATGAACCCAGATTTGATGAAGTCACCCTGGAACTAAGATGAATTAAGTTGTATTTGATGCTTGGTTTGAGCTATATGTTTGCAGGAGTTTCACTGGGAAGTGTAGGCCAATGTCAGCCCACAGTGGGTCACCAAACACAGGAACTGTGCAATGTAATCCCTCATTGCATATTCCAAGGTGTTGACTCATGTGTGGTCTCTCTATTGGGATACACTTCATATTCAAGCTATTGGACTATGGGAAAGGCATTGAAAGTTGGCTACTCTAGAAGAATCAGTTTTTCCAACATCAGAAAATTTCTAAGTGTTTTACTCGAGTAGAGCTTTCACCTACTCGAGTAGTCTGGGTATAAGTTACTCGAGTAAAGGAATCTTGTACTCGAGTAGACATAGTCATATACTCGAGTAGCTAAGTCACCTACTTGAGTAGACCAAGTCATATACTCGAGTAGCATGCTTATATACTCGAGTAGATTACTCGTTATACCCGAGTACCATAAGGTTTTTCTCATCTAAATTTCTCTAAGTCATTTACTCGAGTAAGTATATTCACATACTCGAGTAGATAGAAACATACTCGAGTAGTTCATTTTACCTACTCGAGTAGTTCATGTGTCACCCGTGTACCTTGCTATTTCCCTACTCCAGAATTTTTCCAAGTCTTTTACTCGAGTAGAACTTTCACCTACTCGAGTAGATTACTTCCTCTCGAGTAGTTTAGTTCAACTACTCGAGTAGTTGCCAGCAGTCCTCTTCAGAATTTTTCTAAGTATTCCACTCGAGTAGTACTTCATGTACTCGAGTAGTTCATGTAATATACTCGAGTAGCTCTTCCAATACTCGAGTAGATCCTCTATATACTCGAGTAGGTCCCTTCACATACTCGAGTAGTTCTGTCTGCCTACTCGAGTAGTTGATCTCTATATACTCGAGTAGTCTTTTTATACATACCCGAGTATGTTTCCCATCATATACTCGAGTAGTTATTCAACTACTCGAGTAGTCATTGACTTACTCGTGTAGTTGGCCAAATCTTTCCGAAATTTTGCTAAGTCATTTTTCTGACGGGATTTTTCAAATCACGCGACATGATTGGTCCACGTGTACATCATTATGACCGATTATGACCGATTATGACCGTTAGTCTCTCCAATATAAGGTCTTATCAGAAAATGACAAACACTAAGTATTCTCAAAGATTTCTTGTAATTTCTTTTTCGAGAAATATTCTTCAGCCGCCTCCTCTCTGACTTTCGCGAAACGGAAGCTGCCGCCGCCGCCTTCTTCTCCGGCCAAAGCTTCTACTTCAGAGGATTATTCTGAAGAAAAGTTACAGATCGAGATCGACTTCACTGATCATATTCTCTCTCGAATTCTATAAAAGCGAGTAGATCCAGATCGAGGCCGAGACCTTCTTCACCGATTTCTGAAAGTGCTACAAAGTTGAAAAGAAGATCCTGTCCGTTTCCTTCAGATCTGAGTGATTTACTGTTTTATTCTTGTAAACTCTTTATTAATCTTGTAGGAGAAATCTTCTCCGAGTGTAGGAGTTTTTCACTCCGAGTTTGTAGGAAGTGCTATCTTCCGAGGTGTAGATCCGTTTTGTTTGGATCGAGTTTGTAGGAACTTTGTTCCGAGGGTAGGATCGGTTTTTGATCCGAGATAGTGGAGTAGCCGAGTCTAGTTGATTGCTAGATCGGTGAGGGAAAGTGGATGTACCCAAGGTTGGGGAACCACTATACATCTTGTGTCGTCTGTGATATTGGTAGATATTTCTGTGCTGTGCTCTAATTATTTTTTTATTCCGCAAAAGATGCACAAACCACCTATTCACCCCCCTCTAGGTGATTTAGGTCGACAACAGTTTTCTTTCAATTGGTATCAAAGCCAGGTTGATCGTTAAAAGGTTAACACCTTGATCAGATCCAGATCTGTTGTCTGAAAGATTCTACCATAAAATGGACAAGGGCAAAGATTTCTCCAAGCTTCCTCTGTGCAAAAAAAACAACTTTCCCATGTGGAAAGAAAGGATAAAATTTTTCATGGAAGCTGTGGATCCAAGGATCTTCATGATCGTTGATGAAGGTCCTTACGTTCCCATGACTATGTCCACTATCGACCCTACCAAGAAAGTTCCCAAAAAGCTAATGGATCTCGACAAAGACGAGATTGCACTTGTCTCTCTCGACAAGAAAGCTAAAAACATAATAGCAAGTGCAGTCGATGACTCGATGCTGTAGAATTTGATTCACTGTCAACCAGCTAAGGAGATGTGGCACTCCTTAGTCACTTTGATGGAAGGGACTGAAGAAGTAAGGGATGATCGGAGATCACTTCTCAATCAAAAATATGAAGTGTTCCGACAAGGGAACAAGGAAACAATTGCCGACACCTTTGAGAACTTCTTCAAGATTGTAAATGGCTTAAGGGTGTATGGTCGTGTCTTCACAAATGGAGAACTGAACGACAAATTCTTGAGATCCTTAACCAAGGAATGGGATAACAAGGTATGTGTCATCAGGGAGTTCGGGAAGCTAGCTGAAACGGACCCGAAAAATCTCTTTGGAAAGCTTATGTCCTATGAACTCCAAATCAATACAAGAAAAGCTGAAGAAGAGAAGGGCAGGTCTGCTCTAAAGGAGAAATCTGTTGCTCTGAAGGCAGACACCTCCAGAAAGACTAAGGCTGCCTCCCCCGCTCCAGCTCCAGAAGTTGATGAAGAAGAAGAAACATCAGAGCCCAGCACCTCAGGCTCTGAACTATCTGAAGGAGAGTTCTCCTTGCTCTCAAGGCAATTCAAGAAGTTTCTTAATAAAAAGAAACAATGGAAAGGCAAGGATGCCTCACACAGAAGATCGCGGCATGATGACGATCGATAAAGAAAAGGCTCAAGCAGCCACGACAGGTATAACACTAAACAGAACAAATACGTTTCAACTGACATCATTTTCTACTGTTGCAATAAGCCAGGTCACGTCATTACTGACTGCCCTCACAAGAAGAAGGAGGGTGGCAGAAGGGAAGACAAGAAATCCTCACACAACAGGAAGAGTAAAGAGAAGAGCCTCATAGCCAAAAGGAGCAAGACTCTTAGCGACTCCGACTCCTCAGAGTCAAGCGAAGAAGAAGAAGCTTACTTTGTGCTAATGGCTCAAACAGATGATGAACAAGAGCCCCAGTTCACTGGGAAGGTAAACTCTCACACCCCTCTCTCAGAGTCTGAAGTCTCTGAACATGATTGCGAGAGTAGCTCCTCTGACGATGAGTCAGAATTGATGGCCCAGTATAAGGAGTTAATCATGGCTTACGACAAATGTCCTCGAGTCGTGAAGACTCAGGCTAAAGAGATCAAATCTCTAAAAACCGAAGAGAGCAACTTGAGAGAGAAAGTCGCAAAGACTGACTCGCTCGAGGAAAACTTCAATAATACTATTGAAGAATATAACAAGGCTCTTGAGAAACTTGACCTGAAGGAGAAGATCATCAAAGGTTTGGAAGCCGAACTTGCGGCTGAAAGGAAACTTGTTGAGAGTTTCTCTAAGCCCAAGACGGTTCTTCCATTCATTGCCGAATTCTCAGCAAAGGCCAAGGGAGCTGGACTAGGCCATGAAGAAGCTCTAAGTAAATCATCTAGGAGAAACAAGAATCAACGGAAAAATAAGGCCTCCAAAAAGGCCTCAGCCGAAGAAAAGGGAAAAGACCCTCAAAATCAAACCACATTCAGAAAGGTCATCTTTCCAACAAATGAGTTTGATTTTGACTCATCATACGGGCACTTTGCTAGGCCTACTTATGTAGAGCCAAAGTCCCGCTATCAAGGATGGGCTCGACCCCGAAACTTTGGCGAAAGTGTCTTTAAGGCACCTTATGAAGAAGTTGTTCTTCAGAGCTATGACCCTTTCAATCATGGGCATAACTTCAAGAACGCACCAAAGACAAAGCCTGCTGTAGAAAAGCCCATAAAGGAGAAGAAACCATGTGATTGCCATCATCATGAGGCATCTTCCTCCAAGAATGCTACCCCTGCTAGACCAAATTTCCAAAAGGTCAAGCAGGAGATCTTGAGGCAAAGGTACAACAGATTTGACTGTTGGTGCTGTGACAAGGTTGGTCACTTCCCCATAGATTGCTAGTTCAATTCCAGAAACGCTGCAACCCCTCATGTCAGCAATATGAGAAAGACCGCTCATAATGCCAACACTCGTAGGGGGAGCACTCTAACCCGAGTCCAAGGACCCAAACGTGTTTGGGTTCCTAAGGCGAATTGATTGTGATTGCAGGGATGTCGAAAGGCCAACAAAATGCCTATCTGGTACTTAGACAGCGGATGCTCTCGGCATATGACCGGGACGAGAAGCCTCATTCAGAACTTTACTCCAGTCGTGAACTGACCAAAGGTCATCTTTGGAGGTTCAGACCGTGGAATTACGAGAGGCAATGTATGATTACTAACGACAATGTATTCTTCTCGGATGTGGCCTATGTTGAAGGATTGGAACACAATCTTATTAGCATAAGCCAACTCTGCGACAAAGGATACATAGTTGAGTTCCATGCTGATAAGTGCTTGATCAAATCCGTTGACAATATGGAAACGATTCTATCCGGCACTCGAAGCAGTCATATTTTCTGTTTAAATTTCATCTGTATAGATTCCTCCACACCAGTGTGTCTTTTGGCAAAAGATAGTGCGTCTCTTGGTGACCAATGACACAAGAGACTAGCACATATTAATTTCAAAACAATTAATAAACTATTTTCAATGAACTTGGTACGTGATGCCCCAAATGTCAAATGCGTCAAAGACAGACCTTTTCATGCATGCGTAAAAGGCAAGCAAACAAGGGCTACCTTTAAAAGCACTGTTGGCAAAGACTCTAACAGATGTCTCCATCTATTGCACATGGACATGTTTGGTCCACTGCAGATTAGAAGTTTGGGAGGCAAGGAATATACATTGGTAATTGTTGATGACTACTCGTGCTTTGCGTGGGTGTTCTTTCTGAAACACAAGTCAGATACCTTTGATATCGTTACCAATTTTGTCAGGCAAGTCCAGAATGAATACAACTGCTCCATAGTCAAAATCAGAAGTGACAACGGAACAGAGTTCAAATCTGGTGCCATGACAGAATTCTGTGAAAGCTTAGGTATCTTTCATGAGTTTTCCTCTCCTCGTACTCCACAACAAAATGGAGTGGCTGAGAGAAGGAACAGAACACTCATAGAGGCCTGCAGGACCATGTTGAGTGATGCTTCACTACCGGAGTACTTCTGGGCTGAGGCCGTCAACACTGCATGCCACGTGCAAAATCGAGCACTCATAAACAAAGACCACAATAAGACTCCTTACGAACTTCTGAAAGGCAGAAAACCAATAGTCTCTTACTTTAGAGTCTTTGGCTGCAAATGCTTCGTACTTAACAATGGCAAGTATCATACCACCAAGTTCAGCGAAAAGAGCTTTGAAGGTATTTTTGTAGGATATAGTATCCATAGTAAGGCATATAGGATTTTTAATAGAAAAACCCTGGTGGTGGAAGAATCGATACATGTTGTATTTGATGAGACGAGTTTGCTGCAAAGCAATCCGTCTAGTGTGCTTATTGAAGATGCAGGTGAAAAGCTGAAAGAAACTAGCTTGGATGATCCGTCCGAAAAGAAAGGCGAGAAGTTCATTAAGATCACCACTCCAACTCCCATTGGAGAGGCTGATGATCAAAATGGAGAAGTCATCCAGGACGAAGAAATCACTCCGGTGTTTGAAGATAATCCAGATGCAAGGACTCTAGATCTCAGACATCTGAAGGATCACCCCATGGATCAGATCATAGGAAATCCCCGGGATGGTGTCAGAACTCGGAGAGGTACAACTAATGAGAATCTTCATTTGAGTTTTCTCTCACAGGTTGAACCAAAGAAATTTGAGGAAGCAAACTCAGACGCATCGTGGATAATGGCAATGGAAGAAGAGCTAAATCAGTTCAAGCACTGCAATGTGTGGATGCTGGTTCCAAGACCCAAGGGAAAGAACATCATTGGAACAAAATGGGTCTTCAGGAACAAGATGGATGAAGACGGGACTATCATAAAGAACAAGGCCAGACTCGTCGCTAAAGGCTATCGTCAAGAAGAAGGAATCGACTTCGATCAGACATATGCTCTAGTGGCCAGGCTGGAGGCAATAAGGTTATTCCTAGCATATGCTGCCTTCAAAGGCTTCACCGTCTATCAGATGGACGTGAAGTCGGCCTTCCTGAATGCTAACTTAAAGGAGGAAGTGTATGTGGAACAACCTCCAGGTTTCGTTGACCCTAACTTTCCCGATCATGTCTATTTTCTGCACAAGGCCCTATATGGTCTGAAACAAGCTCCTCGAGCTTGGTATGAAATGCTGTCTACCTTTCTACTTGAGAACAAGTTCACAAGGGGAAAGATAGACAAGACATTATTTCTTACGGAAATAAAAGGCAAGATTTTGCTAGTGCAAATTTATGTCGACGACATTATCTTTGGCTCTACAGATAACAACCTCCGCAAAAAGTTCTCAAAACTTATGCAAGGGAAGTTTGAAATGAGCAGTATGGGCGAGCTGAAGTATTTCTTAGGGCTTCAAGTTAAACAATCTGAAGATGAAATTTTCATCTCAAAGACCAAATTCACCAAAGAGCTAATTAAGAAATTTGGAATGGAGAACGCAACCTCTATGAGGACTCTAATGGGTTCAACTATGTCTCTGGACAAGGATGAAAAAGGGAAACCTTTTTATGAAACCAAGTACAGAAGCATAATTGGATCCTTGCTCTACCTTACTGCCCGTAGGCCTGACATAATGTTCTCAACATGTGTCTGTGCTAGATTTCAGGTGAACTCTAAGGAATCTCATTACGCTGCTGCAAAGCGGATCCTGAGATACCTTAAAGGCACACCAAATCTTGGCTTATTGTACCCAAGAAGTAATGACAGCGAACTAATTGGATTTTCAGATGCAGATTTTGCAGGTAGCAAAGAAGACCGGAAAAGCACCTCAGGGACTTGCCAATTCTTCGGAAGAAGGCTAATTTCCTGGAGTAGCAAGAAGCAGAACTGTGTCGCAATCTCAACGGCTGAGTCAGAGTATATCTCTGTAGGCAGTTGTTGCGCACAGTTGCTATGGATAAAGAATCAGTTCGAGGACTACAACCTGCAGTTCAAGGATATACCCTTGTACTGTGACTCCTCTAGCGCAATTGCAATAGCCAACAATCCAGTCTCTCACAGCCGGACAAAACACATTGAGCTAAGATACCACTTCATCCGGGAACATGTGGAGCATGGAGACATAGATCTCCAATATGTGCCTACAGATAGGAAAGTTGCAGATATCTTCACAAAGCCGCTGGACGAGACCAAGTTCTCGTTCTTCAAGACCGAGCTTGGGATGCTCAACAAAGAGGACTAAAGAAGGCTGAATGACTAAGAAGCAAGTAATTGCAAAGGGTTAGTCAAAATCTACTCTTTCTCAACTTTTTCAAAATTCAACTCGAGAAGCATGAGACATACTCGAGTATCTAAAGACCTACTCGAGTATATGAATGAACCTACTCGAGTATGTGTACTGACCTACTCGAGTATCTAAAGACCTACTCGAGTAAGTTTCTCACACACTCGAGTAAGTCACTACCTACTCGAGTAAGTCTCTCACCTACTCGAGTAAGTCCTTATCTACTCGAGTAGTTTTCTCACATACTCGAGTAACTCCAGTCGACCTACTCGAGTAGCTCCTTTATCTACTCGAGTAGCCTATCTCTCTCTCGTGTCCTGATTCCCAGTTTTTCAAAAATTGTTCTATTCGCCACCCAAGGCTATATGCCGCCTCTTTGTTTAACTTAATTAGCAGAAATTTAAGAGATATATATATATGAAATTCCGAAACATCAAACCTACTCGACATCATTTCTATCTCTCGAGTACCCTCCCTGTCTCTTCGCCTACCCTGCCGACTCGCCTCCGCCAAAGTTGCAGAGCTCTCTCTCTAATTTCCTCCAGGCATTCGCATCCATGGCGACTTCTCACAAGATCGGCGTCGGCTCCGAACTCGTCACCGACGGTATTGCAGAGCTCTCCGACGATTTCCACAACCTCCTCATCCTCCTCGACACTGCCGGCCTCTCCTTCATCCTCCAAGAACCCTGTCGCGTTCTCTTCCCCGAAGTTGCATAATTCTTCTCAAATCTCAAGGTTCGACGACATGGCAAAGTTCTAAAATCTACAGTAAAGGGGTTGAAACTCAAGTTCACCAAGACCTCTGTCTCTCAACTTCTCCGTTTACCTATTTGTTAACCCCTCATCCGCAACATACTGCAAGATGCCAAAACCACCCCTCAGCAGGCGCGGACGAAACATGTCCGTCCGCTCAGTCCGGCAACATCGCCAGTCGGGCGCCAAGGGTGATACTCCAGCAGCGGACGCAAGGCCTAGTCCGCTCAGTCTGCCGGCACGTTGGGCAACAGGTTCTCCAGCGGCAGACGAAGTATCTCGTCCGCCCAGGCCGCCGCCCTCCAGTGGGCGCGCCCAGCAGCAGTGGAAGATCCAGCTCGCGAGCCCAGTCCGACACTTCTGTGCGGACTGGCGTGTTCTTTCTTTTTGCTTCCCGTCACCGCTGCCCGGTTCTCCTGTACCCCGGGCAGCAGGTTATTTTAGCCCTGCCCGTTTGGGCAGGCCCCCTATCCTATAAATAGGGGGGAGGTGGTGCACCCAAGGCACGCTGACTCGGACCCAGGAGCCTACTTGTTACAGGCTGCGGACTCGAATCCTGTGCCTTGCGGACTCCCCCTTGCTCTGCTTCCCTTTGTCTTTTCCTTTCACTTGTAACTGTATCCTTCTTCAATCAAGGGAAAGCTCGTCGCAAGAGAGGCATTCAGGCCGCGACGGGCGAAGTCTGTTGTCGCCGTGGTTCACGGCCCTGCTCCTCTTTCAGCTCTCATCCGCTTAGTAGATCTCTACTCGCAGTCTCCCTATTCCCCCCGTGTTCGAACAGTTAGCTGGTTGTGCTCGACCCCCCTTGTGTTTTCGTGCATCAACAGTTAACACGCGACCTTCAGATCCGAGTAGTGTTTTGAAATCAGCGGACACAAGATGTCAGACCGCAGAGCCCGCTCTTCAGACCGCTCCAGCTCTTTAGAAGACTCCCTTTGGGATGCGATTGAACAAGCTCGCCTTGAGGCCGAGCAGTCTCGCCGGCAGACCGACCAGCGTCTTGACACAATCAGCCAAGCTCTGCTTGCTTTGGCCCAGCGGCTTGCTCCTCAGGCCGCAGCGGACCAAGCGAACTCGCCCGTCCGCCAGACCCCAGCTCGCCGAACTCCGTTTCGGCAGTCGCCAGAAACTCCTCGAAACCCTGCTCAGACCGCAGCCCCTTTGCGCCCTCAAGAGGAAGAGTTTGCTTTCAGAGAATTCTACAGAGAAGCTGCTAGGGGCACTCCTGCCCGCCAACTTCGCTTTGCTGATCGCCAGTCCGCCGAGCCCGCGGACTCTTCGGCTCCAGTCCGCCCTTTCTATCCTGCAGAGTTTGACACCCCGTCTCCCTTTGTTGACCGAATTCGATGGGAATCGGCCCCGAGCAACTTCAGGGAGCCTCGCATCCCTTCCTATTCGGGAACGACAGATCCAGTTTCTCATCTCCAGGCATTTGAGGGGGCAGTAGCTTTGAGATGCCTCACAGATGCCATCAAGTGTAAATTGCTGGTTACCACTCTCGAAGGGCAAGCGAGAGAATGGTTCTATGAGCTGCCTTCGGGCACTATTTCTTCTTTTGCAGAGCTCCGTAGCCAGTTACTGCTGAGGTTTGCTACCTCAAGGAAGAGGAAGAATGGGCCAGCCGCCCTATTCGAGATCAAACAGAGGGATAACGAATCGGTGGCACGATTCGTTGATCGCTTTCAAAGAGAAATTCAGGGGGTGAGGAATGTGAACCCCGACTATTACAAAGTTGCCTTGATCCACGGCCTCCGGGAGGGCCCTCTGAAGTTTAAGGTGACGACAAAGGCACCTGAGACCTATCAGGAGTTGATCGCCATGGTCAACCGCTTCATAGAAGGGGAAAATGCCAATCCGACCTACGTCTCATCCCTGACAGCCAAGGCTGAAGGAAGGGATGCCTCCGCTTCTTCTTCTCGTGGCAGGCCCCCTCGTCCAGACTTCCAGCCTCCGTCTCAAAGAGGCAGAAACTTCCGCAACAAAAAACCTTTCCAAGGCCATCAACAGTTTCACGAGCAGAGACTGCCGTTGGCCGCCGCTCCTGCCGTTCCTTTGCAAGCTCTTCCCATCCTCCAGCAGGCAGCCTTGCCTGCCCCGTGCCAATATGATGAAAGTCCCATGGAGGACCCTGCAGATCTGGACCTTGACGAAGTCATCCAGATCCTGCAAAGATCAGGAGAGAGGAGGCAAGGGCCTCAGAAGATGTGGAAGCCGAGGGATAATTCACAATTCTGCCAATTCCACAAGGAAAAGGGCCATCTGACTGAGGACTGCAAGGTCCTTCGCGCGCTGATAGATAAGTTGCTTGCCGAGGGCAAGATTGACCTGACCAAGAAGGATTCTCCTTCCTCGTCGAAGCCATCCACCTCGAAGGGCAAAGAGGTAGCAGAGGCTTACCAGGAGTGTGTAGATGTGGAGGATGAAGGCCGTCTGGGGCCGATCAACGTCCCAGTGGAATGCTTTGATTCAAATGATGAAGGGATTCTAGGGCGCCTCTTCTTCATCCATGGTGGAGCTGGGACCGAGTCCACCCGGAAATCTTCAATTTCAAGGGTCACCCAGACAGAGGTGGCCTCTTCTTCCGTTACCCCTCCAAGGGAAGTCGTCACCTTTGGTCCAGAAGATCTTCCTCGAACAGCCAATCCATTTGATGATGCAGTTGTAATCCAGGCTGGTATTGGGGACTTCACAGTGGACAGAATTCTTGTTGACACAGGGAGTTCAATCAACCTCCTGTTCAAGTCTACCTTCGAGGCCCTGAGGACCGGAAAGCCTCTGCTTTCCACTGAGGGGCCACTCTATGGATTCTCAGGAGAGAGGAAAGAGGTGGAGGGCAGCGTCACCTTGCCAGTGAAGCTTGGAGGGGCAACAAAGCAGATACAGTTCATAGTAGTCGACGCCCCCAGCAGCTACCATGCCATCTTCGGCAGGACCCTGCTGAACAAGTATCAAGCGGTGGTTTCCACTTACCACCTAGCCATCAAGTTCTTCGCCGATGGGAGGATGTGCCGGGTCCGGAGTGACCCAAGGAGAGCAAGGGAGTGCTACGTCCGCACTGTCAACATGGTTGAAGCTTCCCTTGCTCCAGCAGAGGCTGCAGAAGCCTCTTCCAGTTCGAAAGTTGCTGCTGATGAAGGTGCTCACCTGGAACCTGCCCAGGTGATGCAAGGAGTCCCCATTGCTGAAGGGGAGGAGAGGAAACTCTCCATCAACTCGGAGCTTCCTGAAGATCAAAAGGCTGAGTTGATTTCCTGCCTGCTGAAGAACCTGGATGTCTTTGCCTGGTTGGCAGAAGACATGCCGGGGGTGGATCCTGATGTAGCTTGCCACCATCTGAATGTTGATCCCAGCTGCAAGCCCATCCAATAGAAGAAGAGGGACGTGGCAACAAAGCTTGCAGAACCAATAAGGGAGGAGGTTGCGAAACTCCTCAAGGCGAATTTTATTAAAGAAGTGCAATATCCCACCTGGATTTCAAATGTTGTAATGGTTAAAAAACCAGGGGGAAAGTGGCGAATGTGTGTAGACTTTACAAAACTTAATAAAGCATGTCCTAAAGATTGCTACCCCCTGCCTCGGATAGATTCTTTAGTTGATTCCGCGGTAGGATACTCTTACATGAGTTTTTTAGATGCGTTTTCTGGTTATCACCAGATAAGAATGCATAAGCCCGACGTTCCTCACACGTCGTTCATAACTAACGATGGATGTTATTGCTATCTTGTCATGCCTTTTGGGCTTAAGAATGCTGGCGCGACCTATCAACGGATGATGGACCGTGTGTTTAACCATCAAAAAGGAAGAAACCTAGAAGTGTATGTAGACGATCTCTTAATTAAGAGTAAATCGTTTTCGCTGCACTTGCTAGATCTAGCAGAGACGTTCGCTACTCTGCGTAGATACAAGATGAAACTCAATCCTTTGAAGTGTACTTTTGGAGCGAGTAAGGGGAAGTTTCTTGGTCATCTCCTTACTCCGGAGGGACTTGCCCCCAATCCTGACAAGGTGAAAGCTATTCTTGAAATGCCTACCCCTCGTTCACCGAAGGAAGTTCAGCAGTTAGGGGGAAGGCTAGCAGGTCTTGCAAGATTCCTCTCTCGGGTTGGAGATAGGAGTGCCCCCTTCTTCAAAACTCTCCGCGGTGCATCCAAGTTTGAGTGGACAGAAGAGTGCTCCAAAGCTTTTGAACAGTTAAAGATACAGCTTACCTCGTCGCCTCTGCTTCAGAGCCCCAGGCCAGGAGAGGTTCTTTTCTTGTATCTAGGGGTTGGCCCTGAGGCCGTCAGCTCCGTTCTCCTTCGGGAAGAAGGCAGAAAGCAGTTTCCAATCTACTATGTCAGCCATATCTTGAAGAGTGCTGAAACGCGGTATCCGATCTTGGAAAAGTTAGCCTTGGCACTGGTCATGTCAGCTCGCAGGCTCCGTCCATACTTCCAAGCACATTCAGTCCAAGTCATCACCGATCAACCTTTGAAGGGTGTGTTGGAAAAGCCCGAGCATTCCGGCAGACTAGCTAAGTGGGCAATAGAGCTAAGCGAATTTGAAATCTCTTATGTGCCCAAGACAGCCATCAAAGCCCAAGTCCTAGCTGATTTTCTGATTGACATGCCAGAGTCCAGCTCTGATCAGACAGAAAGGTCACCTTTGGCTTGGACCATCTATGTTGATGGTGCCTCAGGCAGAAGTTCTTCTGGAGCAGGAGTGGTTCTCATCAATCCAAACGGAGTCAAGTTGGAGCAGTCCATCAAGTTCTACTTTCCAGTAACAAATAACCAGGCCGAATATGAATCTTTGCTAGCAGGTTTGAGGCTTGCAAGAGAATTAGGAATCGATCATGTCCACATCAAAACTGATTCTCTTGTAATGGCGTCGCAAGTCCTCGGCAACTTCGAAGCAAGGGAGCCAGTCTTGAGAAAATACCTAGCTCTTGTGAAAATAGAGATCGGCAGATTTAAAAGCTTCACTATCGAACATATCCCCAGAACAGAGAATGAGGAGGCCGATTTTCTCTCTAAGCATGGGATGCCTTCAGGAGGCACAACTTCCGAGCTCTTCCGCCTGGCAGTGGTGGAAGGAGATTTGATGCAAGTAGATCAACGCGCCTCTTGGATGGACCCATTCATCCTATATCTGTCAACAGGAAATTATCATCATACAGTTAGAGACAAGAAAAAGTTCAGAATAAAAGCAGCTCACTACTCTCTAGTGGCGGGAATCCTTTATAGAAAGACCTTCCTCTCAACCATGGCCCGATGTGTTTCAGAAGAAGAAGCTCACACCGTTTTGCAAGAAGTTCATTTAGGAGAGTGTGGAAGTCACTCTGGAGCAAGAACTCTTGAAAGATGAATCCTGCGGCAAGGGTATTTCTGGCCCACGATGAAGAAAGACTCAGAGATCTGCGCCAAAAGGTGTGTTCAATGCCAGAAGTTTGCTCCGCTTCAGCACCAAGCAGCTCAGTCTCTCAGGTCGATTGCAACTCCTTGGCCCTTTGCGGTTTGGGGAATGGATCTCATTGGTCCTTTTCCCTTGGCAAGCGGGCAACGGCGTTTTATCATCGTAATGATCGACTACTTCAGCAAGTGGATCGAAGCCAAGGCATTGGCTAAGACAACGACTCAGATCGTCAAGAACTTCATTTGGGGAGAAATTGTATGCCGGCACGGGATACCAATGGCAATAATCACTGACAATGGGCCACAGTTCAACAACTCAGAGATGATAGATTTTTGCAGGCAGATCGGAACAGAGCTGCGTTTTGCATCAGTTCATCATCCCCGAAGCAATGGCCAGGTAGAAGCTGCCAACAAGCAGATCCTCAACTTGCTCAAGAAGAAAGTGCAGAATCTCAAGGGCAGTTGGGCTGATCAGCTTCCATCAGTCCTCTAGTCCCTTAGAACAACGCCATCATCCGCAACCGGGGAGACTCCATTCAAACTCTCTCATGGCTCAGAGGCGCTCATCCCGATTGAGTTTGAAGTCCCGTCACCCAGAGTGCTGCTTGCAAGAGAAGGTGTTGATGATTGGGCTGAGTTGAATAATGAGGAGATGAGGTTCAGCTTGGAACACATCGAGGAGGTCAGAGATCAAGCAGCCATAAGATAGGAAGAGGTCAAAAGAAGGATGGCCCGTTACTTCGATCAGAATATAAGGATCAAACACTTCCAAGTGGGAGATCTAGTTCTAAAGAAGGTTGATGCTGCTGCAAGAGCTGGTTCAGTTGGAAAGCTTAATCCAAATTGGGCCGGCCCTTTTGTCGTCAAAGAAGCATTAAAAAGCGGCGCTTATCGCTTGCAGACATACGAAGGAGAGGATATACCACACACGTGGAGTGGGGATGACCTCAAGCGGTTCTATTCTTAAAACCTCCTTCTACTATCTGTATTCTCTTCAAAAATTGTTATGAATAGAAACTGCTTGCTAACACTTCTTCGAGTGTTTTGTTGTAATCATAACAGATAAGGCGCTAAGAGAGATTTCAAAAACGGTTCTACACCCGAACCTCCTTTTTTCTTTCTTATGCTTTCTTTGCAAATGCATTTTCTTAATCAAAGAATCCATACTGACCTTTTTTCTAGTGTTTTCTCTCTCTCCCAAAGACCTATAACGGTTCCCTGATACCAGGAGACATCGCCGAGTTCGGCTAGACCTCCCCTAGAGCCGTTGTCATTAGCGTAACACCACGAAGACCACGTGTTGCGGGGAGATTTCGCACCGTGTAGTGGGAGCTTGCAGGCTCTAGCGCGGTTGGATTCTGGACTTCGGATCCCGGCAGGTACCTGACCCCACCCTTGCATTATGGAGGGCAAGGTGGGTGTAAAGCTCTACCACGCTGCTTTAGGGATATTGTTACAACTTCGATGATCGCGTGAGGAAAGTATGCCGTTCCGGCTCACCTGCCCGCGGGTCATCTTAGCTTGTAACTCTCGAACACTCCATGGTAGCCTCAAGCAGTGCCTGCAGGAGACCCACAGCTTAGATTGTACTCGAGGCAAGAGGGCAGGGAACCGTTCCGCCAAGTGAGCATCTTGCTCTTCGCAGGGAGTTATTTGGGTTGATTCTATAGCTTGTAGCCCGGTGAGGAAAGTATGCCGCTCAGGCTCACCTGCCCACCTGGTCGCGAGTTATAGGTCATTTCTGTTTTTAGCGGACTGCTTTTCTCTGTCCGCAGAGTCCGCTTATTTGGGTTGATTCTATAGCTTGTAGCACGGTGAGGAAAGTATGCCGCTCAGGCTCACCTGCCCACCTAGTCGCGAGTTATAGGTCATTTCTGTTTTTAGCGGACTGCTTTTCTCTGTCCGCAGAGTCCGCTTACTTGGGTTGATTCTATAGCTTGTAGCCCGGTGAGGAAAGTATGCCGCTCAGGCTCACCTGCCCACCTGGTCGCAAGCTATAGATCATTTCTATCTTTGGCGGACTGGATTCGTTATCCGCACAGTTTGGAACTTGGGATTACAAGCTGGTTATCTTTAGCGGACTGATTTTCTCTATCCGGTCAGTCCGCCGACTTGGGTTGATCTTATAGCTTGTAGCCCGGTGAGGAAAGTATGCCGCTCAGGCTCACCTGCCCACCTGGTCGCAAGCTATAGATCATTTCTATTATGAGCGGATTGGTTTTTTGTATCCGCTCAGTCCGCAGGGTACATATTCAAGTTTATATTCCTGTTATAAGAGGATTGGTCTCCTATATCTGCTCAGTCCGTAGAATGATTCTCGCATTATTTGATAAGTTAATCAATGTGCTTTTATATTATGTGCGGTCTGGCTTGCGGACTACAGCTATAACTCTAAGTACCCCAGGCATTGTTATCAACTGGCTGTTCTCTAAGGCGGATACTGAATGAGTACCTGTCTATTTCTTAAATCAGCAAGATTCGTTAAATGATGTGATGAGCGGACCGTAACTTAAACTCAACAGGGTCCGCCTGACAAAATTCTTCTTTATTGATTAATCAACGCATCGTGCGGACCGCTAAGTATCGGTGCAGTGAGCATGGAAAAAAGAGCATTGCAGGAAGCACACATGCCAAAAAATATCCTTTTCTATTTTCGTCAAAAAATTGTTTACATCGTTCAATATGTCCGGCGGACTGCAATCTTGCGTCCGCCACTTTTTACAAAAAACAAGATTACAAAATATACATATGCAATGATCAATCAGTCCGCTGTCTCTTCTCAGGAGGTGCAGGGCTGTCACCGATAATATCGACATCTGGAGAATAGCCCCCCGAGCTGCTCCCGCTGCTACCTGATCCTATACTAGTGGCGGACCCGCTATGCGAGCTCCCAGTAGCAGAGGAAGATGCAGAGTTGTCGGACTCGGCGGACAGCTCTTCTCCTTGTCGGCTCGATGCAGCATCGTCCGCATTTTCCCTTACACCTTGCTCTTGGCCCTGCGAGCCTCCGTCTCCTTTTTCTTCTTCTTCTTCTTCTTCTTCTTCTTCGTCGTCTTCATCCTCATCATCATCTTCCTCAATAACCTCTTTTCCTTTTTTGGCTCTTTCCATCGCTGCGACCTGAGGGGCCAGCTCCGGAAAGATCTCCATAAAGGGGACGCCGCCCACTCCCTCCTTCATGAGGCCGTCGCGGGCAAGCCGCTCAACAGCAACCTCAACTGTCTCCATCACAAAAGGGAGCGTGGCGGCCTGGAATTTATTGTTCTCCAAGTCATAGGCGACCTGCAAAAGCAAGATTGCAAACTATCAGACAGATCGCGGCGAATACCAAATCTAGATCACGGCGAATTCAACTCACCGCCAGCTCCTCTCTTTGCCGGGCATTCCTTTCTCCCAGCCGCGCGTTCCTTTCCCTCAGCGCTTTATTAACTTTCTGAAGCTGTTCATTTTGCCTCAACAGGTCTCTGGCCATAGTGGCAACATAATGATTTGTCACCGCGCTGTTCGCAGAGGCCTGAGAGGCCAGCAGAGGGAGGTCGGCGGCGGACACCTTCTTCATTTTGCTCAAGTTGCGCTTTCCGTAGAGAGTGGAGAGCGCAACATGGGCGTGGCGCGTTATCCGCGGACTCCTCCACGAGGTAAGTGCGGTGGATAAGCGGACATGCTTCTCCTTGCTGTGCCAATGGACCATAGGGTTCCCCCTAAGGTCCCTCTGGCTGATGCCAAAGCCGGTCATGGAGAAGCTTTCAGAGGAGGAGTAGTCCGCTGCGGGATCCCCTTCCTCCTTCCTCTTCTTTGCAACCGCTTCTTTCTTCTCCTTTTGTGTAGGAACAAAGCCGCTTGGCGTCTGCGGCAGGTTGGCGGGCACCGCCAAGGTCGCTGCAAAAAGAGAACCGGTTAAAAAAGCATGGTCGCGGCGGATACAAAAGCTGAGTCCGCTAAGATACTTAATGTCCTCAGGCGTGACGTCCGCTAAGCTCGCTAGCAGCGGAAGGTAGTGCTCAATATCAAGCCTGGCGTTGGCCAGGAACTCGACAATTGCAGACTCCAGGTCGTCCAGCTGCACGTTTTTGAAAGCGGAGTCCGCGCGCACCTGCGGATAAGTGTGCGCGAACCCGAGGTCGCCCTCAAAGATTAAGAACCTTGAGGTCCAGTTGTGGATCTTGTTTGGAAGACCCACTACTTTCATCCCCCTGCAATAGAAGTAAATTACACCCTTGTAGGGGCGGCCTCCGGAGGCAGTTATGGAGCGGACAGAGAATATTTTGCGGAAGATGTTCATTGAGAAGGCAATCCTTTCAGATCGCAGGTAAGAGAGGAAGCTGCAGATCGCAGCGACGGTATTCGGCGCGAGCTGGCCGGGCACCATCCCGTAGTGCTCGAAAATTGCGGCGAGCTCCCATAAGAGCGGGAACTTGAATCCGCTGTCGAAGTGGTCAACTGGAATGGCGATCTGGGTCGCCGTCGAGAAGTTCAATCTTTCCTGGTGTGCGGGTAGGCGGACAAGAATGTTGGAGTCCGCCATCTTCTTTTCAACAAAGGCCGCCAGGTCAGCCTCTTTCAAAGTGCATTTTCTGTGGTCGGCAGAGTGAAAGGCGACTGCAGCATCAGTACGCGCGGACACCATGTTGCAGGCCGCAGGGTTTCGTTTACTTCAGGAATTTCCTACAAAGAGAAAGCAGAAGGCAGTATTTATAGATAAAATTTCTGACAGCTTTTTGGCCAGTCCGCGCAGGTCGCATATTCAGTCCGCACAGTCCGCAAAACGTTTAAAAAGCAGCCAAACAAATAGCGCGGATATAAAAGACAAATTAACATTCCAAAAGAGATTCAAGGCCAAGTCGTGGCCGTCGCAGTTCCCTATCCGCTCAGATCGCGAATTTTCCCACCTGCAGGTTAACAAGAAGCGGACACAGCGCTAGTCCGCACAGTCCGCCACAGATCAAGCCAAGGTTTATTATAAAATAAGCGGATTTATAATCTGCGTCCGCATAGATCGCGATAAAGGTTTAACCGATCACATCGCAGCAATGTTTAAAACAATTATACAGAAGTATACATTCAACATAAAAAATGAGCACCGCGGACTCAGCGGTCTCTATTTTCAGTTCGCTTCTCTGCCCTATCCCGGCATAGATGAGCCGCCTGATCGCTTATCTGAAGGATTTCACTATATACGCGGCAGAGATGATGATGAATGACGTTTATAGTCCGGTGCATATGGGCAGCTTCCCGGTCTACTCGACTAAGGGGCACCATTGGCTCCGCTGCCGGCCTCAGCTCCTCGTCCGCAGCTCGTGGGACACCACCTGTCGGTGCGGCGATCTCCGAAGCCGCGCGGTCTGGTACTCGCGGCCTCCGATCAGCGATCTCTGCAGCCCGCTTTCCTTTCTCCTCACGCACAGACGCGAAGTGTTTGCCCTTATAGTAGCGGACATCATCCGCGAGCCTTTTCTTCTCCTTATCAGATCTCTCCAGCGCCCTGGAAATGCTGGCGACCTGATCCTTCAGAGCCATCTCGCGCTCAGCAAATTGTTTTTCGCGCGCGGCGAACGCTTCCTCACGCTCCTTGGCTTTCTCCAACTCTTTTTTCAAGCATTCCATTTCGAATTGAAATTTCTTCTCTAACTCTTGAACCATATTCAGGCTGGGTGGCTCGTCTTCCGCGGGTTCCATATTTGAGACCGCGTCAGCACCGGGGTTCGGCGTGACTGTGATCTCGCCACTCTCGGTAGAGTCCGGCGGCGACTTCCCACCTGCAATAAACAAAGTCAACTCCACATTCAAAGGCAGCTCGCGGCGGACACGAAGAAAGGATGAAAAATCACTTTGAGACATAGCAGCAGCGAGTCGCCGACTATCGAAGAAGATTGGACGCCTTGCCCGCTCCGGGTCAAAGACGCTTAATCGCTTCCTCCATTCGCGGTGGACCTTAGCTCTTTTCTCAACAGCAGAGCTTGTCGACACTACAATATCGTCCGTCTCCGTGATGATCTTTATGGGCTTCGATTTCTGCGGCGGCGACCTGTAAAGCCACTTGCGCTGAAAATATTTAGGCGCAGGTTGAAGTTTACCTGACCGCAGCAGCTCCGCGGCAATCCGCAGATCCTCAGCAGCTTTGTCCGCGGCGATCTGCTTCGAGGCCGCCCCGACTGCAGCAACATGAGCAACGATTTGCTTCTTTTGCTCCGCTATCTTCTCCCTCAGCCTCTCCCTCTCCTCTTCCTCCGCAGCGGACAGAGATGGGAGTTCGTCGCCCTTATCTCCAGTAGTTTCCGCCTCGTTCTGCTGCAGCACAACCAGCAAGGAGTCCTGGATTAAGTCAAGTTGATCGACGTCTATGGAATCAAATATCTCATCCGTGGAAAGACTGACCGTGGAAAGAGAATTGTCCCCCCGGATTTGGGCCTCCGGTGTTGTCAGGTCGCTGTCGGGGACTTCTTTGTCGCGCGGCCTGTGTTGCAAGTCCGCCTCCCCGGTCCGCTTGGAGATATTCTTCTCCTTCATAGCGCGCAGCTTCTTCTCCACCCGCTCAGTGACGGTCGCTCCGCTCCTCTTCCTCTTCTTCCTCTTGGCTGTCTTCTCAGCAGGATCCGCGGCGGACCCCAAAGTCTGGTCTTCGCGGACAGGCTCCGGGTTCGCAGCTGTCGATGCTTTTGGAAGCACACCGTCCTCTTCCTCAGTCCGCCTATCTTCGTCATCCAGGTTGACAATAGGCACCTGGGCATTAGGAGAAGATATGTCGGCCTCAGTGCGTTCGCCAGCAGTATCCGCCGATGTCGCGGTTTTCTGGGAATGGACGGAGTCCGACAAGGTCGTCATCCTCTCCCTCAGTGGTTCAGCATCAACTGCGGCTTCTCCGCGAGCAAGTATATCAGTAGGGCGGGCTGACTTCTCCGCGGGCTTCTCGTTCTGGGAGTTTTCTCCTGCGAGGCGGACAGGATCTTGTCTTGCCGGCCTCTTTGCAATTTTCTTGGTCTTCATTGTCGTTGACGGCTCCGAGTCGCCTTTGGCAGTGAGGCTAGAGAGGAATGCACCAAGTCTTGCCATGCCGGACTGGAAAGTGGAGACCGCAAGTGGTGAGTATCGCCCCGTGTCGATCGAGATTCTCGGCAGATCCAGACCCTCCAGCAGTATTTATAGCTTTGGCGGCATTTTCGAGGTTTGCGGACTCGGCGGTTAAAGAAACATTTTCAAAGTTTTTCTGGAAACTTAAAAATGTGCGGGGATTATGTTAACCCCTCAGTCCGCAACATACTGCAAGATGCCAAAACCACCCCTCAGCAGGCGCGGACGAAACATGTCCGTCCGCTCAGTCCGGCAACATCGCCAGTCGGGCGCCAAGGGTGATACTCCAGCAGCGGACGCAAGGCCTAGTCCGCTCAGTCCGCCGGCACGTTGGGCAACAGGTTCTCCAGCGGCGGACGAAGTATCTCGTCCGCCCAGGCCACCGCCCTCCAGTGGGCACGCCCAGCAGCAGTGGAAGATCCAGCTCGCGAGCCCAGTCCGACACTTCTGTGCGGACTGGCGTGTTCTTTCTTTTTGCTTCCCGTCACCGCTGCCCGGTTCTCCTGTACCCCGGGCAGCAGGTTATTTTAGCCCTGCCCGTTTGGGCAGGCCCCCTATCCTATAAATAGGGGGAGGTGGTGCACCCAAGGCACGCTGACTCGGACCCAGAAGCCTACTTGTTACAGGCTGCGGACTCGAATCCTGTGCCTTGCGGACTCCCCCTTGCTCTGCTTCCCTTTGTCTTTTCCTTTCACTTGTAACTGTATCCTTCTTCAATCAAGGGAAAGCCCGTCGCAAGAGAGGCATTCAGGCCGCGACGGGCGAAGTCTGTTGTCGCCGTGGTTCACGGCCCTGCTCCTCTTTCAGCTCTCATCCGCTTAGTAGATCTCTACTCGCAGTCTCCCTATTCCCCCCGTGTTCGAACAGTTAGCTGGTTGTGCTCGACCCCCCTTGTGTTTTCGTGCATCAACACTATTGTTGATGAAGAAGATGATCTGGATGATGAAGATTCTGACCGAACAACACTCTTCTTTGGCATTTCTCCTGACGCTCAGTATATTAAGAGGTCAGACATGAATGCTGAAGGAAAATTCCTCGTTGATATCATTGGCAAGATTCTCCTGTGCAAGACTCACTCCATCCGAGAAATTCCCTTATATTTCTTCGATATAATGCAAGCCATTGTATGCCGCAAGAAGTACTAATTTGGTATGTTGATTCTGGACAAGATAAAGGACAACATGAAATCCCCCAACTACGCAAGAATTATATCTCTGCTCCTCCATGCCACAAATCCTGAAGTATTCAACTTCTCCAAAGGGACTCCACTTCACCACATGAAGAAGGTCTCCATCTCCTCAATTCAGAGATGGGATCTCAAGCTCAAGAACTCTGCCCAAGCTGCAAAGGTCTCAGCAATCCCAGTAGTTCCAGTTGTAGAGTACAGGACTCCATCTCCCTCTCCTCATCATGTGGCCAGCTCCTATGGTGCACCAAGTGAGGGGGAGCCTGCTCCATCTAGCCCAGTCAGGCAACCCTCTCCTCAGCCAAAGATTCCATCCCTACCTCATACTCCAAAGAGTACAGCCACTTCTTCAGATCAAGTACCTCAAGACACTCTTCTGTCCACAGCTGCTGCCATAGATGCCATGATTGCAGAGCTTACTGAAGATGTGCTTCCCCCTCCTCCTCTATCTCCTCCAGCTCCAACCACTGAACATCACAAGGACTTGTCTCCAGCACAGTCTCCTGCCCATTCTCCAGCTAGAACTCCAACACCTTCTCCTCCTCCTCCAGCAGATAAGCCAGACACCATTTTTATTTCTGATGAGCCTTCTCCTGAGCCAGCTGAGGCCCCTCTCAGAAACCTTGATTTCTCCATCCCCCATGATACATAAGAATTGGATGCTGTCATTCCTACCACCAGAGCTCTCAGCTCAGTGCTTATTGAAGAAATAGCTCCTTGGGTAACTCCTCCTATCCCTACTGCTGCTCCCTCTACTGCTGCTGCTACAGTTTCCTCCTCCTCAGATCTGCTGCAAAGCATTGCACTTCTTCTTCAAGAACAAAGACATCATTTTGACACCTCTCTAAAGGTGGTCACTGACAAGGTCACTACTCTTGAGACTGAGATGAGCAGAGGTTTTGTTGAAATTCAGCATAACACTGACAAGCTAAAGTACTTGTTCCAACTTGGTGGTAAAGCTCTTGACCATACTATCACTAGTATTGGCAATGTCATGGAACAAGGTGTAACCTTGGCAAACAATCAGATAGAACTAGACAAGAGGACTGAAGCCAACAAGATGAAGATATGTGAAGAAGTTGACACTTTCAAAGATGACACCATAGAGACAGTATCTGTTGAAATCAGAAAGGGGGAGGGTTTGATAAAAGAACTCAAAGAACTGGTAGAAAAATCTACTGCTTAGAAGACATTTGAATGGGAAGCTCATATAAAGACCATTCATGATGATGTGCTTGCCCAGATACAGAGTGTCAAATTTCACACCTATGACACTGCTGTCTGGATGCACAATCAGATCTTGCCAGATCTTGCAGTTGACCCAAACATCATTCCCCATCATCTCAATCGTCTAGCCACAGATGTCTCTGCTCTTGTTGTTCCTCAACAACCTACCTTCTGCCCCAGGCCTGGAGACTCAGTTTCTCCTCCAGACACTTATGTTCCAGGCTGGGAAGAAGAAGATCCTGCTGATATATTCCTTCAAGCCCCTCCAGAGATCAGAATCCACAAGAAGAAAAGGACATATGGTGAAGGTCCCTCTGCCAGCAGGACAGCTCCTTCTAAGGCCCCTGAACATGCTGAAGCCTGGTCTCCAACTTCAAAGTCTCTCATCTTGGACACAATAAGGCTGGTCATGGATCACAATGAGAACAGAAACATGCACTATAGGTGCCAAGAATGGGAGTTATATGAGAAGTCTATGCTGAAAAGAAAGATCCATGATAGAGAATTTGGGAGAAATAACCCTGCTGCTCCTCCAAGGCCTCCTAAGTACTTTCCTAAGCCTTTCAGCTACCTAAGGAGACAACAAGAGAATATGGATAAGCAGCAATCCCAAGCCCAAACCTAAAAGATGATGAGAAATTGAAATGACAAATTGTAGACTTGATGTTTTTGGAAACTTATATATATACAATTCTTCATTACTGTCTAATTATCTTTTTCATTATCCTTTGCTTACCTGCTCATATTTTTCTACTTAGTTTCTTTTATGTCCATAATTCACCTTAGTATAAAGGGTTCTGACTTCAACAAATAGGGGGAGATTGTTGGGTATTTCATCCACATGAACCCAGATTTGATGAAGTCACCCTGGAACTAAGATGAATTAAGTTGTATTTGATGCTTGGTTTGAGCTATATGTTTGCAGGAGTTTCACTGGGAAGTGTAGGCCAATGTCAGCCCACAGTGGGTCACCAAACACAGGAACTGTGCAATGTAATCCCTCATTGCATATTCCAAGGTGTTGACTCATGTGTGGTCTCTCTATTGGGATACACTTCATATTCAAGCTATTGGACTATGGGAAAGGCATTGGAAGTTGGCTACTCTAGAAGAATCAGTTTTTCCAACATCAGAAAATTTCTAAGTGTTTTACTCGAGTAGAGCTTTCACCTACTCGAGTAGTCTGGGTATAAGTTACTCGAGTAAAGGAATCTTGTACTCGAGTAGTCATATTCATATACTCGAGTAGCTAAGTCACCTACTCGAGTAGACCAAGTCATATACTCGAGTAGCATGCTTATATACTCGAGTAGATTACTCGTTATACCCGAGTACCATAAGGTTTTTCTCATCTAAATTTCTCTAAGTCATATACTCGAGTAAGTATACTCACATACTCGAGTAGATAGAAACATACTCGAGTAGTTCATTTTACCTACTCATGTAGTTCATGTGTCACCCGTGTACCTTGCTATTTCCCTACTCCAGAATTTTTCCAAGTCTTTTACTCGAGTAGAACTTTCACCTACTCGAGTAGATTACTTCCTCTCGAGTAGTTTAGTTCAACTACTCGAGTAGTTGTCAGCAGTCCTCTTCAGAATTTTTCTAAGTATTCCACTCGAGTAGAACTTCATGTACTCGAGTAGTTCATGTAATATACTCGAGTAGCTCTTCCAGTACTCGAGTAGATCCTCTATATACTCGAGTAGGTCCCTTCACATACTCGAGTAGTTCTGTCTGCCTACTCGAGTAGTTGATCTCTATATACTCGAGTAGTCTTTTTATACATACCCGAGTATGTTTCCCATCATATACTCGAGTAGTTATTCAACTACTCGAGTAGTCATTGACTTACTCGTGTAGTTGGCCAAATCTTTCCGAAATTTTGCTAAGTCATTTTTCTTACGGGATTTTTCAAATCACGCGACATGATTGGTGCACGTGTACATCATTATGACCGATTATGACCGTTAGTCTCTCCTATATAAGGTCTTATCAGAAAATGACAAACCCTAAGTATTCTCAAAGCTTTCTTGTAATTTCTTTTTCGAGAAATATTCTTCAGCCGCCTCCTCTCTGACTTTCACGAAACGGAAGCCGCCGTCGCCGCCTTCTTCTCCGGCCAAAGCTTCTACTTTCAGAGGATTATTCTGAAGAAAAGTTACAGATCGAGATCGACTTCACTGATCATATTCTCTCTCGATTTCTGTAAAAGCGAGTAGATCCAGATCGAGGCCGAGACCTTCTTCACCGATTTCTGAAAGTGCTACAAAGTTGAAAAGAAGAAGATCCTGGTCGTTTCCTTCAGATCTGAGTGATTTACTGTTTGTATTCTTGTAAACTCTTTATTAATCTTGTAGGAGAAATCTTCTCCGAGTGTAGGAGGTTTTCACTCCGAGTTTGTAGGAAGTGTTATATTCCGAGGTGTAGATCCGTTTTGTTTGGATCAAGTTTGTAGGAACTTTGTTCTGAGGGTAGGATCGATTTTTGATCCGAGATAGTGGAGTAGCCGAGTCTAGTTGATTGCTAGATCGGTGAGGGAAAGTGGATGTACCCAAGGTTGGGGAACCACTATACATCTTGTGTCGTCTGTGATATTGGTAGATATTTCTGTGCTGTGCTCTAATTATTTTTTTATTCCGCAAAAGACGCACAAACCACCTATTCACACCCCTCTAGGTGATTTAGGTCGACAACAGTTTTCTTTCAACGTCTTCCATGTCTCAGTCTTGAGGAAAGCCTTGATGGAGTCAAGTGTTGTGGTCGAGATGATGACAGTGCTGATAAAAGAGGACTTAAGGACAAACGTCTGTCCGTTTAGTATAGAAGATTCAAAAGTCCGGCAGTTGCGGAACAAAGAGGTCAAACTCGTAAAAGTGTGTTGGTACAACTACGGGCGAGAGGAGTTCTATTGGGAGCATAAACAGTCAATATGTGAGGACTTCCCAAAACTTTTTTACTTCAGTTATGATTTTGTTTAAGTCCATACTTAATTTTGAGGATGAAATTCTTTTAAGGGGTGAGGAGTTGTAACACCCCGATTTTTTCAGATCGTGAGTCTTTTGGAAGCTATCGTGCGGTTATAGGTAGCTATCACCCGACAATATCCTTGTTTTGATGAATTGAGGCATTGAGAGCATTGAGTGGTGCCACGCGACAGTAGGATGATATCGCACAGCGGTAGCCCGTGCAACATTGAGTGAAGAGCATTGAGTACTAGCGCTCGGCATTAGCTCCCTACCATGTAGAGGTAGCTTGGCGTTGAGCGCGTTGAGTGCGTTGAGAATATGGCATTGAGTGGTAGGCGTTGAGTGAGCTGACATGCAGCATTAGTACTACTATAGGCATTAGCCTGGCCTTATGTTTTGGTCGAGCGACGAAGAAGCTACCGCCCGGCGATAGGTAGTTACCGCCTGACAATAGCATGCGGGAGAAGTTTCGTCGTTTGGCATTTTAACCGTCTGATTCCTCTTAGGATTTGATCCTATGGCCCAGTACACTCAGTCCAAAGTGCATATATAGGGCTGAGCTAGATTTCTTCCTCATTTTCTTCTCTTTTTGGAGTGGACTTAGGATTTGGAAGAGAGAGTTAGGAGGAGGGAGAAGAGAGCTTTCTTCCGCCATTGATGGAGCTCTGGAGCTCCGATCGTCGATCTGAGCCCAGATCCGTGAAGAGGACTTGGAGGCGCACGTTCTCATCCATTAAAAACAAGGTTTCCATGGCAAGGAAAAGTAGTCATAAGCTAACAACACTTCTCCTCTTGGTCTTTAGGATGCGTGCATGACATCCATGTTGTTTTTGCTTTCTTTCAAGCATTTAGGCACCAGATCTCTCAAGTGACAGGGATTTGCATTTCCATGGTTCAACAGAAGATACTGGATCGATTGTGTCCATCCCCGACATAATATTGCACTAGAAATCCGCTCTGTTAGTGGATTAGACATTTTGGGTGAAGCCGTAGTCGCGACCGTTAGTCCATCTCGATGATATTGCATAACGAGTCTTAAGGATTTTGTTAGAAATTCGTTAGTGGCCAGACTCTGTTTGTGAAGTTGTATTTCCCATCTTTCATGTCAGTACGTTTAACCAGAACCGGGCCACGTGGAAATTAGAGTACACGCCGAGGCGCAGGGGCAGTATAGTACGAATATTGGATTAGGTATGTAAAGGCTTGGGATTGTGATGCCCCAAGGCATGGTTTGTCTCTGTGGTCAGATGGCTAGCTCATAATGTGAAGTCATGTATGGAGAGTGTCCCGATGAGACAAGTTCCCTTCTATGAAACTGACGAGAATGACAAGTTTAGGACAAGCTCGTGGGATGAAGCCCACGAGTAGGTGAGGTCCAACAAGGGTTCTTAGGATCAGTTTGTCTGTGAGATGGAATCTAAAAGTGCAGGTTAGATCTGAAATACTCTAGCGGGGGGGGGGGGGGGGGGGGGTGAATACAGTATTATGCTTTCTTCAAACTTTTTACAACTTTTGTTGTAAGCCTAGGTGAACAAGTCAGCAAATAAAATAAACTAAGCACAATAACCTAATAATCACAGAACAACACAGCCAAAACACAAAGAAGGGCAACCAGACGACAAAAGAAATTTTATAGTGGTTACCCAACTTGGGTACATCCACTCTTCTACCAACCTGATAGGAATCCACTCAGTTTTTTGATCAGGTGCATGACACCAATGAGCTTTTGTTCAGGTGCTCAAAAACCAAAACCTCAAGTCTTTTGGAAGGAGACTTGCAACCAAAATAATTTTGAAGGGAATTAAAACCCTGTACAGGAATTGGAAAGAAAGGAGATGGTGTCTTCTCTTTCTCAATAACAACTGAGAAGTCTGTGGATTGATTTCAGCAGAATTTGCTCCCCCTGAGATCTTGAGTGTATCAGGAAATCTGGAGCACTGCTTTAGGGTAATAGGTCTTCAAAGACCTAGAATGCCTGGACCAGAAATTGCTTCAGGACTCCTTTGACAAATAGAGAATTGTTGTCCTTTGAAGTTGTCCTATAGAGTTGAAGGAAGAAGACTCGTGATAGAATTTGAATGTTCTTCTTCTTCTTCTTGATGAAGTTGTTCTCTGGTCAAGGCTAATTGCAGTAGAACTTTAGATTTCTGTATGTTTGTTCTTCTGTGCAATCTGAGAGTGTCTATCTGATTGTCTATATTGCTTGCTGTACTATTGCTTGCTGATTGATTCTGTTCTTTTCTATCTTATGACTGACTGAGAACATTCAAAATTTGAATGTTGAGCAGTAATTGCAGTCGGCCTGGGTAGGAAGCGACAATTAATGATTTCCATAACTGTCCCATGGAAAAATGGCATGTAATAGTCGATGATTAATGTGCATTCCAATGGTAACATTCCGAGAAGATCTGGCATTAATAACTCCGGAATCATCGCCAAGAAATGGGATGGGAAAATTGAAGAAGTCCTAGTCTGGAATCATCGAACGAAGAACACAATTCATCGAGCTGAGTTTGAGTTCGTCGAGCTGAGCTTGAGTTTGTCGAGCTGAGCTTGATAGAGTTCGTTGACCAGACAATCTTCATTAGTCGAACAAACAGTCTTCATTCGTCGAGCTGAGAACCAAATTCGTCGAGTTGAGAACAGCATTCGTCGACCTGAGAAGCTGACTTCGTCGAATTGAGAAGTTGAGAACTTGAGGTCCAAGTTCGTCGAGCTCAGAATCTAGTTCGTCGACCAAAGCTTGAAGCTGGACTTAGAAAAATTCTGAAGTTGTTCTGACTTTAGCTTGATGTAGAACCTCAACATTCGTCGAATAGAGAACAAGGATTGTCATGCTCAGCACTAAGAATTGTCTCACGATCGTCGAGCGCAGAACACCTTTCGTCGAGCTGAGTTCGACGAACGTCGAACTCACTTTACTTAGCTTTGAAAACCTCTAAGTCTGGAGTCTCTGATGGTCTTGTTAATAGCTGGTCCATCTGAAGTTGACTCTAGGACTTGGCCTAGACTCTAGGACACAAAATTGACCCTGGCTATGCAGGTTGGGTCACATCCTAAGTCAGTGAACCTATCCCAAATCAACTAGGGATCCAACAGAATCTTGGTGTGAGAAGTCAGAGCTTGCAGGCATGCCCGGGTTTTGTGACCCACGAGTAGGTGGGGCCTAGGCAAGAGTTCCGTGTGGCAGCTTGTATGCTATTTGGGGAAATTGGAAGTACCCTTCTGCTTGCAGCTTGAACGTCGATGGGGAAATTGGAAGTACCCGATTGATGATGTGTTAGAAGCATTCGCTTTAGGGTGCCTTAGGTGAAACCCAAGAATCCAAACATGTTGCATTTGGGGAAATTGGAAGTACCCGATTGATGCTGCATTGTAGGCCCCTTTATATTTCATGCTCAAATTAAAAACATGTTTATTGTATGAGACATCCAAACATATTTTATAGTTTTACATGTTTATGTATATTGCATACAAAGTGTTGACCTGCCGGGTGGTGGTGTACCCTGGGGTCTGCTAGGGATGGACGGGAGGTGATGTGTTGGTTACATAGTTGAGGTCAGCTTTTGCTAACCCACATTACCAAAAATGTTTACAGGGCATGGAAGGCAAGCAGGAGCAAGCTCACCATCCAAAAAGGCATAAGCCTCATAAAGTGATTAATTTTGTGTAGTAGCTTTATTTTCTGGATTGTTATGATTAATGCACTATGTTTCCTGCTTACATGCCGAGGTAGCCTAGGAGTGCTTATGCATGTTGATGTTTGATGTTATTGTTTCAGTTTTGCACTCATGTTTGTTGCAAGGCCTTAAGGCTGTTTTGATACTCGTATGCTAGTGGATACCTTTTGGTGGTGTTGTATGTTTCTGCTATATTTGGTCTGCGTTTTGAGTTGGGTATTTTATATCATCTTATAATGCATAAGTTGTGGCGTCTGTATGTTGTGGGGCCCTGACCGGACACATAATATACAATAATTATAGGGGAGATGTTACATACAGACTGTCGTGTGGCCCACTTTGCTGTAACTATGCCAGAATATGGTGATTGTGTTGGATCATGCGTTATCGCCCAGCGATAGCCAGATATTACCCGACGATATCAGTGTATAATGCGTTGCGTTGGAACCATTGAGAACATGGCTCACGTCATCATGTTGATATCATCTGGTGATAAATTGTTATCGCTGACGATATCTCCCGCCTTTGAAAAATCTGCAGCTCCATGTCACTTTTAAATTATCAGAGTAACCTGGAGATATCTGCACACCATCAACACAAAATGATCAAATACATACGGGATTTGTTATTTTAAACCAAGGACTATGAAATGCAAGCTCCAACAATCTCCCCCTTTCAATAATTACAGATCCACTGAGAAAGAAATCAACGATGACCAATAGAGGTAATTAAATAAATAAATATGATAAAATGATAAGAACTAAAATATGCTTAAACTCCATCTTAATGGAAGCTCCCCCTATTTCAAAAACACTAGGCAACACCCTAAAATTCATTATGATATTCTCCCTAAGATTTCTTACGAGATTCTCCCCCTTTATTATTAGCAAAAGAAATTTGAATTCCAGGATTATTATGATAGAGTTGCGGAAGCTTATGAGAAAATGCTACCAAATAATTTGAAAAGTGAAGAAGATAGACATGGAACTCAAAAAAAGCAAGTCAGTGATTAATCAAGAAAAGATGGCTAATCATTGAAAATTTTGGCATAAAAGTTAAGGGAAACATTGAAAAACACATGCTAATATATACGTATCAATGATTCTAGAGAGAAATGTTCTAACTGTGTCCAGTCCAATTCTCATGAGAAGAAATGGAAGAAAATATAATGAAGTGTACAAGATGTGTTATTTGGGAAGATATAAATTGTGACATTATTTCATATGAACCAAAAGAATTATAAAGTATAACATAGAATGTAAAAACCTCCATCATGCTTGTAAGGAGATTCAAGGCACAGAACATTGAGGTGGAATGGCTTTAATGTTTGCACAACATACTTTACAATTCTTTCCAAGGTGTTCAAACTTACAATGCACATTAAGACTTATCAGGAGGTTGACTAGTGCTTGGTGGAGTTGCCTTAAGAATATCTCTTTTGTACTTTTTTTTTGTTTTTTTGTTTTTTATATTGTAATGATCAAGGACTCCGAACCCACTTGCAATGCAAACATAATATTTTTATCATAGCCATATGGTTTGAAGTGAATAAGCATGCAGGAATCACTTATGAAGCAAGGAACCTTTATAATTCAAGAGGTTAAGTATTTATAACACATAATCATGAGAGAGATAAATTTAAACAACATATACCTTATAGTCAAAAAATGTTCTCGTGAATATCATTATCTAATGTAACACATTAGTCATACTTCGTGGCATGCGAAAACAATTAGGAACATTAGTTACTCTAATTTCATTGGGCACTAAAATATTCAAGGGATGAATAAGCAAAAAATAATTTTCCAATAACTTGAAATGAAAAAATTATAATGATAAGTCATCTAAAAAGATAAATCAAAAACTTAACTGAATTATGAGTAGCATTATGGAATTAAGATGATCACAAAAAGTAGCATTATGGAATAAAGATGGTCACCGGGCGACAGGGAGCTATCGCCTGGCGATAGGAAAAGTTTTGAATTATCATGTTGTAGCTTATTTTTTGTACTATTAAGGTGATGAAGACATTTTGGTGGAATCTATTTTAATTATTCGGTATAATTAACTAACTGTTGAACTTATATTTTCATGAGTAGAAGTTTTGATTAATTTGGTTAATTGATAGTTAATAAACTTTTGATAATTTACATCATTTTTCTTATTAAATGACTTAGACTTTTAATTTGAAATATTTAAGACTCCTAATTCTTGTCTTTGTGAAGAAAATTGTGAATCGGGAAGTGGTTTGGTGAAAATATCGGCTATCTGTGACTCTGTTCTTATAAAGTTGATTATAATATTGTCCTTTTTTATGTGATCTATAATAAAATGATGACAAAAGTCTATATGTTTAGATCGTGAATGATGTACTGGATTATAAGAACAATTACACTCTTATTTTCGCACCTTAATTCTATGGTTTGTTGATGTATTCTGAATCCTTATAAGGTTTGTTTCGTCCATAAAGTTTGTGAACAACAACTAACTTGTGCAATATATTTGGTGTCGGTGGTGGAGAGGGCAACAGAATTCTGTTTCCTACTCGACCATGAAATAAGTAAAGGGTATAAAAAGTGATAAGTGCCACTTGTGCTTTTACGATCTAACAAACAACCAACATAATCAGAATCAAAATAACCATGTAAAAGAAAGTCATCATTATGAGGATACCACAGTCCTAGTTTAAAAGTACCAATAATTATCTAAAGATTCATTTAATCCCTTATAAATGTGGTTCATTAGGATTAGCCAGAAACCTAGCACACAAACAAACTACAAACATAATATCTGGTCTAGATGCGGTTAGGTATAATAAAGAACATATCATCCTTCTATATAAAGTTTGATCAATTGATATTCCACTTTCATTTTTTCCCTAATTTTAATGAAACACTTATGGGAGTACTAGCTTGCTTAAGATTTTCAAATCCAAATCTTTTAAAAACATCATGAATATACTTAGTTTGACAAATAAAAATACAATCATGCTTTTAAGTAATTTGACATCCTAAAAAATATATAAGTTCTCCTACCATGCTCATTTCAAACTCATTTTTCATAATCATTACTACATCATTACATAACTCTTCATTAGTGCATCCAAAAATAATATCATCAACATAAATTTGCAAAACTATAATTTCATTTTTGATTTGCTTAGTGAAGAGTGAAGAATCAACACTACCCATTTTATAATCATTTTCAACAAATATAAAGTTAATCTATCATACCATGCATGAGGCGCTTGTTTCAAATCATAAAACACATTTTCTATTTTGTAGACATGATTTGGAAATTTTTCTTTCACAAAATTAGGGGGTTATTCTACATATACTTCTTCCTTAATACATCCATTCAAAAAAGCAGTTTTCACATCCATTTGAATTAATTTAAATTTCTTAAAATAAGTAAATGCAAGGAAAATCCTAATTGCCTCAAGACGTACTACAGGTGCAAAAGTTTCATCAAAATCTGCTCCTTCAGTTTGAGCATAAACTTTTGCCATAAGCCTAGGTTTGTTTCTAGTGATGCTAGACTCACTATCTCTTTTATTTTTGAATATCCACTTAACTCCTGCAACAGGATGATTAGAAGATTTTTCAACAATATTCCAAACCTAATTATGTTCAAATTGACAAAGTTCATCTGCGATAGCTAAAAACCAAGATTCATCATTTAAAGTAGTTGAATCTGAAAGTGAGGGTTAGATCTACAATACTCTAGAGGGGGGGGGGGGGTGATTAGAGTATGTTTGAAATTTATTAGGTCCCAATTCAGTTGCTGCATGAATTCTTCCAGTCAGTCTATATCAGTGTCTGTATTTTTCTGACTGAAAATTTTTCTTCTTGTTATTGCTCGTTCTCACTACATCTTCCTGATTGTAGATCCTTTTTGTCTTCTGTATCTATTCAAAAATTTGAATCCTCTGTCATTAATGCTGACGCCTTGAGAATAATCGACATTAATGTATTTCCCCAACAGTCTTGTGGAAAATCTGCAAGTAATATTCCTGAAGAAGACTGTAATTAATGCTTCCTCTAATGGCTACATTCAGAGAATGTTTGAGCATTTATCTGTCAAGAATTATTGCATTTGAGTGAGGATTGAATGCTGGAAATGGCTAAGTCTGGATTCGTTGAACGAATAATATATTTTGTCGAGCTGAGTTACCAGTTCGTCGAGCTGAGATTTTGTATTCGTCGACCAGACATCTTCTGTTCGTCGAGCTGATAACAGAACTTGTATACTTCCGAACCTTTGCCTTTTCTGTCTGAAGTTCGTCGAGCTGATAATTGAATTCGTCGACTGGAGTTCAGCAACAGTTTTGGACTTAGACAAATAGTTTGTGTTGATTGATATTCTATATGTCGACATGAAACTTCTAGTGTCGACACAAGTTGGTGTCGACAAATAATCTTGTTGTCGACACAAATCTTCTGGTGTCGACATAAGCTCTTTGGTATCGACATAATCTTTCTGGTGTCACTTAAGTTGGTGTCGACACATACCCTAAGTGTCGACACAGATCCTCTGATTCCAAAATTTGTCGAGTAGAGTACTGAGTTCGTGGACCTGAGAAGTTGACTTCGTCGACCTGAGAAGTTGTGAACTTGAGGTCCAAGTTAGTCGAACTCAGAATCTTGTTCGTCGACCAAAGCCTGAAGTTGGACTTAGAAGAATCTGGAGTTACCCTGACTTTAGTTTGCTTAAGTGTCCCAATTTTCGTCGAACAGAGAGTGCAGATCGTCGAGCTCAGCTCAGAGAAATATCTCAAGATCGTCGAGCTGAGAACGCCTTTCGTCGAACTGAGTTCGACGAACGTCGAACTCATTTTACTTAGTCTTGAAATCTTCTAAGTCTTGAGTCTCTGATGGTCTTGTTGATAGCTGGTCCATCTGATATTGACTCTAATGACTTGGCCTAGACTCTGGGACACAAATTTGACCCTGGCTATACATGTTGGGTCACATCCTAAGTTAGTGAACCTAGCCCAAATCAACTAGGGATCCAACAATCTCCCCCTATTTGGGTGAGGTCACTAATAGACTCAAAACATAAACATACATATAAACAAAGCAAGAGAAGTAATATATCTGACAGATAATTACTAACACATGTAGCAGATATATATGTACATAAGCTTTGTTTAAACAAATAACATAGTTTGAAACAAATACAGAAAGAAATTGAAACAAAGTAAAGATTACTTCTTCTGCATGGACTTGTCTTCTTTTGTCCTCTCTCCTGGCTTTTTAAAGATAATTTTTCTATTTGGATCTAAAGCCTGTGCCTGTGTCATTGTCATGTCAGGTGCTCCAATGATCTTTAGAGATGTAGCTCTGGGGACAACTGCTTCAGGATGGAGCTTCATGTAATCATCAACATTAAACAGTTTGTTGGCTTTATCAAATTTTTTTAGTTCTTCCTTCCTGTATTTTGACATAGTTATATACCTGATATGTCTTTACCTTCAGCTTTAGCTTTATTAATCAGGGACAGACCAATAAGTTCCTGTAACCTGACCATTTTAGCAGTGTTGGCTGTTTCAGGATCCTCAAAAGGAATAGGAGGTGAGTCTAGTTTTTCAGGACTCTTAGTTTTCTGTTTTGCAGATAGAGTTGGCTGTTGCTGTTGATGCTGTTGATGTTGCTGTTGTTGATTTCCTAAAGAATGTTATCTTTACTGATTGCTTCCAGAGGATCTCCCTTGATGTCTCTGATAGGTTTGCATAGGGGCAGATCCCTGAGAGCTAGAGCCAGTGGCACCAGCTGCTGGAGGAGGTGGAGGAGGTGGATCTTTTCTGTATCTATAAACTGGTGGAGGAGAGTATCTCCTACTTCTTTTCCTTTCCTTTTGCTGATTCTTTGACAGCCACATCCAAGCAGGCATTCCCTTATAAGGAGTAACATTATGCAAGATGTAGTAGCGAGTGTTAGCTGTTGGATTGGGCTTAGGAGCAGGAGGAGGAGGAGACTTCCTTTTCTTTGACAGCATTTTCTTCTTTTTCTTTGCAGCTTTTTCATCTGAATCTTCTTCATCATATTCACTGCCTGAACCCTGAGGGTTATCATATAAAACATCCAATGCTTTCAAATCTTTATCATCAATGACAGTCTTTTCTGTAGCAAGAGTAGAAGTTTCAAAAACTGGAGTTTCAGTAGTAGTTGAAGAAGAGACTGTACAAGCATCAGAAGTAATTGGGACAGAGCTTTCAGCTGCTGCCTTATTTTCTTCTTCAATATCAGCGAAGATCAGCTCATCTAGATCTGGCATAGGTGAATCATCCATTACAAATATTGGTGCTGAGATAGCTTCTGGAGAGGATGTAATAGCTGTAGAGGTTGGAGTAAAACTGGAATTGCAAAACTGTCACAGAGTTACTTAGCAACTGCTGGACTAACATGAGAAGTATAAGGAACAATAACCAACTGTGGCTTAGTGAAGTCTTCTAGAAGATACTACATATGTACAGTGTCAAATCTTTTCAGCAATTCTTGTAAATTAACTGTGGGAATGAGGATAAAATCACCAACAGTTTCATCAATGTCCATATCAGTATCAATAAAATCAATTAAATCAATTAAATCTATATATGCTGCTGGGGCTGAAGTCTCTGCTGGTGCTGGTGCTAAAGTATCAGAAGCTGTTGCTGCTGCTTCATCATCAGGAATCTCCCCCTGCCTGGTTTCAGTGGGGACAGAGGCCAGGCCCCTGACTGAGGAGGGGGCAGCAGTAAGAGCAGAGATTTGGGAAGATAAAGATTGAATGGTAGTGGCAAGAGGTGTAATGACCTCTGCTATAAGGGATTTCATAAGGGGGTGATGATGGTGAGGATAGAGGATATGGTAGTGGGATCCAATGAGAAAGTGGGAGATGATGTGGCAGTTGGTGTGGAAGAGGGAGCAACTAGTGATGGAATGGAGGGTGAAACAGCATGTATGTGAGGAGTGGATAGTGATGAGGATGGAAGGGTGGCATCTGGCATTACAGTGTCTGAGGGTAGGATGTAAGATGGGATGGAGGATAAATGTGGGGGAAGTGGAGACAGTGGTGGTGTAGGAATATATGTGTCATGAGGGGAAGCAGGAGGTGTTGGTTGTTGATTTGCTTGAGGAGAGGAAGATGGAATGTCAGTGAGGTCAAGTGGTGGAGATGGAGGTGGAGTAGGCACAGGAGTACGCTATTGTGATTGAAGTGTTGAAGAAGTAATGGGAGAGGAAGGGAGTTGTTTTGCTGGAAGGGGTACTGGAAGAGATGGTGGAGTGGGATGAATCTCCTCAGCAGGTGTGGAAGTGGCTTTAACAGCCCTGGTGCCTTCAGAAGCTGGGGTGGAGGAGGTAGAAACCTTAGTGGGCTTGGTGATTGTTCTCTCCCACCTGCCAAATAAGGCACAGGTGAGCCTTTTACTGGCATTAATGAATATGGTCTGGGAGACCAGGGATTCAGCAACCTTTTCCTTGAGGAAGATCCCTAGGATCCTTTCAAAACATACTTCCTTCTTGGTATTCTTCTTCTTTATCAAGTCAAACAGTAGTTGTGCCCAGTCTATTTGCTTCTTGTTGACAATGACACACATGACCAGAGACTATTGTCTGGTGATGTAGTCGTGTGCTGTATGTTTTCCGAGTAGCACTTTACCAACCAAGTCTGCTAAGAATTTATAGGGCGCAAACATGTGTTTCTTCAATAGTTTGTTAGGGTTGTCACCAGCATAACCCATCAGATTTAGCATCATAGTAAATTCTTCAGAATCAATCTCTAAGTCCTCCTCTCCAGTTGTCAAACCAAATATTTCAGTTAAAACCGCAGGGGTTAAGGAGACAGTGTTACCGGCGATTGATCCTGTCATCATATTGTCTTCAGAAATGGATGAGGTAAAGACCCATTCCCTGATTTTTGTTCCTGCCAACTTTATCCGGGTGGTAATTAGGTTCTTCAGATTCTGTTCTTCCAAAAGTTCCAGAATATAGAGGAAGATTGGATCTGAGTGCTGGAATGAGTCGAAGTCGACATCAAAACCAGTGTCAAACTTCATAGCGGCTAGAGCTCCTGCTGGAATCGCCATTGAGATCACCTGCAAGAAAGACAGAGAAAACGACGATCAAGTGCAAGGGAACAGAAAGCACGGGATGGAGGTCGAAGAAAACCTAGATATAAGGTTTTCCAGAATATGAATCGACAATCTCCGTTCCATGAAATAAAATTAGTTCTTCGAACTGAGGTCGATGAAATGATTTAATAATAAGTAATTTGTCGAACTCATTCAGGAGACTTGAAGACAATTCGTCGAACTCCGGTCGACGAATATCTTCTGAAGCAAGGTTCGTCAATCTCTGGTCGACGACACTTGTTTCACTCATAGAGAGTTCGTCGAACTCCGTTCGATGAGAATCTCTCAAACTTTCCCTGGTTCGTCGAACACCGTTCGACGAACTTTGGAAAATTCGTCGAATGCAGACAGAACTTAAGATAAGTCTTCTCCATTGATCATTCCCAGCTGATTTAGAAAGAAAGCATGATTTTTCTCATCTAGAGGTTTGGTGAATATATCAGCTTTCTATAAATCAGTGTAGATATAGACAAGCTTAATCTTATTTTTGTCTATACACTCCCTAATGAAATGATGTCTTATATCAATATGCTTAGTCCTGCTATGGTGACTGGATTTTGTGCTATGGCTATAACACTAGTATTATCAAAAAATTGGGTTGAATTATTTAAGTTGGACCCATAATCTAGAAGCTGATTCTGTATCCAGAGCACCTGTGAACAACAGCTGCCTGCTGCAATATATTCTGCTTCAGCATTTGAAGTTGACACAGATGTTTGCTTTTCACAGAACCATGATACAAATCTCATACCTAGGAACTGGCAAGTTCCTGAAGTACTTTTTCTATCTACCCTGTATCCAGCAAAATCAGCATCAGAGTATCCAGTTAACTCAAATTCTGATTCAGCAGGATACCAAAGGCCTAGATCAGGACAACTCTTTATATACCTTAAAATCTTTTTTAAGAAAATAAGATGAGATTCTTTAGGGTTCACTTCAAACCTAGCACAAAGACATGTAGCAAACATAATATCTGACCTACTTGTTGTGAGGTATAGTAGGGATCCAACAATGCCCCTATAAAGATTCTGATCTACAGTTTTTCCTGGTATATCAGAGTCCACAACAACATTGGTTGCCATAGGAGTTTTCTTAGCTAAGGCATCAGCCATCCCAAACTTCTTTAGAAGTTCTCTAGCATATTTTGCTTGAGAGATGAAGATGCAATCAGGTAGTTGTTTCACTTGGAGACCAAGAAAATATGAAAGCTCTCCCATGCTACTCATTTCAAATGTAGAATGCATGAGGTCAGAAAACCTCTTGCACAATTTTGAATCTGTAGAGCCAAATATGATGTCATCTACATAGATTTGTACTAACAAAATTTGGTCCTTATGATGTCTAGTGAAAAGGGTTTTATCTACAGTTCCTCTTGTAAATTTATGATCTAATAAGAAACTTGACAAGGTTTCATACCAAGCTATTGGAGCTTGCTTTAGACCATAAAGAGCCTTATTTAATCAAAAAATATAAGAGGGATGAGTTGGAGAAACAAAACCTGGAGGTTGTTCTACATAAACCTCTTCTTGTAGCACTCCATTTAAGAAGACACTTTTCACATCCATTTGAAAGACTTTGAACCTTTTGAATGCAGCATAGGCAAGGAAGATCCTTATAGCTTCCAACCTTGCAACTGGTGCAAAGGTCTGATCATAGTCAATGCCTTCCTCTTGCCTATATCCTTGAGCAACAAGCCTAGCCTTGTTCCTCACAATAACTCCTTGGGCATCAAGCTTATTCCTGAAAATCCATTTGGTTCCAATAACTGGGTAGTTTTGGGGTCTTGGAACCAAATCCCAAACTCTACATCTCTCAAATTGGCCTAGTCCCTCTTGCATTGCAAGGATCCAGTGGGGATCTTGCTCAGCTTCATGGATGGTGAGAGGTTCAACCTGAGAGATAAAACAAGAATGCATCAAGTCTTGGTTGAGTTGATGCCTTGTCTGTACACCTGCAGATATGTCTCCAATTACTTGAGATCTAGGGTGATCCCTAAGCGTGACAAACTCAGTGGGTGGAGTTGGTTGTGCAACATCATTTTGAATTAATTCCTCTTATGGAATTATATTTGTTGTTGGTTTGAGTCTCATGCTCTTCAGCTTCATCTTCTTCAATATCTTCAATGGCCTGTGGAGAGGGATGTGTGGGAACCTCTTGGGTGAGGTTTAGTTCATCCAATGTCTCACACAAGTGGGGTACCTACATGTTGTTAATGGTAGAAACTTCTTTCTCCTTGCAGTACGTGTTAGTCTCATCAAATGACACATGAATAGACTCTTCAACTTTTAAGGTTGATTTATTGAATACCCTATAAGCCTTGCTTACTTGGGAGTATCCTAGAAAAACTCCCACTTCAGCCTTAGCCTCAAACTTTCTAATGTATTTCTTGTTGCTATTGTGTATATAACATGTACAACCAAATACTTTAAATAGTTAATTTTAGGTTTCTTCCCTTTGAGCAATTCATAGGGAGTCCTATTCTTTAGTTTGTGAATTAAGCTCCTATTCAGGACATAGTTTGTTGTGCTTATAACCTCTGCCCAAAAGGTTAATGGCATGAATGCATCAACAAGTAATGTACCTGCAGCTTCAATGAGTGTTCAATTTTCCTTTCAGCTACCCCATTTTGTTGGGGAGTTCTAGGAGCTGAGAAGTAATGTCTGATACCTTCCTTCTCATAGAACTCATGCATAAAAAGAGACTCAAACTCTGTGCCATGATCACTTCTGATCAATGTAACATGAGTAGAGAACTCAATCTATATGGTCCTGAGAAAATCTGTAAGAACCTTGAATGTATCTGACTTTGTTCTCAGAAATAATACCCAACTGAACCTGAAGAAGTCATCCACAATAACCAAGATGTAGGATTTCCCTCCTAGGCTTTGTACTGCAATGGGTCCAAAAAGATCCAAATGTAGCAAGTACAATATCCTAGGTGAATCACTCTTATTAATTGATTTGAAGCTAGTTTTAGTTTGCTTGCCTAATTGACAAGCCCTGCAGAGACTTTCCTTCTTATAGGGAGCAGAAGGTAGTCCTCTAACAAGATTGTCTTTAGATAATCTAGCAATATTTTTAAGATTTACATGACCTAATCTTTTATGCCACAACTCATTTTTGGTTACTAGTGATATTGAGTAAACAAACATCAGTTTTGACAGAAATGAAATCTACTAGATAGATATTACCTTGTCTAATTCTAATTAAAACAGTTTCGTTTGCATTATTAATAATAGAACAGGGGGTAGAGTTAAAGTGTACCTGATAACCTTCATCGCATAATTGGCTTATGGATATTAGGCTATGTTTGAGTCCTCTTACATATGTTACTCTCTTGAAGGTAACTGTTCCAATCTTTACTGCTCTATATCCTTCAGACTGGCCACTATTTGAATCACCAAAGATCACCTTTGGTCCTAGCTTGGACTTGTAATTAGATTGATTGTCCTTGCTGCTTATCATATGCTTGGAACAACCACTGTCTAAGTACCAGGTCTGACTCATCCTTGGACAGTTCTTCACCTGTAATAAAAAACAAAAATTAATTGTTCTTGACCCAGGTTACCTTGGGTTGTTTATTTGGTTGAAATGAAAAGCTGGATATAATTGACAAAGTAGGTTGAGATTTATAACCTAAGGGGTGATATCTCCTAGGTGGAAAAACCCAATCAGCTACTGGATTGTATGGTTTATTAGCTGGCTTAGAATTTCTGTAAGAGAAATGATTTATGTTGGGTCCTTCTAGGTTCGGCGAATTTCTGTAAGTTCGTCGACCAGAGTTCGACGAATAGGGCTGAGATCGTCGATCTTGGCTCAGAGAATGACAATAGTCATTTTCTGCGCCCCATGTTCGTCGACCTCTGCTCGACGAACCATACAAAGTTCGTCGATCGCAGTTAGACAAATTGTTATTGCTGAAGTTTGCGTTCAACGTTCGTCGATCTAGGTTAGACGAACGGGCCACATTTCGTCGATCTGAGTTCGACGAATGCTTCTGAACCTTGTTATTATTAGCTGTTTTCTGATTGTTATTGCTCTTGTCTATGGGTTTTGGATTGTATTCAGACATTGATTTGTTCATTATCTTCTCTCTTCCCTTGGCAGAGACAAATTTGATGGGTGTTGTAAGGATATTTTTCTTAATTATTTGGGGCAAACTTGATGATGCACCCAAGCCCAGTTTGCCATTTAATCTGGCATTTACTGTGCTTGTTATGTCCATCAGGTTGAGACTTCTTCCATTGAGAGATTGCTCAAGTTGTTTAGACTCACATAAATCAAATTTTAATTTATTTATCTGCTCATTTGCTGAAGTTAGTTTATCTTTTAGTTTAAGATTTTCTGAGTTAACAGATTCAAGATTTCATAGTTTTTCTCTAAGGGTTTTTATTTCTTTCGCTGAACTAATTAAATCTAAACACATAGTCTTGAATTCAATTTTAAATGAATCAGAATTAAAATTAATACTTGAAAGAACCTGATCTGCCTCTGACTCTGAGGCTGCCTCATCTTCAGATTCACTTTCTGATCCTGAACTGCTCCTAGAGGCATCAATTGCCATAAGGCAGACCTCCTTGTTTCTTGCTTCTTCCTCTTCTTCACTTGAGCTGGAAGAGGATGATTCTTCTTCAGTATCACTCCATTATTCAGTAACAAAGCCTTTGTCTCTCTTTTTGTACTTGCTGGAGGAGGGTCTGCTGCTGTGTTTTCTCCTAGAGTCTTTTTCTCTGCTTTTCTCCTTCTTCTGGCTTTCTGGACATTCAGAGATGTAATTTCCAGGCTTTCTACATCCAAAGCACACAACCTCCTTGGTTGTTGTCTTGTCAAATTTGGGCTTATCATCCTGTCTGGATGATTTTCTTCTGAAGTCCTTTCTAGCCATCTTATAAATTCTTTTTGCAAAGAGTCTCATTAGTTCTTCATTGGATGTTGAGATCTCACCTTCCTCTGATGCCTTGAAATCTATACTGTGATCTTTTCTCACTAGAGTTGTTGACTTCTGTTTAGCTGCTTCTCTTGATTTAATCAACTGCTCATAAGACTTTAGTTTGCCTAGCAGAGATTCAGTTGATATCTCATTTAGGCTTCTGGCTTCTTTGATAGGCCAGATTCTTGACTCCCAAGAGCTAAGGAAGTACATCAAGATTTTGTCATTCATCTCTGTAAGGGTGATATCTTTATCCAAGGTTTTAAGCTCATTGATGATTGAGCTCAACCTATTGTACATTTCATCAACTGATTCAGCCTCATCCTTCTTAAAATTCTCATACAGGGATATGAGATTTGATCTCCCTTCTTTCCTTTCATCAGCTGAACCATCTACCATTTGGTTGAGGGAGTCCCAAATGGCCTTTGCTAAGGTGCACTCAGCCACTTTCTGAAATATGTCATCAGACAATGTCTGTGCCAAGATGTTCATGGCTTTTGTATCAACCATCTTGGATTTCCTATAATCATCATTAATATCTGGAGGAGGTACTGCAGTCATGTTTGTAGAGATGCTTGGAGAAGCTGTAGGTGCTGGAGGTACTCCTGTTAAGATATAAGAAAAAATATCTTCATCAATAGAATTCATATACAGCTTGATTCTTGCCTTCCAGATTCCAAACTTTTGCAAGTTGCAAACTGGAGGTCTGGTGCTTGCATAATCTTTGTTCTGTGCCATGGCTGTGGTTCTAATTTAAAATGTGAACAAAGTGATATGTAGATCTAACACAGGATCTTTGGTTCAAGGATTAACTTGTGCAACCAAAGGAACCTTCCTCTGATACCAATTGAAAGTGACGGTTAGATCTACAATACTCTAGAAGGGGGTGAATAGAGTATGTTTGAAATTTATTAGGTCCCAATTCAGGTGCTGTATGAATTCTTCCAGTCAGTCTGTATCAGTGTCTGTATTTTTCTGGCTGAAAATTTTTCTTCTTGTTATTGCTCGTTCTCACTACATCTTCCTGATTGTAGATCGTTTTTGTCTTCTGTATCTATTCAAAAATCTGAATCCTCTGTCATTAATGTTGACGCCTTGAGAATAATCGACATTAATGTATTTCCCCAACTATCTTGTGGAAAATCTGCAAGTAATATTCTTGAAGAAGACTGTAATTAATGCTTCCTCTAACGGCTTCATTCAGAGAATGTTAGAGCATTTAATCTGTCAGGAATTATTGCATTTGAGTGAGAATTGAATGCCAGAAATGGCTAAGTCTTGATTCGTCGAACGAATAATAGATTTTGTCGAGCTGAGTTAACAGTTCGTCGAGCTGAGATTTTGTTTTCGTCGACCAGACATCTTCTGTTCGTCGAGCTGATAACAGAACTTGTATACTTCAGAACCTTTGCCTTTTCTGTCTGAAGTTCGTCGAGCTGATAATTGAATTCGTCGACTGGAGTTCAGGAATAGTTCTGGACTTAGACAAATAGTTTGTGTTGACTGATATTTTGTATGTCGACATGAAACTTCTGGTGTCAACACAAGTTAGTGTCGATAAATAATCTTGGTGTCGACACAAATCTTCTGGTGTCGACATAAGCTCTCTGGTATCGACATAATCTTTCTGGTGTCGACCTAAGTTGGTGTCGACACATACCCTAAGTGTCGACACAGATCCTCTGATTCCAGAATTAGTCGAGTAGAGTACTGAGTTCGTCGACCTGAGAAGTTGACTTCGTCGACCTGAGAAGTTGTGAACTTGAGGTCCAAGTTCGTCGAACTCAGAATCTTATTCATCGACCAAAGCCTGAAGTTGGAATTAGAAGAATCTGGCGTTACCCTGACTTTAGTTTGTTGAAGTGTCCCAATTTTCGTCGAATAGAGAGTGCAGATCGTCGAGCTTAGCTCAGAGAAATATATCAAGATCGTCGAGCTGAGAACGCCTTTTGTCAAACTTAGTTCGACGAACGTCGAACTCATTTTACTTAGCCTTGAAATCTTCTAAGTCTTGAGTCTCTGATGGTTTTGTTGATAGCTGGTCCATCTAATATTGACTCTAAGGACTTGGCCTAGACTCTAGGACACAAATTTGAACCTAGCTATACATGTTGGGTCACATCCTAAGTTAGTGAACCTAGACCAAATCAACTAGGGATCCAACAGAATCATCTTTTGGTTCGATATTGGAAACAAAACAATGGTTTGAAGATGAATCATGTAAAGACGAATGAGTACTTACCCATCTTGATGGTTCTCCAATGACCAAATCTTGTGGATGATCTTTTGAAAATCCTATTTCACTTGGAGGCACATATACTTCCTCTTTTTCTCCTTCTCTTTCTTCTTTATCTTCTTCTTGATCTTCAAGTATTTCATCGTCATCTGACTTTAGTGGGGAAAGTGGTTCTTCATCATTACCTGTAGGGTTAGTTTCTACACAAAAAAGAAGTTCATCAAATTTAACATGAATTGATTCTTCAACTATTTTTGTCTTCTTATTATAAATTCTATAAGATTTACTAGTTGAAGAATAACCAATAAATATACCTTCATCACATTTTTCATCAAATTTTCCTAATGTGTCCTTTGTGTTCAAAATGAAACATTTTAACCAAAAACTTTAAAATAAGATACATTCGGTTTTTTTTTTGAAAATATAGGTCATAAGGTTTTAATTTCAAAAATGGTCGAAGCATAACACGATTAAAAATATAGCAAGCAGTATTTATAGCTTCGGCCCAAAATGATTTAGGTAATTTCTACTAAGATAACATAGTACGAGCTAGTTCTTAAAGATTCCTATTTTTCCTCTCGACCACGTCATTTTGTTGCGGTGCACGAGGAGCAAAAAATTCATACTTAATTCCTAACTCATTATAAAATGAAACAAACCTATCATTATAAAATTTACCTCCATGATCTGAATGAATGCATTTTATTTTTAAGTCAAGTTCATTTTGAATACGTATACATATTTTAGTAAATTCTAAGAATGCAACAAATTTTGTAGTTAAGAAAATTGTCCAACAAAAATGATAATATTCATCAATCAAAACAAAAGTGTATTTTCTACCTCCTCGACTTTATGTAGTAATTGGACCAAACAAATCCATATGAATCAATTATAATGGTCTGGTAGTAGTAATAACATCTTTGCTTTTGAACGAAGACATTGAAAATTTCCCTTTTTGACATGGCGAACATAAAGAAGATAAATTTACACTTAAAATAAGTAATCTTTTGATTAATTTATCTTTTGACAATTTTAAAATTAACTTGGTATTATAATGACCAAGTCGTCTATGCCATAAATTTAACTCCTCATTTTTGGACATAAACATTTTAAATACGAATGTGATAGATCATGAAATTTTATCATAAAAACATTTTGAGACCTTGGTGCAGTAAGAACAATACCATTTGTTTTGGAATCAAATTTTTTGCAAAGGTTTGTGGAAGAGTAAAATCAAAAATTTAGACCTTTATCACATAACTGACTTATATAAATCAAATTGCCTTTTAAACCTTTCATATACAAAACAATTGATATAGTAAAAGAATCGTTACTTACTACTCCAATGCCAATGATCCTTCTTTTACTGTTGTCGACAAAAGTTATTGAAAGTTTTGTTTTCAAGGCTAGCTTTACACCTAGAGGGGGGGGGTGAATAGGTTTTTGTCTCTGTTTTATTATTCTAATCTGTTGATTAGATTACGGTGTTTGTTGATTAGATTAGATCAGATTTCAAGAACATTCACAAGCGACACAGCAAATTTATAGTGATTCCAAAATCTTGGGTACATCCAATGTCCTTCTGCGCCTATCTAACAGTGTGTTAGATTTGATTCTCCCTCTAGAACTCAGCTTCTTAACAGCTTACAACACCGATCTTATAGGACCACACATAGGTCACACAGACCAATAACTTAGGCACTAAGCCAACCCAGGTCACAAAGACCTATCACTCGGCACAAAGCCAAACACACGTCACTAAGACCCAGCCTTCATAGTACATGCTTACAAACCCTATATTCACAAAGAATCTTTACAGAAAACAGAAATAAAGAATGTGATGTTTAAACACTAGAGCAAGCTCAGTGTCTCCTTCTTCTTGGACTGAGCAGATATCAGATCCATGATATTATTGTTAAAGACAATATGTTGATAGTAGAATATTTCTTCAAACAACTTTCTTTTTCACTACAGAACTTATAGATCTGCTAGCTTCAGAATAGCTTCTGATCCTGTTGATGCATATGGGGATTGCTTCAACTATCTCTTTTCCAGCAAGGTTCTTTATACTGAACAACTTCTTTAGGATCGACAAAAAATGGCGCGGAAGAAGATGAAGTTCAGCCGCACTTTTTGTTTTCAGAAAACCTAGACATGGAATTGGATTTTTGATTTGATGATCTGATTCTTTATATCTCTGGCGGATGTAGTAGTGGGTCCCACCACCAGGATTGATGGCCGAGATTTAGCCATTCAGCCCACGCTTTCCATTCATTCCCAATTCAACGACTTTTTGCTGTGAGTGGGCCCCAACACTTAATAATGAAATAATCCTCGGTAATTACAGAAGATATCAACAACTGGCCCCACCAACATCTCTTGTAACATTTTCGAAACATTTGAATTTTGGTTGACTTTTATCTTTGCTGACGTCAGCATGACTCAACATCTGTGGACTTGGCCAAAATCAATCATTAGTACCAAACACATTGAGTGAGTAGATATCACTTAATGCCACAACTGTTAGACAACATTCAATCTGTCTAGGTATTGAGCTCGAAAAACTCTAAGCTCCATTCGACGAACGACAAGCTCAGCTCGACAAGAGCATAAAAATTAGTTCGACGAACTACGGGCTCAGTTCGACAAATGTTGAGTTCAGTTCGAAGAAGCTGAGCTCAAAAAAATCATAAAGCCAGTTCGATGAACTGTAGACTTAGCTCGACGTTTTGTTAAACTCAGTTCGACGAACACCAGGCTCAGTTAGACGAACGTTGAGCTCAGGTCGATGAATCTGAGCTCGACCAAAGCCAAGTTATCCACGCATTTGGACTTAGCCAAAATTTTGCTTCAAGTGGTTGATAGCGTCGATAGCGTTGAGAGAGCTTGCCTCACTCAACGCTTTTTGCCTTAGAAAAAATTTCCGTGCCTTGGCGTTGAGAGAGTAAGCTGCACTCAATGCCAAACTTCTTAACATAATTTTTGTTATCTGGCATTGAGAGAGTAAGCTACACTCAACGTGTTTTGCCTTGGCTTTGAGAGAGTAAGCTCCACTCAACGCCAAACTACTTAACAGAATTTCTATTATCTGGTGTTGAGAGAGTAAGCTACACTTAACGCTTTCTGCCTTGATGTTGAGAGAGTAAGCTTCACTCAACGCCAAAGTACTTAACAGAATTTTTCTGTTATCTGGCATTGAGTGAGTATGCTACACTCAACGCCTGTGGACCTAGTCAAATTTTTGCTCAACATTTTTGTGGATTTGACTGGCACAACAACACTCAACGCTTTGAGCTGTATGACATCGAGTGAGTAGACCACACTCAACACTTGTGGAATTGGCCACATTTTTAGCCAATTTTTCTAGGCTTAGACTGACTCAGCCTGACTCACAGCCTTTTGTTGTATAGCGTTGAGTGAGTAGACTGCACTCAACGCTTTTGTACTTGGCCAAATTTCTACTAGACAATTATTGAATCCATACCTCTAGTGTTGAGTGAGCTTGCTCCACTCAACGACTGTGGACTTAGTCGATTTTTGTGTTGTGTCCAGCAACCACTTCTTGTGTCCACATGTCCATTCAATATGAAATAGACTAACATGCAGTCAAGAACTCAAATGCACATCAAATACAGTTGATGTGTGTGACATTGACCTGTTTGACTTCTCACAAATCAAGGACATTGTGAACAATGGACCCAACAATCTCCCCCTATTTGAAGAAGTCAAAATCTCATTTCTGTCCTTGGTCATTGTCACATCCAACCTATACAGCAAAAAAATAGGTATGGAAATTTTGATAAGCTATGAGTAAGTGTACCTCATTTACTTACTCCCCCTCTTTTGCTGCAAGGTGTTTGCCCTTCCTTGAGTGCCACATTACTTTATTTCCCCTTTGCCATCTCTCCCACTTACTATGCCTCCCCCTTGCTAGGACCTTCTCTCTTCTCTCCCACTTTTTGACCTCTGTAGAATGGGCAGATGGGGGCTAGACTTCCCTTCAGCTGACCTTCTTTCTTCTATCTAGAGTAGCTTACTCCCCCTCAGTAGAAGCATCAGTGAACTGATACTACTAGGGAGTCTATATGTCCAGCAATAGAAATAATACATACACAAAAAAATAATTCAAAAGGGAGTGCCTGAAGATATGCTAAGCTCAACATACCCAACTCAAATTTTAGGGTGTTGAACTTTGCTTTATTTAATGGCTTATTGAAGATATCAACCACTTGCTTGTCTGTGGGGACAAACTCAAGACTGATGTCTTCCTTCTCCACATGCTCCCTGATAAAATGATATCTTATTTCTATATGCTTAGTCCTGCTGTGTGAGACAGGATTCCTAGCAATAGAAATAGTACTTGTAGAATCATAGTAAAGTGTAGTTCTACTTACCTGCAGGTTATAATCCTAGAGCTGATGTTGGATCCATAGCTGCTGAGCACTGCAGCTGCCTGCTGATATATATTCTGACTCAACAGTGGATATAGCCACATTAGTTTGCATCTTGCTATTCTGAGAAACTAGCCTTCTTCCTTAGAACTGGCAGGTTCCAGTAGTGCTTTTCCTGCCTTCTTTGCAACCTGCAAACTCTGCATCTGAAAATTCTGTTAGATCGAAATCCCTATTTCTAGAGTACCATATGCCAAGATTTGGTGTGCCCTTAAGATACCTCAAGATTCTCTTTGCAGCAGTGTAATGAGATTCTTTAGGGCAGGCCTGATACCTAGCACAGACACATGTAGCATACATGATGTCAGGTCTACTAGCAGTCAGGTATAGAAGGGAGCCAATTATCCATCTTGTTGAAATCAGTCACCTGTTTCCACCTAGAGTTTGGACCTGAAGCTGCAGCTTACAATTAATTTCTTGAACCACCCTCTTGACGTGAGTCACAGGACCAGAAACAGACCGAAGGTCTCAGCTCGGAGGTCCCACCTCTTACCCAGAAGAATCTGAAGTTCTCACCCTCCCTAGCCAATGCTGAGCTAGGTGCCTCTGAGAAAGAATGTGGAAAGGTTCAACAAACTCTTCAAGGCTCCTTATCGGTCTATTTATAGGTCTCTGAATCCGATCTATAAATAACCATACTGAACCGCCCTGAAATTACCAAAATACCCTGTGTTGGGTCTGCCAACACCCAAACTCCGCTGTTTTGAATGACTATATGCAGACTACCGAGGGTAGAAGGGTAAAATTACTCATGGTAGAAGAGTAAACTCCCCCTTGGGGGTAAGAAGGTAAAAACATCCTTCCTTCTATGTGGCGAGTGAGGAAATGACTAGCGGTCGAGATTAGCCCACCTGCTCGTCTCGCTGGCCTCCCGCCTTACGGGAGCAATCTCGCCCTCAAGGACAAGCTCGCGCCATATAGGACGTCCTGCCTACAGCGCCGAGCCTCGTCTCTCCTTCTAATAGTGGACCACATGGTCCCACTCGCCTCTTCAATTCCTCTCGCCAGCTTCTCTGCCCTCCTGCTTGAGCTGCCTCCCATGAGCACAAGCTTGTACACCTCTATATAAAGACTCATCAATAGGTTTCCCTGCCTCATCTTTGCCTATATGCATACTTGATCCCATAAGAGTTCTCATGGTCGAGGCATTCTCCATACCATACTTTTTGATTAGCTCCCTGGTGAACTTGGACTAGGATATGGAGAAACCATCATCAGTTTATCTTACTTGGAGACCCAAGACGAACTTGAGCTCACCCATGCAGCTCATTTCAAACTTCCTTTGCATAAGTTTAGCAAACTCCCTGCATAGGTTGTCATCTGTAGATCCAAAGATAATGTCATTAACATATATCTGGACTAGGATAAGCTTGCCCTTTGATTCCCTTAGAAATAGGGTCTTGTCTATCTTCCCCCTTGAGAATTTATTCTCAAAGAAGAAGCTGGAGCAGGTTTCATACCAAGCCCTAGGTGCTTGCTTTAGCCCATATAGAGCTTTTCTAAGCTTATACACAAAATTGGGAGAGTTAGGATCTACAAAACCTAGTGGATGAGCCACATATACTTCCTCTTTGAGGTCCCCAGTCAGGAATGCTGATTTGACATCCATCTGGTAGACTCTGAAACCCTGATGGGCAGAATAGCAAGGAAGATCATTATGGCTTCCAGTCTGGCTACCAGGGCAGAGGTATGGTCAAAGTCTATGCCCTCTTCTTGTCTGTAGCCTTTAGACACCAGTCTAGCCTTATTCTTGACAATAATGCCATCTTGATCCAACTTGTTCATGTGGATCCACTTAGTCCCTATGACATTTTGTCTTTGAGGTCTGGGGACCAACTTCCAGACCTAACATCTCTTGAATTGGTCTAGTTCTTCTTGTATTGCTCCAATCCAGAACTGGTCCTTGATTGCTTCTTCAAACTTCTTTGGCTCTTCATGAGACATGATGCTTGAGTAGAGATTTGTATTCATGTTCCTACTTCTTGTTTGGACCCCATGATGTGCATCACCAATGATGTGGTGTACTGGATGGTCCCTTAGATGCCTGGTAGTTGGAGGCAATGTAGCTGCAGCTTGCTGATCTTCAGGGTTTTCAGCTAGCTAGTCTTCATTTTCTTCAGGTATGTCTTCCCATTCTCATGGAATAGGCAGTCCATCATCATTTTCCTGGACTGTGGGGGTAGCTTCCTTGATGGTTAGCTTGTCCATCATCTGCTCTATACCTGCAATACTAGAAGAGGAGGAGCTTGGGAGCTCACAATTAACCATGTTGGATTCATCAAAAATAACATTCATTGACTCTTCTACAACTTGGGTAGTTAAGTTGTAGATTCTATATGCCTTACTATGAGTGATGTACCCAACAAAGATCCCTTCATAGGACTTGGCAATAAACTTAGTTGAATGGATTTTTTCCATTATTGAGCACATAGCACTTGCAACCAAAGATCCTGAAATAGCTCAGGTTTGGTTTTTTACCCTTCAAGATCTCATAGGGAGTCTTCTTATGGATCTTGGTGATAGAAGCCATGTTAAGGACATAGCATGCAGTGTTAACTGCCTCAGCCTATTAGTATTCTGGGAGGGATGAGTCACTTAATAAGGTTCTACCAGCCTCTATGAGAGTCCTATTTTTCCTCCCAAAAATTCCATTTTACCGTGGTGTTCTAGGAGAGGAAAATTTTTGATGAATCCCTTGCTCTTCACAGAACCTTGTCATGCACTCAGACTGAAACTCAGTCCCATGGTCACTTCTGATTTTGACCATAGTGCTGTTGATTTAATTCCATATTTGCTTAACAAATGTCTGAAAGACATCAGGGGTTTCAAATTTCTTCATTATGAAGAATACCCGAGAAAATCTAGAAAAGTCATCAACAACCACATGGGTGTAGTATTTCATACCTAGACTTTGAATTGGCATAGGACCAAACAGATCCATATGCAAGAGATATAAGGACCTTACTGAATCTTTGGAGCCAATGCTCTTGAAGGAGGTCTTAGTCTATTTGCCCTTTTGACATGCAGAACAGATACCCTCCTTAGCGCATATAGACTTATTCCCATTCCTAACCAGCTCTTTGCTGAATTTCTTTCCTATGGTCCTATATTTTAGATGGGCTAGCCTCTTGTGCTACTGGACACAAGAAGAGGCTTTCACATCTGCAACTAGGCATACAAGTGACTCTTTGCTAGAGCATAAAAAATCTAAACAGTACACATTTCCCCTCCAAGTGCCTGTTAAGATGACCTCTTGGTCACTTAACCTCCTAATTTGACACTCATCCTTGTGGAATACTATGTCATAGCCAAGAACACAGAGTTGGCTAATGCTTATCAGTTTGTGTTGCAACCCTTCCACATAGGCTACTCTAGTGATAGTGACTATGTCATTAGAGATCTTACCATAACCTCTAATCACCCCTTTTCCTGACCCACCAAAGATGACATTTGGTCCATTCTTTATAGGAAGATAATCCTTCAGCATGCTCCTTGTTCCAGTCATGTGCCTGGAACATCCACTGTACAAGTACCATATTGGGGTATGGGCACTTGGACTATCCTACAAAACACAAATCAGTTAACCTTAGGACACCAATTTTCATTGGGTCGTTGGTGCATGTTAGGTTGAAAATAATTCTGCCTGCCTGCAGCTTTTCTGACAGGCAAGCTGACATTTGCTCTCTGCACACTATGATTGTGCCATCAATCAACAACGAAATGGCCTACCTTGCCACAGCACCAACACTCATGGATGTTGTACCTTCTTTTTGGAGCAAGTCTAGTGGCTGTGTTAACAGCATCTCTGGGTCTAGAAGGAGTGGCAGCGTCCTGTTCCATGGTCTCCCAGCCCTAGTCTGACAAGTGGTTGGTCTGGTAGTAAAAGTGCTTGGGATATCTTGAGCCCTTATAGCAGCAGCTTTCTTTTTAGAAAGCATACTCTTGATGGCCTCAGAGATGCTCAGGTCTAGTCTACAGATAACCTTGCCCTTTGTCTTAGTGTGGGCTGGAGGAATTTGAGAACATGCTGCAGATTTACCCTTGACTGAAGGGGCTGTAGCACCAAACACAAATGGTCCAGGATGGGCCATTTGTATTTTCTCATGGGCACTAGCACCTTTGCTATAAAAGCCGTCATTTTATGGAACATATTTATTCACACAAGATGGTTTAGCATGATTCCAATGACCATAAATACTCTCATGGTCATGGCTGTTTGAAGGAAACTGAACTTTATTAAACTTGACAGGAGCCATAGAGGCTAGTGGCTCCACTTGAGCTTTGCCCTTTCCCTTAGGATTAACAGCTCTTGTCTTTCCCTTGAATCCCAACCCTTTATTTCCCTTTTGGGAGGATAATGAGTCAATAAAGAGCAACACTGTGCTAGGCTTGGTGTAGCTAGCCACTAGTTCCCTCTCCTTTTTTAGCCTTCCCTTAAGATTCCTGATATGGTTGTTCTTGAAGGTTATGGTGCTCATTTGAAGGATTGTAACATTCTTCAGTTTGCTGACTTCTTGAGTCTTCAGATCCAACAATTTTGCTGATCTTGAAGCAGCAAGCTTTAAGGAGATAATTTCTTGAGCCTGTTGTTTGGCCATAATCTTGCTCTTCTTAAAAGCCTGCAGAAGTGCACCATAATTATCAATCAGTTGACTGATGTCTCCCTTAGATTCTGAGCCATCATTATCACTCGATGCAGAGGCACATGGATCTAGAACGGATTCATATTCTGAACATGCAGAGCTAGTGAAAAAATTAACTTTCTTGGACTAGGCTTATCCTGGCTGACTTCTTCATCTGACTTAGCCATCAACCCAATGCAGCAGCTGTCTTCTTCAGAATCCACCTCTGAAGCACCATATGATTGTGATAGAGGGGCCCTATCTTCAATCCTGATAGCATGATGCACCTCCTCAGCTTCTTCTTCTAAAGCAGCCAGCCTTTTGATACAGTCTGCTTCAATAGCTCCTTCTTTAGTAGAGTACAACCCAACGTAGTCTTCTTCTTCTTACTCTGATGAGGAGGAGTTAGTCCAGCTCTTTTGTTTTTTTTGGCAATGAGGGATTTCTATTTCTTGCCTTTGTGCTATGACATGCCCTTGTTTTCTGCAATGATAGCAAGTCATATTACATGAAACATATTTACTAGATTTGTAAACATACATGTCCTCCTTAGAGTATTTTCTCCTGCCATTGTAGTAGTCATCCTTAGGATGAGAGGAGGAGTAAAGCATGCCTCTCCAGTGCTTCTTCTTTAGGAAGTTCTGGAATTGCCTGATGAAGGCAGCAAATTCTTCATCAGACCATTGTCAGTCTGATGTGCTTTCCTCTGATTTTCCAGACTCAGATTCAGCATCTCTCCTTAGTGGAGAGGGACGCTTCCTTTTGCTTTTGTTGGAGACTTCATCTTTGAATGCCACTGACTTGTCCCTTGCTTGAGGATTCTTGTTGCTCTTCTCATCTTTCCTGGCAGCCAACTGCATCTCATATGAAAGTAACTTTCCAAAGAGGGTGTGAGGAGCTGTTTCACCGAGCTTTGCCACTTATCTTATGGCACAAATATTTTTATCCCAGTTTTTAGAGAGAGATCTAAGGAACTTGTCTGAAATTGAGTGATAGATCTGTTTAACTCTAGAGGGGCGGGGGGGGGGGGGGGGGGGGGTGAATAGAGTCTTTTAAAACTTTAGTTAATTTTTATCACGGATTAAAAATAAGTGATAAGTATATCTATAAAGAGAGATGTAAACAATAACAATCACAGCAGACAGAAATAAATAATAGAGCAATCCAGACGACACAATAAATTTGTTGTGGTTCCCTTAAACTTGGGTACATCCACTCTTCTACTACCCTGGTAGGAATCCACTAACTTGTTTTTGATCAGGTGCCCTGCCACCATAAGTTTTTGCTCAGGTTCCCTGTCAGCACATGATCTATTTTTTCAATGGAGATCTCACAACCCTTTTGAGCTTTTGATCAGGTGCCCAAAAACCGAACTAAGTCTTTTGATCAGGAGACTTAACAACCAAAGGGGTTAACTTTTGAAGGGAGTTATAACCCTATACACAGTTGGAAATGAAAAGTGATGTTGTCTTCTCTTTCTCAAACAACTGAGAAGACTTTAGTGGATGATGTTGTCAAAGCTCCCCCTGAGATGAAGAATGGGGTTCAGGAAGATGAGAGCTTTGTACAGGGTGTAGGCCTTGATGGAGATCTTTAAAACTTCTTGGACTGGTGTTGATGAGTTGTCCTTTTGAAGTCGAAAGCAGAAAATGAAGAAGAATAAAGATCTGTGTATTTATGTTCTTCTTCAATTTCCTATAGATAGCAATCCTTTTCTCTGTATAACTTATTTCAGTTGTTGAGTAAAAGATCTCTTGTAATTCCCTTTTTTCTGAAGAGAAGAATTTTCCTTTTTATATTCTGAAGGATCTCTGCCATTTGAAATGAAAAAAAGAATTCCTGAAATTATTGCTAAAATCCTAGGAGTTTAACGGCTGGAATTTGTCTTAAATGTATTTCCTCAACTGTCTTATTAAATAAGTCAAGTAATTAGCACTGTAAAATCCATAATTAATGTTGTTAAGCAATGACTATATTCTTGAGAATATGAGTATTAATTATCAGAGAATTACTGCCTTAGAATAATCGAAACTGAAATCAAACTCAGAAAAAAATGCCAAACTGATACTGAGAGAAATCATCGAACTCAGGACAGATTTTGTCGACCTGAACTTCAAGTTCGTCGAGCTGAGAAATCATCTTTGTCGAACTGAGTTTAGCGAAAGTTGATCTAGAAAATAGTCTGTCAAAGCTGAGCTCCAAGTTCGTCGAGCTCAGCTCAGAGTAGAGACTCTGAGTTCATCGATCTGTGATCGACGATCATCGAGCTGAGTTCGAAGAACTTCGAACTGATTCTCTGAACTCTTAAAGACTGCTATTCATCTATGTCTGGATCTCTGATTTCTTCTGAGGGCTGGATCATTGTTTGTTTAACCTAGTCAAACTGACCTAGACCTTAGAACTAACAATTTAACACTAGGCTATACATGGAGGGTCAATAACCTAATAGTGAACCTAGCCCAAATCCAAAGTAGGGATCTAACAATCTCCCCCTATTTGGGTGAGGTTACTTTGAACAACAGAAAAGAGAAAAATCACAAAGCATAAAAAAGATATCTGTCAGAATTAAAATTTTTTAGCAGATATTAACAACAGTGTCTTGTGAAGAATAAACAACAAACAACAGTTCAAATCAAAATGTAGAAAGAAATTTTTTAGGCTTTCTTAGAATCTTTCTTCTGTTCATCTGAAGCTGGTCTAGTGAAGATGATTTCTCTTTTGGGATCTACAGCTTGTTGTTTTGTCATCTTCATATCACTTGCTCCAAGAATTGTCACAGAAGCAGCTCTTGGTATAACTGCTTCAGGATGTAATGACATATAAGCATTAACATTAAAAAGATTATGTACCTGATATTTATCTAGCTCTTTCTTTCTGTAGGAGGACATAATAGTATACTGCGAGGTGTCTTGTCCTTTTTCCTTTGCTTTTCTGAGTTCATAAAGAGCTATTAGTTCTTTAAATCTGGACATTCTGGAGTTGGGGTTCATTTATGGATATCAAACTGGAGATAGAGGCATGTCTGGACCTGCTTTATCTGGTTGATTGTCTTCAGATGTCTTCTGATGTCTATTGTGCTTTTGATATTGTTGTTGCATGCTGCTGTTACTAGAGCTATGCTACTATCTATTGTAGAAAGGTTCGGAATGATGAGAAGATGTAGATTTCTTAACTTGAGCAACACTTCCATATGATCCTGCTGCAGGAGGAGGAGGACCTCTCCTGAATTTAGGAGGTGGAGAGTATATCATGCGCTTCGTCCTAGCTTTCAGCTCATTCTTGGAATATCTTATCCAGTTTGGTGTGTCTGGAGTGAGAGTTATATTGTGCAGGATATAATAAGGAATGTCAGTAGATGAATTAGGCTTAGGAGCTGCCTAGGAAGGAGCCTCTCTCTTCTTAGCCTTTGATTTCTTTGAACTGGAATCATCAGAATCCTCATCATCATCAGATGATTCAGGAGAATTATTATATAGTTCATTTAGCTGCTTTAGGTATTCAGCAAATATTCCTAGAACATGTGGCTGTACTTGACTTGCTGGCTCTACAAAACTATCTGTAGCAGTCTGAAAACTTTCTTCTTCTTCCATGCCTGCAAACAAAATATCATCCAGATCTGGTATTGGAGATTCACACCAGCAAAATGTTGGTGGAGAGAATATCTTAGGCTAAGGGACCGGCTCACTAACATCTTCAACAGCTAAAGTTTTTGTAATCACAGGAACTACAAAACTTGCCTTCAGTTGATCCACAACTGCAGGACTTATTGGAGCAGTATAACATACAATAGCCTTAGAGTACTGAACATCAGAACTTGGTAAAGTATTTTTGTAAACTGAATTAAAAGAATTTATGAAAGAATCCAAATCAACTGTGGGATTTGTAATAAAATCACCAACAGTGGTTATTTCAGTAACTATATCACAAGCCATGTCAGTATCTGAATCATCAATTATATATATTATTTCTGTTGGAATGTCTACCTCTACTAAATCATCAATCATATCTGAATCTACTGTTGTTGCTGCTGGAGGAGGAACTGGAACTTCTTCATGGAACATCACCCCCTGGCTGGTTTCAGATGGTCCATAAGCCAGACCCCCAAAAGAAGGAACAAAGGTGAGAGCAGCAACTCTAGTAGAGAGAGAAATGATGGAGACAGAAAGAGGAGCGATAGCTTTTGCTATTACTCTAGAGTTGGAGAAATGAAAGCTAAAAGATCTTTGACAATGTTAGAGAAATTTAAATATAGGGGTTCATGAACAGAGGTAGTATAAGGGGTATGATGACCACAGTTTGAACATACAGAGAAAGCATTAGAGAAACCTGTATGGAAGCATTCAAGGAATATGGAAGTTGGGTTAGATGGAATGTCAGTAGTGGAGGTAGGAACTGTCGTAGTGGGTGTTGAGGTGTGTTCCTGAACAAGAGATGGAACTGGGGAATGATGTGGAGAGTGTGGAGGTGGAGATAGCAGATTGAAATTGGGCTGAGAGGATGTGGATGGAATATCAGATACATGAGTTAGGAGCGCAGATGGATGTGGTGGAGATGGAATGTCCTCATGGATGATGATTGGAGAATATGAAGGTGATGATGGTGGAAGAGGTGAAGATGGTTGTTGTTATTGTTATGGAGGAGGTGAAGGAATGCTGGTGGATGGCAGTACTTCTTCTGGGGGTGTTGGAGAGGTTATTACTTCCCTGGTATCCTCAGAAGTTCTGGAGGAGGAAGCCCTGGATGGTTTAAGGATAGACCTCTCCCATCTGCCAAACAATGCAGAAGTTATCCTCTTGGAGTCATTTATGAATATGGTCTGGGAGAACAATAATTCAGGTCCCTTTTCCTGGAGGAAAATTCCTAATATCCTCCCAAAGCAAACCTCTTTCTTAGAATTTTTCTTCTTAATCAACCAAAACAATAACTTTCCCCAATTTACTGCTTTCTTATTTACCAGAGCACACATCACCAAGAACTGGTGCCTGATTATATAGTCCTGGGCCGTGTGTTTGCCCAACAAATCCTTACCAACAACATCTGCCAGAAATTTATACTCAACAGATAGATTCTTTTTCAATAACTTATTAGGGTTTCCTTCAGAGTGACCCATTTTAATCAGCATATAATATTCAGAATTATCTATTTCATTATCATGTTCTCCATTTTCCAATCCAAAAATCTCAGTTAAAATATCAGGGGTTAGGGTAACCTGATTGTTGACGATGGTACTAGTCATAGTTTCTGCGTCTGGAGTGGTTGAAGTATAAACCCATTCCCTTATTTCAGTTGCTGCCAACTTGATCCTGGTGGTCATGATTTTCTCCATTAATTATACCTATCTGATTTAGAAAGAATAGATGTTTCTTCTCATCTAAAGGTTTAGTGAAGATGTTTGATCTTTGCAAATCAGTAGAGATAAATACAAGATTAATTTTCTTTTTATCCACACAATCTCTAATTAAATGATGTCTAATCTCTATATGCTTACTTCTACTATGCAGTACTGGATTTTGTGCAATTGAAATTGCACTAGTATTGTCACAAAATATAGTTGAATTATTTAAGTTGATACCATAATCCAGAATTTGGTTTTGAATCCATAATATTTGTAAACAACAACTTTCAGTTGCAATGTATTCAGCTTCAGCAGTTGAAGTTGACACATATGTCTGCTTCTTACAAAATCATGACACAAGCCTATATCCAAGGAATTGGCATGTTCCTGATATGCTTTTTCTATCCACTCTACATCCAATATAGTCAGAATCTGAAAATCCAGTTAAGTCAAATTCTGACTCTATTGGATACCAAAGTCCTAGATTAGGACAACCCTTTATATATCTCAAAATTCTTATAAGGAAAATAATGTGAGATTCTTTAGGGTTCACATGAAACCTAACACAAAGGCATGTAGCAAACATAATATATGGCCTACTAGCTCTGAGATACAACAAGCACCCAACAATAGCCCTATAAGTTTTCTGATCAACTGGCTTGCCATGTTCATCAAAATCAATCACAGTATTGAAAGCCATAGGTATTTTCATTACAGAGGCATCAGACATCCCAAGACTCTTAACTAGCTCCTTAGTATATTTTGATTGGGATATGAAAATGCCATGAGAGGACTGCTTCACTTGGAGACCAAGGAAGTAAGAAAACTCACCCTTGCTACTCATTTCAAACTTGGAATGCATCAGGTCAGAAAACCTTTTGCATAGTTTGGAATCAGTAAAGCCAAAAATGATGTCATCTACATATATTTGTACTAATAATATTTTATCTTTATGATGGCTAATGAACAAGATTCTATCAACAATACCCCTAATGAACTTATGCTCTAACATAAAGCTATCTAGGGTCTCATACCATGCTCTTAGAGCTTGCTTTAAACCATAAAGAGCTTTATGCAATTTGAAAACAAAAGAGGGATGAGTTAGAGAGATAAAACTTGGTGGTTGTTCCACATATACTTTCTCTTTGAGTTCACCATTTAAGAAGGCACTCTTAACATCCATCTGGTAGACCTTGAACTTTTTGTAGGCGGCATAAGTAAGAAAAATCCTGATAGCTTCTAGTCTTGCAACATAGGCAAAGGTCTGATCATAGTAATTCCATATTCCTGTCTATATCCTTGTGCTACTAGCCTTGATTTTTTCCTGATGATGGCTCCCTGTGCATCCAATTTATTTCTAAATACCCATTTAGTTCCAATGACTGGGTAGTATTTGAGTTTTGGAAATAAATCCCAAACTCTGCATCTCTCAAACTGATTGAGCACCTCTTGCATTGTAATAATCCAATGTGGATCTTGCTCTGCATCTTTTATGGATTGGGACTCCAGTTGAGATATGAAGCAAGCATGCATCAAGTTGTTGTTGAGTTGATGCCTTGTTTGCACACCAACTGATATGTCTCCAATCACTTGAGATATAAGGTGATCTCTAAGTGTGACAAGATCAGTAGGAGGAGTTGGTTCAACAACAGCATTGAGAATTAATTCCTCTTATGGAATTATGTTTGTTGTTGGAGGTTCAACTATTATTTCAATAATATCTTCTTCACTGTTTTCTTCAATATGTGGATAAGGATGTGATATAGCCTCTTGGGTGAGGTTTAAATCATCCAATTTCCCACATAGTTGGGGTACCTGGAATAAATCTTTGGTAGAAGAATCTTTCTCCTTGTAAAACATGTTAGCTTCATCAAAGGTTATATGTACAGATTCTTCCATTTTTAAAGTTGATTTATTAAAAACCCAATAGGCCTCGCTGACTTGGGAATATCCAAGAAAACTTCTCACTTCAGCTTTGGCTTCAAACTTTCTAAGATGTTTCTTGTTATTATTATGAATATAACATCTACAGCCAAAAATTCTAAAGTAATCTATTTTAGGTTGCTTCCCTTTGAGTAGTTCATAGGGAGTCTTGCCCTTAAGTTTATGTATTAAACTTCTATTCAGGACATAATTTGATGTGCTTACTACCTCCGCGCAAAAGGATAGGGGCAAGTAAGCATCTACAAGCAATGTACCTGCAGCTTTAATGAGGGTTTTATTTTTTCCTTTCTGCTACCCCATTTTGTTGAGGAGTTCTAGGAGCACAGAAGCAATGCATGATACCTTCCATCTCACAGAATTCTTGAATAGGAAGAGATGCAAACTCAGTACCATGATAACTTCTGATCAATGCAACTGGAGTAGAGTACTCAATCTTTATGCTCTTAAGAAAGTTTGTAAGAACTTTAAAGTTTTCTGACTTGTTTCTCAAGAAGAACACCCGAGTTAACCTAGAGAAGTCATCTACAATATCTATGATATAAGATTTCCCTCCCAAGCTCTATAAAGCAATGTGTCCAAATAGATCCATATGTAGCAGGTACAGAATCCTGGGTGGATCACTCTTATTAATAGATTTAAAGCTATTTTTGGCCTGCTTGCCTAATTGACAAACCCTGCAAAGGCTTTCCTTCTTGTAGGGGCAAGAAGCCAATCCTCTTACAAGGTTGTCCTTAGAGAGTTTAGCAATATTTTTAAGATTAACATGTCCTAATCTTTTGTCATAATTCATTATTATTACTGATTTGATTAAACAAACAAATTTCTGACCTAGAAGATTTGAAGTTTACTACATAGATGTTTCCTTGCCTAAGACCAGTTAAGACAGTTTTATTATCTACAGAAGATATAATGCAAGAAGAATGGTTAAAGTATACCTGATAACCTTCATCGTATAATTGGCTTATGGATATCAGGTTATGTTTTAAACTAATTACATATGCTATTTTCTGGAAAGTGACAGCTCCAATCTTGGCAATCCCATAGCCTTCGGTTTGGCCACAGTTGAAGTTACCAAATATCACCTTTGGACCAAGCTTAGACTTGTAGTTTGTTAAATTGTCCTTGCTTCCTATCATGTGCTTTGAGCATCCACTATCCAGGTACTGATAATACGGTTTGTAGTCAATTTTATTAGGGTATTTTCAGGGTTTTAAAGCAAATCATGTCTTGTAAATTACTTATTTTGATTCCCCTTTGTATATATTTTTGTCGCTAATGCGTTTTTTCTGCTTTTTGCAGGTTTTCATGGCTTTCAACCGAATTTTGCTGTGACACGCCCCAAGGTCACGCCCTACCCGGGCGTGTACCTAGGGCGTGTAACCCAGAGAAATGAAGCAATTGGTCCGAAATTGCATTCCGTGGAAACTTAGTGTACACGCCCTCTGTCACGCCCGTGTCACATCCGACACGGGCGTGGTACAGAGGCGTGTCCCTAGGTTCCGAGGAATCGCCATAACGCGCTCGTTTTTCCCGCTCCACCGTCGCACAGAATGTGTCACGCCCCTAGGTCACGCCCGGCCCTGCCGTGACATATGGGCGTGTACTTCAACAAGCACGCCTGTCACCTTCAGCATTCAATCCCAGCTCAACAAAGTCACGCCGCAAAGAACACGCCCCAGGTACACGCCCTACCAGGGCATGACATTTGGGCGTGTACTTCAGCTACTTCGCCAGAATTAAATTCCAGCCCGAAAAAGTCGCACCGAATGTGTCACGCCCCCGAGTCACGCCCGACCCGGGCGTGACAGGGGGCGTGACCCGACCCGAAAAAAATCTATAAATAGAGCCCATCTCCAAGGGTTCAGCACACCTTTTGGATTGAGAGGGGAGGTTCTGTTCTTTGTATTTTTGAACTTTTTCAAGCATGTCTCTTCATTTTTAGCTCTTCTTATCTCTAGCTTAATTCTTTCCCTGTATTAGCTCCTAGCTTTTTTCTGTAGCATAATGTTAATGATAGTGTAGTTTACTTTCCATGCACTTGTAATCTCTGGTCTTCAAGTTGTAAGATCCCTGTTTCCATTAATAAAGAAGTGTTGTTTTCTTTTTCGTTTCTACTTTGCTTTCATTATTTTCTTCTACGCATCTTCTTTTCTCCATTTCATCATGAGTAACTAATCCTCCTTGTACTCGATCTTGATGATCCGAGGTTCGAGTTGATTAAGTTATGATGCTTTAACTCTACTTTTTCTTTCTAAAGTTATACCTTGAATTACTCTTGATTAAAAACCCTACTTGGAGATATATCATCAATATGTATATTTTCCATCATTAGCTTTCTTTCTTGGCTAGCCGAGAGGCTGATAGTTTGAAGTAAGCACTCAAGAGTAAAGAGAGTTGCACGCACCCCTCGAGAGAGGCAGACGTTAAATCTCCTGGATTGGAGTGAAATCCAATAGAGGGGTTCACAGCTTAAAGCGAGCTTTAGATCTCCGATCGGACGAGAGTTCGGTTGAGCATTCCTAAACTTAGGTAGGCACGGCTTCGATAGAAGCGTGTTTACGCTTATGGAACCTCCACGGTCAAGGTTTTAGCTTTATTAAGTAAAAGTTTATTTTCGCATTTTTTAATCAACTTTAGCCGAGGTGATCCTCGATCGAGTGCTCTTCTCTTTCATTGTCTTAATCCCTCGCTGTAATCGTTTTAATAGCTCTCTATTTTTCCGCAAACTTTTCTTTCTTAGCATAATACTTCTCTCCTCAATCGCATTTTAGTAATCTCTTAAACCCTAAAACATTCTTCGATAAGATAATGGTTTTCGTGTGAGTAAGATTAATTAACGGTTCCCGGATTTTAATAAGACACTTGTGTCCCCTAGCTGCATTTCGATAGGTATGCTTGCCTTGTTGGATTGTTAGTTTGGTTATTTTCTCCTTGCGAATATTTTTAGACATCAGGTACCACTGTTCCTCTATGGTAGGATAGCCTTTCACATGAAAAATAAAAATTAGGTGTTCTTGACTCAGGTAACCTTGGGTCCTTAATTCTTTACAAATTTAAAACTAGAAATGTAAGAACATTCAGGTTGGTGGTTATATCCTAGGGGGTGAAATTTCCTAGGTGGAATTATCCATTTGGTATATGAGTTAACAAATTCTTTTGATTGATTAAATGTTCTGGGGTAATTAAAGTTTCTGTTAATCTGAACTGGGGTCGACGAATTCTGATAAGTTTGTCGAACTGAGTTCGACGAATAGGGATGAGTTCGTCGATCTCCGCTCAAAGAATGGAAATATTCATTCTCTGTGCTCCAATATCGTCGATCTCGGCTCGACGAACCATATTGGTTTCATCGATTGTTGTTCGAAGAATAATTATAATAAAATTCTGCGTTTAGAGTTCGTCGACTTGTGTTCGAGAAACTGTACACATTTCGTCGATCTGAGTTCGACGAAATCTGTTAAACATTATTATACTTAAGGATTTTCTTATTCTTTCTCTTTTTCTTGTGTTTCTGATTTAATTCAGTTGGTTTGTTATTCTCATCTACCTTTTCTTTACCCTTTTCAAATATGAATTTAATGGGGGTTGAGAGATGTTTTTCTGAATTAAATGAGGTTGGCTTAATGTAGCACCCAAGCCCAGCTTGGCATTAAGCCTGGCATTTACAGTGTTTGTGATGTTCATCAATTTGATGCTTCTCCCATTTAGGGATTCTTCAAATTGCTTAACCTCATTTAGTTTAATTTTTAGAGAATTAATCTATTCAGAAGGTATAACTAGTTTACCTTTTATTTCAATATTTTCAGATAACAGATTTTCTTGTTCGATTAGCTTATCTCTGAGAAGTTTGATTTCCTTATCAGATTTGATTAGATCATTACATAATAATTTAAATTCAGTTTTGAAATAATCTGTATTAAAATCAAATGAGGATATTATCTGATCCGCTTCAGATTTAGAATCTTCATTCTCTGAATTTTCAGTTTCTGATGGATTGCTTGATGCATTGATAGCCATTAATCAAGCTTCTTTTGCTTTAGCTTCTTCTTCATTTTCACTAGAGCTGGAAGATGAAGGTTCTTCTTCTATTTCACTACAGGTTTCTGCCACAAAGGCTTTTTCTTTCTTATTATGCTTGCTGCAAGAAGGCTTGCTGTAGTGTTTTCTGGAGTCCTTGTACCTTCTTCTCTCCTTCTTCTGATTCTCTAGACACTCAGGAAGAATGTGTCCAGTTTTTTATAACCAAAGCAGACAATTTCCTTGGTAGGAGTTTTGTCATATCTTGGTTTGTCATCTTGTATAGATGACTTCCTTCTGAAATCTTTTTTGGCCATCTTGTAGTATCTTTTGGCCAACAAGCTTAGGAGTTCATCATTTACTAGAGGAGCTTCTTATTCTTCAGATGTCTTGAAAGTAATGTTTTGCTCCTTCCTTCCTGATGAGGAGGTGTTCTGCTCAGCTTCTTCTCTTATCTTTATAAGCTGCTCATAAGATTTGAGCTTGCCTAGAAGATCCTTAGTAGATATTTCATTTAGGCTTCTGGCATCCTTGATTGGCCAGATCATATAATCCCAGGAACTAGGGAAACACATTAGGATTTTATCATTTATCACAGTCAGTGAGATATTTTTGTCCAGGTTCTTCAACTCATTGATGATTAAGCTGAGCTGTTGTACATGTCAGCTACTGACTCAGATTCATCTTTCTTGAAATTTTCATATTGAGAGATGATATGAGATCTTCTGTCCTTTCTCTCATCAGCTGATCCTACAACCATTTGGTTTAGAGATTCCCAAATGTCCATTGCTGATGTGCATTCAGCAACCTTTTGAAATATGTCATCAGATATAGTCTAAGCTAGGATGTGCATGGCTTTAGCATCAGCCATCTTCAACTTCTTCTGAGTATATGTCCACTAAGATGGTGGAACTGCTGAGATACTTGTTGAAAGTTGTTGCAGAAGGAGTATGGGGACCTGTCAAAATAGAATTATAGATATCTTCATCAATTAAATTCATATATAATCTGAATCTTGCCTTCCATATTGCAAACTTATTCAGATTATAGACTGGAGGTCTGGTGCTTGAATATTCTTTATTTTGTGCCATGATATGAGAGAGAAACTAGAGATAATAGGATCTATCAAATATCTTTTGGTTCAGGTGTTAGCTTGTGAAACCAAACAACCTTACCCTCTGATACCAATGGAAAGTGAGGGATAGATCTGATACCAATGGAAAGTGAGGGATAGATCTGCTTAACTCTAGATGGGGGTGAATAGAGTATTTTAAAACTTTAATTAATTTTTACGGCGGATTAAAAATAAGTGATAAGTATATGTATAAAGAGAGATGAAAAAAAAACAATCACAACACACAGAAATAAACAATAGAGCAATCCAGATGACATAAGAAATTTATAGTGGTTCCCCTAAACTTGTGTACATCCACTCTTCTACCACCCTGGTAGAAATCCACTAACAGGTTTTTGATCAGGTGCCCTGTCACCACAGGTTTTTGCTCAGGTGCCCTGTCACCACAAGATCTATTTTTTCAAGGGAAATCTCACAACCCTTTTGAGCATTTGATCAGGTGACCAAAAACCAAACTAAGTCTTTTGATCAGGAGACTTAACAACTAAAGGGGTTAACTTTTGAAGGGATTTATAACCCTGTACATAGTTGGAAATGAAAAGTGATGTTTTCTTCTCTTTTTCAAACAACTGAGAAGACTTTAGTGGATGATGCTGTCAAAGCTCCCCCTGAGATGAAGAATGGGTTTCAGGAAGATGAGTGATTTCCACATGGTGTAGGCCTTGATGGAGATCTTAAGAAACTTCTTAGACTAGTATTGATGAGTTGTCCTTTTGAAGTTTGAAGTAGAAACTGAAGAAGACTAAAGATCTGAGTATTGATGTTCTTCTTTAATTTCCTGTAGATAGCAATCATTTTCTCTATAAAACTTGTATCAGTTGTTGAGTAAAAGATCTCTTGTAATTCCCTTTATTCTGAAGTGAAGAGTTTTCCTTTTTATATTATGAAGGATCTCTGCCATTTGAAATTTAAAAAAAGAATTCCTAAAATTAATGCTGAAATCCTGGGAGTTGAACGGCTGGAATTTGTCTTAAATGTATTTCCTCAACTGTCTCAGTAAATAAGTCAAGTAATTAACTCTGTGAAATCCATAATTAATGCTGCCAAGCAACCACTATATTATTGAGAATATGAGCATTAATAATCGGAGAATTACTGCCTTAGAATAATCCAAACTGAAATCAAACTCAGAAAAAATGCCAAACTGATACTGAGAGAAATCGTTGAACTCAGGATAGATTTTGTCGACCTGAACTTCAAGTTCGTCGAGCTGAGAAATCATCTTCGTCGAGTTAAGCTCAAAGAAAGTTGATCTGAAAAATAGTTTGTCAAAGCTGAGCTCCAAGTTCGTCGAGCTCAGCTCAGAGTAGAGACTCTGAGTTCATCGATCTGTGATCGACTATCGTCGAGCTGAGTTTGAAGAACCTCTAACTGATTCTATGAACTCTTAAAAACTGTTATTCTTCAATGTATGGATCTCTGATTTCTTCTAAGGGCTGGATCAATGTTTGTTTAACGTAGTCAAACTGATCTAAACCTTAGAACTAACAATTTGACCCTAGGCTATACATGCAGGGTCAATAACCTAATAGTGAACATAGCCCAATTCCAAACTAGGGATCCAACATTGTCAATTAGTTCATAGTGACTGAAAACTCTTCCATAAGTCTTCAGCTCATTCATGATCCTTAAGAACTTCTCATAACAGATCGTTATGTTTTCCCCCTTGGATTGCCTGAAAACCTCATACTCATGGTTGAGCATGAACTTCCTATCATCTCTAACTTCATCTATACCTTCCATGTAAATCACAAGTATTTCCCACATTTCCTTTGCAGTTGAGCAATGGATCAGGTTCTGAAGAGTAGAGTCATCAACAACACTCATAATTATGTTCTTTGCTCTCTTGTCTATTGAGGCCAATGCCAACTCATCCTTGGTCATTTCATCATATGTCTTGTGGGTCTTGACATTAGCATCCAGTGCTGAGACCTTCATTGGGAAGAATGGTCCTTCTTCAACTGTAATATACATCTTAGGGTCAGCAGCTCCCATGAACTGCCTCACCCTTACCTTCCAGATGCCAAAATCTTTCTTCCTATAGATTGGAAGTCTCACCTTACTCAGCTCCCTATTGGTCATTCCTGAACCCATGGAGACAAACATCTAGCTAACCTTGGAGATCTACTCAGTTTGTTAAGCCTTTAAAGATTAACCTCCCTCTGATACCACTTGAAAGTCTTATTTTAAAGGCTAGCTTTACACCTAGAGCTGGGGGGGGGGAATAGGTTTTTCTCTCTGTTTTAGTTTTCTAATATGTTGATTAGATTACGGTGTATGTTGATTAGATTAGATCATCTTTCAAGAACATTCACAGATAACGCAACAAATTTATAGTGGTTCACCAATCTTGGGTACATCCACTGACCCTCTGCGCCTATCTAACAGTGTGTTAGATTTGGCTCTCCCTCCAGAACTCATCTTCTTAACAACTTACAACACTGATCCCGCAAGACCACACACAGGTCACACAAACCAATAACTTAGGCACTAAGCCAACCCAGTTCAGAAAGACCTATCACCCGACACAAAGCCAAACACATGTCACTAAGACCCAGCCTTTATAGTAAAGGCTTAAAAACCCCAGATTCACAAAGAATCTTTACTGAAAACAGAAATAAAGAATGTGATGTTTAGACACCAGATCAAGCTCCGTGTCTCCTTCTTCTTGGACTTAGCAGATATCATATCCAAGAAATTATTGTTGAAGACAATATGTAGACAATAGAATCTTTCTTCAAACAACTTCCTTTTTACCTGCAGAACTTATAGATCTGCTAGCTTCAGAACATCTTTTAATCCTACTGATGCAAATTGGGATTTCTTCAGCTATCTCTTTTCTAGCAAGGTTCTCTGTACTGAACAATTTCTCCAAGCTCGACGAAAAATGGCGAGGAAGAAGATGAAGTTCGTCCACACTTTTTGTTTTCAGAAAACTAAGACAAGGAATTGGTTTTTTGATTCGATGATCTGATTTTTTATATCTCTGGCTGATTGTGCATTTGGACCCACCACCAGGATTGATGGCCGAGATTTATCCATTCAACCCACGCTTTCCACTCATTCCCGATTCAACGGCTCTTTTTTGTGAGTGGGCCCCAACACTTAATGATGAAATAATCGTTGGTAATTGCAGTAGATATCAACAGCTGGCCCCACCAACATCTCTAGCATCATTTACGCAACATTTGAATTTTGGTTGACTTTTGACTTTACTGACGTCAGCATGACTCAGCATCTGTGGACTTGGCCAAAAATCAATCATTATACCAAAGGTGTAGAGTGAGTAGGTATCACTCAACGCCATAACACTTAGACAACATTTTGTCTGTTTAGGTATTGAGCTCGACGAACGCTGAGCTCCGTTTGACGAATGGCAAGCTCAGCTCAACAAGAGCATAAAAATCAGTTCGATGAACTATGGGCTCAGTTCGATGAATGCTGAGTTTAGTTCGACGAATGCTGGGTTTAGTTCGATGAAGCTGAGCTCGACGAAATATTAAAGTCAGTTCGATGAACTGTATACTTAGCTCGAAGTTTTGTTAAACTCAGTTTGACGAACACCAGGTTCAGTTCGACCAACGTTGAGCTCAGGTCGACAAATCTGAGTTAGACCAAAGCCAAGTTATCCACGCATTTGGACTTAGCCAAATTTTTGCTTTAAGGAGTTGATAACGTCAAGAGAGTTGAGAGAGCTTGCCTAACTCAATGCTTTTTTATCTTAGCAAAAAATTTTATTCCTTGACATTGAGAGAGTAAGCTCCACTCAACGTCAAACTTCTTAACAAAATTTCTTTTATCTAGCGTTGAGAGAGTAAGCTACACCCAACGCCTTTTGCCTTGGCATTGAGAGAATAAGCTTCACTTAAAACCAAACTACTTAACAAAATATTTGTTATCTGGCATTGAGAGAGTAAGCTACACTCAATGCCTTTTGCCTTGTCGTTGAGAGAGTATGCTCCACTCAACACCAAAGTACTTAACAGACTTTTTTGTTATCTGGCATTGAGTGAGTAAGCTACACTCAACGTCTATGGACTTAGTCAAATTTTTGCTCAACATTTTTGTGGAGTTGACTGGCACAACAATACTCAATGCTTTAAGATGTATGGCGTTGAGTGAGTAGACCATACTCAATGCCTGTGGACTTGGCCACATTTTTAGCCTATTTTTCTAGGCTGACTGACTCAGCCTAACTCATAGCCTTTTGCTGTATAGCGTTGAGTATGTAGACTACTCTCAACGCTTTTGTACTTAGGCAAATTTCTACTAGACAATTATTGAATCCATACCTCTAGCGTTGAGTGAGATTGCTCCACTCAACGCCTGTGGACTTGGTCGATTTTTGTGTTGTGTCCAGCAATCACTTCTTGTGTCCACATGTTCAATCAATATGAAATGGACTAACCTGCACTCAAGAACACAAATGCACATCAAATACAGTTGATGTGTGTGACATTGACCTATTTGACTTCTCACAAATCAGGGATATTTGGAACAATGGACCCAACAATTATTACTCCACCTTTCTTCATTTCGAGGCTAAGGAACTTTGAATTATTTCCCGTTATGTTCTTTGAACATCCTGAGTCCAAGTACCATACATCTTCTTTGTTCTTAGTCTGCCAACACACCTAAAAAGAGGATGAGAGTAAAGATCTGGTTACCCAAGTAGTTCCTACCATTGTGTAGGTGGAAGCGTTAGGTACCCAGACTTATTTAACAAAATAGTGGCCTATCTTCCTACAAGTGTGAGTGGTGTGACCAAACTTATTACATTTGACACACGTGATAAATGAGGTTGAAGGATTTTTCAAAATGTTTTGAGAATTTTTGCTGGAAGTAGCAGTGATAGCAGATTTAGTGTTTTTATCCGAAAAAGTTGAATTTTTGAACTTTTTGCTATCATTGGTGATAGTGGCTCTCTCCGAACGATAGATTCTAGAAGTGTATACGAGCCCAAATTTTGCCGAACCATAGCATTGATTCGCGAAAATCATATCCATTGATTTTCGGCCCACACCAAACCTTTTAATGGACATTTCTAAATCACGAACTCGGGCTTTCAAGGCGGTGTTTTCAGTGACTAACATACCGCACCGATTTGCAAAGGCCTTCTTACCACCTTCTACTTGAGATTGAGAAAATTTTAGGGATCTTTCTAAGTCCCCTTTTTTTTCTTTGTAGGACAATCAAAACGATGCTGAGACTTAACAAGATCCATTTCTAATTCTAGTATCCTTGTCAAAGAATTACAGTCCTCCTGATAAGTCATTTTCTCCTTCCTATATACTTTTAATTCAGTTGTTAGTTTTTTTCCTTTTGGCAATATTTTGTTTTCAGACTTAACTCAATATCTTTTAAACTTTTATCAAAATATTCACATGTTTTTAGAAATTTAGAATATAACTCATCATAAGTTGGTGGAGTTTTCTCAATGTTGCTCTGGACAATGCACCCATCATCAGATGGTGAGGCGCACTTTCCCATCAAGCAAATGTTGGAGTATTTATCAGCTTCTGAACTTGATCCACTCGACTCCTCAGATGTGACGTCATTGTAGGTTTTTGCCTTAAGAACTTTATTCTTCTCCTTCTTCTTATGCATCTTCTCTTTGAGCTCTTTCATATATTTTGGATACTTGCTCCTGATATGACCGACTCTTCTACAAAGGTAACATTTAGGTGGTGGACTCTCTTCATCATCCTCTACATCATCTTTTGCTTTTCCCTTCTTGTATCCAGATTCTTTCCTGTTGAAAAACTTTTTGAAAGAATTTCTTCTTTCAGGATTTTTCATAAACCTCTTGAACTTCTTAATGAACAAGCTCTCCTCATCTTCTTCATCATTCTCATCAGATTCACTTTCCTCTTCCTTCTTGGATTTCAATGCCAATGCTTTCTTTCTTATCTCCAAATTATACTCTTATTGATGAATACTTTGTTCCACCTCATGAGTTTTCAGATTCCCGATGAGATTCTCAATTTGAAGAGACTTTAGATCGTGTGACTCCGAGATGGCAGTCACTTTCGGATTGAATTTTTGGGGAAGCGATCTAAGAATCTTGCTCACTGAATCACCATTTGAAAAACTCTTTCCAAGAAACGTAGAGTCATTCACAATTTTGCTGAATCTCGTATACATGGAGTCTATGTATTCATCAACCTCCATCTTGAACTTTTAAAATTCGGACTGTAATTGAAATAACTTTGAATCTTTCACTTGCGAGGTACCTTTATGAGAACTTCGAGTAAATTTCAAATATCATATGGAGTTTCACACGCACACTCTCGATTAAACTCAGTTCTATCTAACGCACAGAATAAAGCTTTCATTGCCTTAGCATTATTTTTACACCGTAGCTTTTTAGTTTCATCCCATTTGTCCTTAGTTTTTTCAATAATAACACTTCCAAATACTGTTGTAGGTGTAGTGTAGTATTATTCTATCAAGCCACATACTTCAATATCTAAAGCAATTAGAAAACATCGCATTAGAGTTTTCCAAAAATTATAATCTGTGCTAGTAAATAAGGGACGTATACTAATCCCTTGCCCCTCAAAAAAATGTGTTACATTATGCACCATTACTCCCAGTGATGAAACAGATTTAAAGTAACATACCTCTGATACCAAGTGTTGGATCTTGCGGCGCCCTTAGATGGGGGTAAAAAAGAGAAAATAAAAACTTTTACTAAACGAAAAACTTAAGGCAAAATTAATGCAAATGTTAAGATGATATGTTTCACAACCCAAGAGATATTCCAAACACTCAGAAATTTAATGAAGATGAATACAAGATTTTATTTCTTAAGTAGTGAAAAAAACATAAACACAGATTTTAATAGAGCTTGAAATCAAGGCTAAATCCTATCTCTCCCTAAATACAGTTACTAACCTCCCCGTAGATAACGCCACGACCTAGTCGCTGCACACAAGGTTGTGATTTCCCCCTAAGCCGCACACAGACCTAGTCGCTACTCACAAAGCAGCAATTTCTCTAACAAATACAACAACAAAAAGAAGCAACAAAATAAAAATCTGAATGAAAACTTCCTCTAGTGTAGAGCACTTGAAGAATACGATGATGCAAAGATCGGCTGAATTGTAACGAACAAACTATCTCTTCTTCGCCTTCAACATAATTGCACACTTCAGAGTTTTCTCTAATTCCGACGGAGTTTTTAGACTGGGAAATCTCAACACAAATGCTCCTGGAGTTGTGTCCTGAAATGCACAAAAAATAGCCTTTTATGCAATCTGAGCTATCGCCATGCGATAGCCCGATATCGCTCTGTTATATCACCTCGGCATGTGATGTGGCCCACTTTGTTACAACTATGCTGGCATGGAGGTGATCATGCTGGATCATGGGATATTGCCCTGCAATAGCCTGATATCTCCTGGTGATATCAGTGTATAATGTTTTGCGTTGGAACTGTTGAGAACATGGCCGACATCATCAAGTTGCTATCGCCTGACGATAGATAGCTATTGCCGGCGATATCTCCCATCTTTGAAAAATCTGCAGCTAAATGTAACTTTTAAATAATTAGAGTTACCTACGGATATATGCACACCATCAACACAGAATGATCAAATACACATGGGATTTGTTATTTTCAAACCAAGGACTGCGGAATGCATGCTCCAACACAATCTTCTTTTGACATTGTCTTTGAAAATAACTATATGGCTTAGGAAAGTATGTGCTAGGCTCTGGAGCATTTGATTGCACAATACCAGCCTTCTTATCTCTTCTGAAATTTCTCCTAATCTCTTCATTTCTTCCAAGCTTAGCTCATTCCATGGAGCTGTGTAGTTTACTTCTTTCAGTCTTGTTTTCCTTAATCTTATCCTAGACAGCCAAGATAATAGTCCTAGATTGAGGACTCCACAATTAAAAATTAGGCCTAGATTCCATCTCTTCTCTACGTCTCTTCTTTCTCTATCTGATCTCATCCTCTTCCTTAGCAACAGTCTTGCCTTTGTTCTTAGCTAGTTGTTGAGTTATGGGGTTGAAGTTTAGAACATTTCCATCAAATGTTTCAGCTCCATCACCATCCGTTTGGCCTTTAGGAGCAGGAACGGGAGCAGGAACATCATCATACATAAAAGGTTCTAGGCCCAGTGATCCTTTAATAACATTTGAAGACTAAATGGCATATTTTGTATTGCCTTTTTATCATTGATTTCTCCCCCTTTCTGACTTCTTCAATTATGTTTGTAGTCAGGGAGTCTTTGGTAGAGGAAATCCTTTCAACCAAATAATTTACACCTTTGGTAACTTGATTCTTGATGTCCAGCATATGGTCATCTAAGAATTGTGTACAGTCATCCATTCTTCTTTCTAGAGTAACTTTGTTGGCTTCCATGATTTGCTTTTGTACTGAATGTACCATTTCCATGTTTCTTGAGGTGATGTTTTATTTTCTATTATGTCTGATTTCCTTAAGATTTTCTTCAGTACAAGTCACAGCAGGAGACACTCTTTTGAAGAATGCAACAATGTTGGCTTTCAGCAGATTCACCTCAAATCTAATAGACTTGATCTCAATAGATAGATCTTGTCTCAGTTCCTTATTTCTCCCCTAGCTTCTGAGTCAGCCACTACAAACTCAGATGAATGATCGGAATTTCAACAGCAGGTACATTAGCCTCAAATATTTCAATAACATTTTCAGTATTTTGAGTAGGGATCTTTGTTTGAATATCCCACTCAACCTCAGTACTGTCCATATCAATTTGCTAATCTTCAGCAGCTGTATTGGGGACATCTTATTTCTCTAGAACTGGAACCTGCTCCCCCTCAACTTGAGCACTGGAGGACAGCAGCTGAGATTCAGCTAGAATCTGATCTATTCTTTCCTGTAGGTTATCCACGAAAGCATCAATCTGGTCTTATAGACCAATAGATGATTGACATTGTTCCCCCTCATCAGGAGCATCCACTTTAAAATTGTCCCCCTCAATCTCTGCACAAATACTATCCACATCAGCATCAACCAGTTTCCTAGCAGGTTCAATTGGAGTGTCTTCAGATTGAGAAACACTACTTGGTAGAGTTATTGCAGCATGTTCTCATGGTATAGACACATGAGCACTTACATTTCTTTTAGTTTCAGTTATAGATTTAGATAATTGTGGGTCATGAGAGTCTTCACCTCTGCTCTCAGAAGATCTGCTTTTAGAGCTCTCTTCAGTGATTATGACTACTTTCTTTATCTTTTTGATAGCAGGTTGTTGGTGTGGGAACAATACTCTGTCACACCTATCAAACATCCTTGAGTCCATCTTCCTCATGTGATGTATATAAGTTCCTAGCCTTATATTGAGGATCCCTGGAGCTGAGCTCTACAAGAACAAGGACAGTATTCTACCCATCTTGTGTTCTGAAATACATTCCACTATCCTTTCAAAAAAAATCCTTCCCTAGTAAGTCCTCTTAGATAGAACCACTCTTGTCATCATCTCAAACATCTTCATGGAAATCTTATCATGTGAACCTGTCTTATATATTAAGGCCTTGCCAATAACATCTTCCAAGAACTTCCCATTTTGATTCATCTCTTTTCTCAGTATAGAACCTATGGTGTGCTTTGACAGGACACACCATTTAAGAGCTGACTTCAAATCCTCAAGGAAAAGTTCATCCACTCATCTGTTAGACCAAACTTAGTCAGGTTTAGAGCTTCGCTCAACCTCCTTGAGGAAATCTTAATCTTGTTTCCATTGATTGAATTCTTAATCTTATTGGAGGAATAATCCACTTTGGCATTTGAGTACAGTTCTAACACTTCTCATTTCTAGATAGAACTAGGTTATGACAACATAAAATCTTGGTCGGTCATATTCAATAGATGAAGAACCAGCTGAACTTTTTTAGGTTCATCCTTGAATTCATTCCTAACATGTTCAGATCCCTCAAATAGGAAGTCTACACCTTTAGGTGTCACTAAGTCCTTGAGTTTCTGGAGAGTTGATGAGTTTTGCTCGAGAATGCTTCGCAGGGATGCAGAGAGTCGAATAGGGAAAAGAACTATATGTTTATCCAAAGCACACATTTCTATTTATAGTTACCTATATTCGAGAATGTGGATGAGAAGCACGTACCTGTCATGATTTATATGATTTGATCAATGGCTGAGATTAATCCCTAGAGTTAGTTGTAATCTGAACCGCCAAAAAATGTGTTGAGTGCACTTGACGATTTCGACGCCTAGAGTTGTCTCAATGCTCTTGATGTCTGGACAGTTAGTCCATTTCTTTCTTGATCACCTGCAAAAGCTTAATATCCCAAATGCTTATATTCATGTAAACATAATGATGCTACTCCAAGTTCAATATACACAACTCAAATTTGAAGGTGTTGAACATGGCTTCATCTAGTAGCGTACTAAAGATATCATCCACTTGTTTGTTAGTGGGGAAAAACTCAAGACTAATGTCTTCCTTCTCAACATACTCTTTAATTAAATGTTATCTAATCTTAATGTGCTTGGTCCTACTATAAGAGACATGATTTTTATTAATAGAGATAGCAATAGAAGAATCACAGTACATGGGAATTTTACTTAGCTGAAGATTATAGTCCTATAGTGGATGTTGAATCCACAATAGCTGTGCATAGCAAATCCCAGCTAAAATATATTCTGATTCTACAGTGGAGATGGCTACACTGGTTTTCTTCTTGCTGCTCCAAGAAACCAATCTTCTTCCTAGAAACTAATAGGAGCAAGATGTACTTTTCTTATATTCTCTAAAACCAGCAAAATCTGCATGTGAATACCCAATTAGTTCAAAATCATCATTCCTAGGGAACCACAGACAAAGATCAGGTGTGTCCTTGAGATATCTTAGAATTCTTTTAGCAGCAGAATAATGAGATTGGTACCTCACATAAATACATGTAGAATACATAATGTTTGGCCTACTAGCACTCAAGTAGAGGAATGAGCCAAGTATGCCCCTATACAAGGTTTCATCAACAGGTTTCCTAGTCTCATCCTTGTCTATTGACATACTTGAACCCATAGGAGTTTTCATTATGCAGGCACACTCCATTCCAAAATTTTTGATTAAGTCCTTGGTAAACTTAGACTGAGAGATGAATAATCCATCCTCTGACTATCTAACTAGGAGGCCCAAGAAATACTTGAGTTCACCAATGTTACTCATCTCAAGCTGCCCTTGTATATGTTTTACAAACTTCTTGTAAAGGCCATCATCAACTTAGCAAAAATTATGTTAACTATATAAATTTGGACTAGAATTATCTTGCCCTTGACTTCCCTTAGGAATAATGTCTTGTCTATCTTCCCCCTTGAGAATTTGTTCTCAGTGAGAAAGGTAGACATGGTTTCATACCATGACCTAGGGGCTTGTTTCAATCCATACAAAGTTTTTCTTAACTTAAATACATAATCAAGGAAGTTAGAGTTGACAAAATCTGAGGGTTGCTCAACATATACATACTTTTTTATGTCACATTCAGAAAAGTTGACTTAATATCCATTTGGTAGACCTTAAATCCTTTTCACGCTGCATGTGCATGGAATAGTCTTATGACCTCTAGTCTAACAACTTGTGCAAAGGTTTGATCAAAATCAATACCTTCCTCTTGTTTGTATCCTTTAGCAACTAGTCTAGCATTATTTTTGATGAAAACATCATTCTCATCAAGCTTATTATTTTAAATCCATTGAGTTCCAATCATGGTATGTCCATAAGGTCAGAGAACCAGCTTCCAGACATTGCATCTCTTCAACTGGTTTAGTTCTTCTTGCAAAACCACAATCCAAAATGGATCTATGTTGGCTTTTTCAAAATTGTTTGGTTCAACTTGAGTCAAAAATCTTGAATACATTGCTACATTGAGGCTTCTGCTCCTCATTATAACCCCTTCTCTTGCATCCCCAATGATCAAGTTTTTGGGATGATCTCTTAGATGCCTGACTGCAGCTGACATTCCTTCCAAAGTATCTTGAACCTTAATTTTTTATGTCTGGTGATCTTCATCTATGTCCAAGTGATGTTAAAGTTCACGACAGTGAACCGGTCGCACAAGTAATATAAAATGGGCGAGTTTTCCCAAGTATCGATCTCTCAAGGAAGACGGTAAGGTGGAGTTAATTTTGAGGAGGACTTGAGATTGAATTCCTTAGGTCGGATTTAACTAAGGGGGGTTTTGATATTTGCGGAAAAAGAAAATAAAAGGCTAACAACTACTCCTATGCAACACCACTATGCGATGCTTCGCCAGGCGGGTTGGAATACTAGTCGGGCCGCTATGCATCGAATCGTTGGGCGGATGTACGAGTAGGCTTGCGGATGAGGTGGTCAGAACGGTGGAATGAGGGTCGAAAGCACCTCTTTGCTACGCATGCCACTAGTAATTGCTAGTGCGGCAAGGGTGGATGGTGGTGGATGGAATATGGCGCACCTCAAGCAAATAAAACGAAAATATAAATTACAAAGACATGATTTAATATAAGCGTTTTACAACTAAGCGCACATCATCTATAAATAAAGTTTGCAACAACACATAAACAACAATAAAGGAAGAATAAGGCAAGAGATCGACAGAATCCGAAGTCTTGCTGAGGATTCACGGTTGGAATCGTGGGGGTTGTCAATCCCCGTCCAAGCTTGGTCCTCAACTACGTCTGGGGTAGAGAAGGGCTGTCACCACCTTCCAATGGCCCGTCTTCTTCGTGTCATGATAGCGGACGAAAGTTGCAAGCTTCCCTTTGCTTGATGGCTATGGCGTTGAAGCTTGAAATGAGCCCAAGAGATGATGGAGGAGGCCGAGAGGAAGCTCCGGCTTGGATTTGGCGGTGAAAGCTTGCCCGGAACACCTCCCTAGGGTTGAGATTGAAGGAGGAAGACAGAATCTGACCTTGGAGACGAAAACGAAGGAGGAAAAATTAGCGATCTGGAATTAGGGCGGCACCTGCATATTTATAGAAAGCTGAATTGAACAATATGCACGATCTCGGGTGCACGACCAGTGGTCGTGCGCACTATGTTCAGTGATCGTGCGCACTGGCATGGCAGATTAGGAAGAAGAACTGGGGTACTGCGCATGAGAAATGGCGCACGACCGGTGGTCATGCGCACTATGTCCAATGGTCGTGCGATTACCCCAGACAGAACTCCTGGAAAAGAGGAATCAATGCACATGATCAGTGGCGCACGACTGGTGGTCGTGCGAACTGTGTCCAGTGGTCGTGTGTATGCCAGGAAGAACTTGGAAAATGAAGGCAAGTGCGCACGATCATCAACGCATGACCAGTGTTCGTGCACAGTAGATCCGATGATCGTGCGCACTATTCCTGTTTCCAAACACTCCCGGAACACGTACACGACCCCTGTACCAATAGGAAAAACAAATCACTGATATGTGTATACATTCCAGGCAATCACAATAAGGAGTACAAACAATAAAAGTAAAAAAATACACAACACGGGCCAAAGTGTGCACTTCCTATGGAAATATAGATAAGAAGAAATATGAACGATATAGAACTAAAAGTGAAGTGCAAACACGTGAAAACTAGCCCAGATGAGTCCGAAAAACCCTATATAAATCGGACTCATCACACCCCCAGACTTAACTGTTTGCACATCCCGAGCAAACGAAATCTATGCAGATAGGGAAAAGTATTTAGCTAACAAGGAAATTGCGATACGGAGTACCATGCGAAGTCGAATTCTCGCACGTGTAAAAATATAATTGAAGAATTTTCTAAGTATACAAAATAATTTAAACTTTTCACAATGCATATCAACATTTTATTATTACTCAAAAATGGAATCACGGTGAATCAGACGGTCACGCGTAGGGAGAAAGTAGACTAATTGCTAGGCGAACATTGCTAAAGATCGGGGCTCGGGATAACCTCCAAAGAAATCCACCAATGTTGGTGACCATATGCTTGCCCTTTCGCATTCGCTCCACGACACTGTTTTGGTTCACACACGAATCAGTATGACTTTAGGTGAAGAGATGGGGCTTGGGTTTCGGTGAGGTAAACAAAGATAAATAGGAAGGCTAAACACCTAACACAAATGAGCTATCATAAAAAGAATCTCTCTGCTAAGCAAAATACACACGGGTACACCACACCCCTAGACTTAATTTTTAAAATATAGATGTGTGTACCACCTACTCTAAATACAATCTCATCTCAAAAAGAATTTTCAATCAAACTTTTTCTTCTTTTCACTTTTCTTTTTCACAATTAATTTTTTTTTTGTATATATATTTTTTTAATCCTATTTTATTTTAACAATTTCAGTAAATAAAACGTTGGAGCAAATCCACATATTCACATGTAATATCACCACATCACATCCCAAAATGAAAATATAAAACTCTAAATCTCAACTAGGGTGTGCGACTAGGATTGGATATGATGCTTTGGTGAAATCATGGTGGAGCTGAATCAAAAGGAGGGGTCGGCACAACGGGGCTAGCGAGGATAAGACGTTAGGAATGGTGCAAAGCTCAACCGGGCCAAAATGATGGCCTACATCACGCTCATGCGAGTGAACTAACCTATACCCATGCTTCAAGAATAGCTTGGGGCAACTCTTAGCCAACGAGAAAGACTATCCATTCTCCAAACTCAAGCAATATGAACCTAACGGCTGTCTACACACATCCCTAAGCTACCATCAGATTCACACCGGATTCACCAATTTTTGAGTAGAATAAAAAGTATTTACGCAATTAGAAAAATATAAAACTATAAGCATACAAAAAAAATTAAATCTACTCTAATTTCGACATGAGTCGAGAGCACACGACTAGGAGCACAACAGGGTCAATATTTTACCCCGTCTAAAAATCCTAAGCCAGCACCATAATTTTCCCAAATCTAATGAAGATATGAGTTTAACTCGCGACACACTAACAACTAAGCACGCGCTCAAGTGTGTGCAGTGGTGTGTAGTGCAATGAACTAATCAAAATAAAACTATAATAGCTTCTAGTATGCACAAGAAATGTGCGCGTGCAATAGGTAACAAATAATGGCTCTCCACCAGACTTAAACTAAGCAACACAGTATATGATATAGAAATTAAAATCAGATACAAACAAGGGGAGAGGTTACCCAATGCTCAGGTAGTGAGCATACCAGAAGACGCGTGAAAAACCGAAGCAGGCCTGTCATACGAAGAATCACAACCCCGCCAATGCGATTTGCCATGAATACCTGTAGGGGTGAGCTCCGCAAAAACAAAAGAAAAATATACAAAAAGAAATGCTAAAACTAAAATAGACATGAAAATAAAAGCACAAAACATGAAAGATAAGTACTGGGGTTATTGTTATCCCAGCACGACTTATTAAATTCTATATAGTTCTAGCTAATGGGGCTATGAAAAGAAAAATGCACAGGCAACTGTTCCATTATCCGTTGCGGTAACGGGTACCGATACGGTGATAAAACAGTTACACCTCTACCTAAATATTCATACCTGCTCCTCACAGGCAGATGAAATAGGAAGTAGGATGAGGAGGAGGCCTGGTCCTCACTCATCTCACCACAAAACAAATCCTTGCCTAGCAAGGTTTCGTCCACCATAAGTTCACTAGGGGCGAAGGTGATGGCAGGGGCTTCCACTGTGAAGGAGGTAGGAATCTCCTCACACCAGAGGATGCACTCATCGACAGCCTGAGCGCAAGGCTCAATGTCAACCCAACTTACCCGTGGAGATTCAACCTGCACAAGCTCAAATAAGGAAGGGGGGTCATGAAATAAAAGAAACGAAGAACATAAAGAAATAATCGGGGGAGTGATCCCGGTTTCACTCCCCAAGGGCTGACGTAGAAAAATATTGTCAACAATGTCGACAATGCTACACGGCTCGGCCGGATTCATAGTGGCCTCCACCAAGACTTGGACTTCCTACTTTGGTATCGAGGGAGAATCCTCGACACCAGGAAGGTTGTCCTACTCCATGGGAGTTGAAACAGTCCATGTATCACTAGCCTCAACTTGTGTTGCATCGTCGAAAATGTCATCAGAGACGACTGAAGTAGAATGCACAAAAGGCGGAAGAACTTTGCTTGGTTAAAAGTCAAGCGCAGGTTCCTCTCAAAGAATCGACTCCACGCTTGGAGATGTATGCACAGGAGAGATAGGCTCAGCAACGTCGAAGCCTAGATCAGACTTACATCTGGTGGTTGTATCCACCTCATTCCCTTCAAAAAAAGAAGGTGACAGGGACACATAACCAGAGGATGAAGGTGTGCCACTGAGAGTAGGAGTCGGGATGATCCGGATGTCCGGCTCATCATCCTCTTCCATAACATGGAGGTACTCGGCACAATCATTCAGGACATGATCTGTTCTACGACAATACAAACACTTTCCCCCATTACTCTGCGTCCTTGTGGGGCCGAAGAGGAATAAGAGAACGGTGTATATGGTGAGGACGATTGACCATAAGCTCGGGGAACAGTGTATGAAGGGCTGTACGAATACAGCATCTCATGCATTGTGCGCTGAGGCTTATGCTCAATATCTATCGTAGGGCATTCATGACTAGCGAGGGAAGGATTTCCACACCAATGACATTGGGCATACGAATATCCCCACATGGTGTCAAAATAGCAGATTCAAAATAAATTGTGCAAATTACTAAATCCAACAATATATTACTACAATTTCCAAAACAAACAAGAAGAAGGCAGGCAAAACAGAAATAGAACAAAACAAAAGCGATTTATAAAGGAAAAGGAAAGAAATCTCACATCTCCCTCTCCAGAAACTCACATGACTGTGTTCCCCAACAACGAAGCCAAAAACTTGGTGCTAAAGATCACTGCAGTGAACCAGTCGCACAAGTAATATAAAATGGGTGAGTTTTCCCAAGTATCGATCTCTCAAGGAACACAGTATGGTGGAGTTAATTTAGAGGAGGACTTGAGATTGAAGTCCTTAGGTCGGAGTTAACTAAGGGTGGTTTTGATATTTGCGGAAAAAGAAAATAAAAGGCTAACAACTACTCCTATGCAACGCCACTATGCGATTCTTCGCCAGGAGGGATGGAAGACTAGTTGGGCCACTATACACCGAATCGCTGGGCGGATGGATGAGTAGGCTTGCAGATGAGGTTGTCAGAATGGTTGAATGAGTGTCAAAAGCACCTCTTCTCTACGCATGCCACTAGCAATTACTATTGCGGTAAGGGTGGATGGTGGTGGATGGAATATGGCGCACCTCAAGCAAATATAACGAAAATACAAATCACAAAGACATGATTTAATATAAGCATTTTACAACTAAGCGCACATCATCTATAAATAAAGTTTACAAGAACACATAAATAATAATAAAGGAAGAACATGGCAAGAGATCGACCAAATACGAAGTCTTGCTGAGGATTCATGGTTGGAATCGTTGGGTTGTCAATCCGCGTCCAATCTCGGTCCTCAACTGCGTTCGGGGTAGAGAAGGGCTGTCACCACCTTCTAATGGCCCGTCTTCTTCATGTCACGATAGAAGACGAAAGTTGCAAGCTCCCCTTTGCTTGATGGCTATGGCGTTGAAGCTTGAAATGAGCCCAAGAGATGATGAAGGAGGCCGAGAGGAAGCTCCGGCTTGGATTTGGCGGTGAAAGTTTGCCCGGATAACCCCCCTATGGTGGAGATTGAAGGAGGATGGCAGAATCCCTCCTCGGAGACGAAAACAGCGGAGGAAAAATTAGCGATCTGGAATTAGGGTGGCACCTGCATATTTATAGAAAGCAGAATTGAACAATGCGCACGATCACGGGCGCACGACCAGTGGTCGTCCGCACTATGTCCAATGATCGTGCGCACTGGCATGACAGATTCGGAAGAAGAACCGTGGTATTGCGCACGAGCAATGGCGCACGATCGGTGGTCATGCGCACTATGTCGAATGGTCGTGTGATTACCCCAGACAGAACTCCAGGAAAAGAGGACTAAATGCACACGATCAGTGTCGTACGACTGGTGGTCGTGCACACTGTGTCCAGTGGTCATGCGTATGCCCAGGCAGAACTTAGAAAAGGAAGTCAAGTGCGCACGATCATCAATGCACGACCAGTGGTCGTGCGCAGTAGATCCGATGATCGTGCGCAGTATTCCTGTTTCCAAACACTCCCAGAACATGTACACGACCCCTGTACCAATAGGAAAAACAAATCACTGATATGTGCAGACATTCCAGGCAATCACAATAAGGAGTACAAATAATAAAAGTACAAAAATACACAACACTGGCCAAAGTGTGCACTTTCTAAGGAAATATAGATAAGAACAAATATGAACGATATAGAACTAAATGTGAAGTGCAAACGCGTGAAAACTAGCCCAGATGAGTCCGAAAAACCCAATATACATTGGGCCCATCACCAACTCACCTGGACCTTCTTTTGCAATGACCACACCTTAAACCTCTACTTGTTCAATAGGAGGTAAATCACAAATGCTCAACTTGTCCAACTTCAATTCTACACTTGCAGATCTAAAGGAGCTTGGCAGCTCACTGTGAATCATAGTATGCTCATCAAATACTATATTGACATACTCTTCTACAACTTGATTCTTCGAGTTATAGAATATATATAATTTGTTGTGGTTGTTGTACCCAACAAAAATTCCCTCATAGAACTTGGCAGCACACATAGTCAAGTAGGACTTCCCATTATTAAGCACAAAGCATTTGCTTCCAAAGATTCTAAAATAGGTATGATTTGGTTTTCTTCCTTTCGTAATCTCATATGGAGTTTTCATGTGGTACTTGTTGATAGTGTCTCTGTTCAGGACAAGACAAGCAGTGTTATGAAGTATTTTGAAAGAGAAGTGTTACTACCTCAGCCCAGAAGTATTATGAAAGAGAAGTGTCACTAAGCAATGTCCTGCCAGCCTCTATGAGAGTCCTGTTTTTCCTCTCAGCTATCCCATTTTGCTGGGGTGTTTTTGGAGAAGAAAACTCCTGAAATATACCTTGCTCTTCACATAACTTTGTCATGCCTTTTGATTGAAATTCTATGTCATGGTCACTTCTGATTTTGACCACATAATAGTCCTTTTCATTCTGAATTTGCTTAACAATGGTCACAAAGCTTTCAAGGGTTTTAGACTTTTTCTTAAAAAAGAATACCCATGCAAACCTGGAAAAGTCATCAACTATCATAAGAGTATAGAATTTCTTACCTAGACTATGAACTGATATAGGACCAAAGAAGTCCATATGCAGGAGGTAAAGATACCTCTCAGAATCCTTTGCCCTAATGTACTAACGGAGGCCTTTGTCTGTTTGCCCTTTTACCATGCAGAGCAAATGCCCTCTTTGGTGTATTTCAGATTGGGTCTATTTCTGACTAGCTCTTCACTGACGAGCTTGCTGATTGTCATGTAATTAAAGTGAGCAAGCCTCTTAGGTCATTGCACACAATAAGAGACTTTCTCATTTGCAACAATCCACACTGGAGAGTCTGGATCTATACATAGAAAATTTAAGTAGCAAATATCTTCACTCCTAGTGCTTGTCAAAATGACCTCTTGGTCACTTGACCTTTTGATCAAACACTTATCCTTGTGGGGGACAATAACATATCCAATATCATATAGTTGGCTTATGCTAATCAGATTATGTTGTAATCCTTCCACATAAGATACTTTTATAATGGAGACTGTGGCATTGGTAATCATACCATGGCTGTAAAACTGAGTGATCAGCGAGTGGGACCAGCCAGGCAGGCGGGCGAGCTAGGGCATCGGGCCCGCACCTGGTAGGGAGGCAGGCGAGCTAGGTCAGCCGGCCCGCACCCACCTACTAGGCGGGTGAACTAGGACCATGAGCCCTCTTCTGCCAAGAAGGGCGGGCAAGTCACGCGAGCCAACTTGCGTTCACCTAACGATAGCGGCGAGTCGAGTTCTCCAGCCCGCGTCCGCCCAATCTAGTGATGGGTTGGTCCAGATTTCCCTAAGAATGGGGTGCAGGTATTACATGGTTAACCTAATTAGGTCTGTATGTAGCCATTCAGAACAACAGAGTTACGTTGTCGGTAGTCCACTTTTGGCAGCATATAGCCAATCCAAACCGCAGAGGTGCGTTGTTAGAAGACCAACTACAAAAAGGTATAAATAGACCCAAGGGGTACCTTAAAAGGCATATTTACTTGTGCCCTGGTCTTCTTGCACTTTCTGAGGTATCCTTAGCTCAGCACTTAGCTAATGACGGAAAGTGCTCTAAGATCTTCCGGGTGTGTGGTGGGATCTCTGTGTTGGAGCCTTGGGTCTGTTCCTTGTGCTAAGTCTTTGGTCATTTATCTTGTGAGAGAGAAGTAAGTGCGCGATCACCCTTTCCCCAAGGGTCGAGCTCCACAGAGACCAATTTTTCGGTTTCAACAATGATCTTTGGTAATTCCTCTGTCTGAACCACCAAAGATGACTTTAAGTCCATTCCTCACTAGAGTATAATCTTTTAGATGGCTCCTTATTCCAGTCATGTGTCTATAATAACCATTGTACAAGTGTCATATTGGCATTTAAATGGTACTTGGACCTACCTAAAATCACAAGATTAATTTACCTTAGGAACCCAAAATGGTTTGGTCCTTGGTTCATGTTAGCTTGAAAATGTCTATATCCACTAGTAGCATCACTGACAGGATGTCTCATACTTGCCCTCGGCACACATGGGTTGTGCCAGTAGTCTATAGCATAGTGACACACCTTATCATAGCACCAACACTCATAGATATTGTATCTCCTCTTCTGAACAGCCTTTAATATGTGTAAGACATCAGTCTTTATCTATTCAGAGGGGAGATCAATAACCTTCTTCCTGCTCCTTTTAGCAAGAATTTGACTAAAACTAAGTCTTCCAGTAGGCGCACTTGGTTTATACTAATTTATTCTAACAAATATCTTCTTTACAACTGAAATGATGTTGATGGCATCAGAAATAACCAAGTATGTCTTACTAACTATCTTTCTCACAGCCTTACACTTTGCAGTTGGAAATTGGGGGTTGGACACTATCTTGCCCTTAAAAGTGGGTGCGCACACATCAAACACAAATAGTTCATGATGGGTCATTTAAATTTCTTCATGGGGAGTCTTCAGTGCACTCAATCCCATACCTTTTCTTCTTTCATTCGAAGAAGCATCAAAGCTCTTGGATGAAGAATTTACATTCTTCCAGTGACCATACACATGACGAATTTCACTTTAGAATGGGCAACACTAGCATTCCACTTGAACCTCAATCCCCTCGTCTTAGTTTGATAGGAGAAAGATTCAATTAGTGGTTGTACTATCTTGGGCTTAGAAAACTCATCCACTAGCATCCTCTCTTTGAGGAGCTTCTCTTCAAGATTAATGATTATCTTATTCTTCTAGCTAATGGTTCCTATTTGGATGATTGAGATTATCTTCAGCTAACTGACTTCCCTCCTCAACTAGGCGAACATAGAAGCTGACTCAGACTGCGGGGAGGTAGCTTGCTGAAGAGAGGCAATCTCCTCAGTTTGTCTCTTGACAAGATTCTTGCACTTCTTCGGAGCTTCCAGGATAGCACCATACTTGTCAATCAATTGATTGACATCCTCATCATATTATAATCCATCATCTCCACTGGATGAAGTGGATGCCTCAGAATCTGAGCGAGTCTCATACATAGAAGGAGAGTTGGGAAGGGAGTGTACCTCATCAGGAATAGAATTGTTCTGATTATCTTCTATTAATGTCATGAGGTTGAATTCCTCAACATCTTCACAATAACAATCAACAGAGGATAGTAGTCCCCAGATGCCAATTATGGCTGCAAGAAGATCATCCTTCTCTTCAATAAAAATGAGACCAACATAGGCCTCTTCTTCTTCTGATTCTGAAGACTCGGAATCACTATCTAACAAGCTGATTTTCTTCTTGGCCAAGAAGTTCTTTTCAGCCTTCTTGTCCTTATGATGCTTCTTGTAATCTGATTTCTTGTTCTGCTTTTTCTTGATTGGACAGTCAACAATGACATGTCCAGATCTATTGCAACAATAACAAACAACATTAGTCTTAAAATATTTGTTCTGCTTAGAAACTTACATTTACCAAGAGGGAACTTTTCTGGACTTCTCCATGCTGGTATATGGCTTTCTTGAGCTAGAGCTAGAAGAGCCCTTGTTCTTCCATTGTCACTCCCGCTATACATCTTCAAGAACTGCTTGGAGAACAATACAAGTTCTTCATTTGATAGTTCATTACCTGAGGAGCTCAGATCTGAGCACTTTGACTGAGCAACTCTCCTTGGTGGAGGAATATTTTCCTTGCAGCTCCCTATGGATTTAGCTTTGAATGCCACTATCTTCTCTATATTAAGAGTTCTGCCAACATCTTCATCAACCATTCTGGAGTTCAGCTAAAACTCATGTGATAATAGCTTCTCAAGCAGGTTTAGTGGTAGAGTGTTGGCCAGGTTGCCAACCTCCCTGATGGCACAGATCTTGATATTCCATTCCTTGTTGAGGGATCTCAAGAACTTGTCATTCCGCTCATAGCTTGTGAACTGTCTCCTATAGGTAATCAGGTTGTTCACAATCTTGAAATTTTTTCATAAAATTCAGCTATGAAATCCTTCTTGCCTAGCTTAAAGGCCTCATACTGCTGTTTCAAAAGGGATTTCCTGTCATCCCTCACATCCACTGTCCTTTCCATATACACAATCAGAGAATCCCACATTTCCTTAGCAGTCCTATAGTAGACCAAGTTCTGCAATGTGGAGTCATCTATTGCACTTACAATAATATTCTGAGCCCTTTTGTCCATAGTTGTAACGCCCCCGGTTTTTCTGTGTTTTGTTTGATCATTGTTTGGCGTTAAGATGACTCGTTTCTAGCCTTTTGACGTTGTTAGAGCGTGGTCTTAGCTCTTTAGGTTCCTTGAGTGGCCTATTTGTAGCCTATTTGGAGGATTCCACAGCGAGCCGGAGTCTCTTTTGGTGACTCGGCTGAGCCTCTTAGGGAATGCTTGTACTTTGGCTTGGGACATGTTAGCCCGAGTGTTTGTTCGTCGGATGTTGTTTTTGACTTCGCCGTTGTTTTCGTAGCTTGGGTGTTTAGCTATGGTGCGAGTTTTGTCGAAATCCGAGATCGTTTATTTTCGCGTCGTTTCGACGTTTGCTTGTTAGCTAGTAGTAGTAGATTTTGTTGTGCATGGCCTTGAGTGGCCGAGCTTGGTAGGGCTGGTGCCCAGTTTTTAGGCTAAGTGTTTAGCTGTTTTCATTTCATGTATATATATATGTTTAAATAACTAGCTGATTGGTTTCTTGTGCTTATTATTTTATTAGCTAGTGGGCTATGTCTCTGTCGGTGTGTCGACACCGGTGTGTCGACACCGTTGTGTTGACACTGTAGTGTTGTCTGTTGTCGACACCTTGAGTCGACACTGCTGTGCCGTCTGGTGTAGACAAATCGTTTCAACACCGCTGTGACGTCTGGTGTCGACACATTGTGTCGACACCGCCATGCTGTGTAACACCCCCTATCTGTCGCATAGCATATAGCAGTAGGTCCGGTCAGGGCCCGACGCCATATACCACAGACAGACTGGGTGGTTACTCAATGGAAAACATCCAACCAATCATAACGTCCTATACAGAGCATTCTAGCGGAAGAAGTTTTATAAGTTGCAATTAAAAGAACCCAGCACAAAAGCATGAATGTCAACTAACAAGCCAAATAGGAATGAAGTACATACACCAGTACTGTCCTTAAGGCCTTACAAAGGGTTTACTCAAAATTACATGTTTTCCATACCACGGCACGCAGGCCGGTCATACATGAACAAAAGCAAGTAAACACTCCAATTAGGCCTTCGAGGGCCAGCTTCGCAATTTGGGCTTTAGCCCGCTATTGATCGCTTGGTCCAGCAACACCTACAAGCAACAAACCACCGCACGGTGGCAAACAAAAGCAACGGTCAGCAATGCTGACCAAATTATAACGATCCCGCCCCCAATTCGGGCGGCGATGCTCCTTCCCTGTAGTTTATTAGCATAACCATGCAGTATATAAATATATACATTGTATCACAGGCGTTTGCACTCACGGCCACAAGCCCCATGCACTCAGGGCACATTCTCGGTGAACCGGCCAATGTCACATCAATTTAAGCCATAGACATTCTGATCACACCACCGCCACTTTTACGGCCAAACAATGAGCATTTTGTCTTCTTGGCATTGGTCACGTCAATTTAAGTCATAGTCCGTCAAAGACCCTCATTTATGTCAACGGCTCTAACCGAATGACATAGAGCGGGTACGGTTCCGTCTAACCCGTGCTCACATCATGAAAGTGCAACTAGATCTGATATACTCTAGAGGGGGGGGGGGTGAATAGAGTATATGGTGCTTTGAAACTTTTTACAACAATTGTTGTAATATGTGCGAGCAGGGAATCAATAATAAATCTAATCACAGCACTAAGTTAAGCAAAAACTAAGCACAGAAAAATCAAGGCCAGAAACAAAAATGAAAGCAAGCAAAACCAGAAGACACAAGGAAATATAGTGGTTCCCCAAACTTGGGTACATCCACTCTTCTACCACCCTAGGTAGGAATCCACTGCAGGATGAGTTGATCAGGTGTCCTGGGTACCAATGAGCTTTTGATAAGGTGCTCAAAAACCAAAGCAGATTTTTTGATCAGGTGTCTTGCCACCAATGAGCTTTTGACAAGGTGCTCAAAAACCAAGCTCAAACTTTTGAAGGGAGTTTGAGAAACCCTTTACAGAGTGAGGGTGAGAGAGTGATGGAAGTCTTCTCTTTCTCAAACAACTGAGAAGACTATGTGGATTGTTGTTGTCAAAGCTCCCCCTGAATCCTTGAGATCTTCCGGAAGAAAAGCTTTGCTGAGGGTGATAGGCCTTCAAAGGTTGAACTCCAGCAATAGATGATTTCAGCAAATAGCTGAAATGTTGAATGTCTGGAGTCTGGAAATATGTTGGCCTTGAACACTTTGAAAACTAAAGAGATCTGAAGATTTGAGAAAGCTTGATCTCCTTGAATGTGTGTTCTTCAGAATTCTTTGTGATAGAAGATTTTTGAATGTGTCTCTGTAATCTGTATTCTCTCTCTGTATTGTGTGTTTTTTTGAGAGATTCAAAAATCCTGTCTTTTATTCTCTGGTGTAGAATAGAATAGCATTCTCTGTCAAGTATAGTCGTTGGCCTGCATTAATTGCATCCTTAATTGCATAATCTCTTCTGGAGGAAAGTCCACAGAACCATTCCTTTTAAAAACCCTTGAAACTTGGTCCAGAAATGAATGAAAACGGCTAGCAAATCTCTGAATTAATTGCAGAATAACTCCTAACTGATTTGAATTTGAATTAAGAAATATCCTGGAAGTTATCTGAAATCGTCGAACTGAGCTCTGCTATCGTCGAGCTGAGCTCAGCGATCTGGAAATATACAGCAGCAAAATATCGTCGATCTGAGCTCAAAAATCGTCGAACTGAGCTCAGAGATAAAGATCCAAAGCAGAGTCAAAATCGTCGACCTGAGCTCACCGATCGTCGAATGGAGTTCGACGATATAATGATTTTGAGCTCAGCGATCGTCGAATGGAGTTCGACGATCTTGTCGAAGTTGAGCTAGACGATCGTCGATCGGAGTTCGATGAATCGTCGTGCTGAGCTCGACGATATGACTTGGTTTCCAAATACAGAATCTTGGTCTTCAGGACAGCTTCCAAACCTAGACTTCTAAGCCTTAGACTCAATTCAAATTGACCTATTAAGCTATACAGGAGGTCAAGCAAAGATTCCTAGAGACATAGTGATCCTGACCCAAATTAGTAATAGGGTGTTCCAACAATCTCCCCCTATTTGGGTTAGGATTACTATTTACAGACTTTGGAAAAGTTTAAAAATACAACATACAATCAGTAAGCATAAAAACAACAGCTAGACAAGCAAAATCACAGAGATATATATATATCATCCAGATAGCAATCAGAGATCACAGAAATTGTCACCTTACAATATCATTTCTTCTCTTTGCCTTTAACAAGTTTAATTTATCTGTTAGGATTGAGGGCTTCCTTGTTGGATCTGGTGTCATCTGCTGCACCCAAATAAGTTTGCTTTTTAGGCCTGGGGACTACAGCTTCAGGATGTAATTCCATGTATCTGTCAGCATCAAAGAATTTACTGGAAGCATATCTCTCTAATTCTTTTTGTCTCTGTTCAGACATAGTAGAGATGTTGGAAGAGTCTAGTCCTTGCTCTTTAGACTTTTTAATTTGGTCTAGTGCAGCTAATTCCTTTAACCTTGCAGTCCAAGCAGCTAGATTATTTTCAGGGTCCTCAAAAGGTACAGGTGGCTCATACCTGTTGGAAGGATTGTCTTGAGGAGGCCTGGCAGACACAGTCTCTTTTAGCTTGTAGGGGAAAGGACCAGAAGTTGTATTAGAAGAACTATGTCCTCCCCTAGAATATGGGTGCTGCCTGGAGTACCCTTTGGAATATACTTGAATATCTCTTTGAGTACCTCTATATCCTCCTCTCCTAGAATGTGAGCCCCTGGATTGGCTTTCCCTTTGGTAAGATCTGGCATGAGGTTGATAGGGAGCCTGACTTCTGGCTGGGGGTTGACTAGCAGAGCTTCCACCTGCACCTGCATTAGGAGGAGGTGGTGGAGGAGGATGAGAGTGCTGGAATTGGGATGAACCCTTCTCATATTTTCTCTTTTTCTTCATTGCTTTCAGCTGATTTTTAGAATATTGCATCCAGTGTTCAGTGATTGGGCAGTTATGCAGAATGTAATATGGGATATCATTGTTATCTTTAACTTTAGCAGGAGGTACCTTTTTCATTGCTTTGCTCCTTGCCTTCCTTTTCCTGGCAATGGTAGCAGATGAGTCATCAGAGTCTGTTTTAAATTCATCAGATTCAGAACTCTGGTTATCATAGAGAGCATCTATTTTCTTCATCAAGTCCTTTTTAAGTTGAGCAGAAGCAGATGAGGCAGAAGTTGAAACAGCAGCAGCAGTAGGTGTTGAGATGGTAACAGCAGGGACAGCAGTAGATGGAGAAGGTGCAACAACAGCAGCAGCAGTTGGCTCTGGACAGGTGACGATAGCAGCAACTTCACTAACAGCCACAGAAACAGAATGGACATCATCAAAGACTGCAGAAGGCTCAAATTCAGTGGCCTCTGTCATAAGAATGTCCTTGGAGATTGGTTCATCAGAAGTGGCAGAAACTTCAGCATCAGTGTTAACAATCTCAGCAGCAGTATCAACAATATTTTCTTCAGATGAGGCAGCAACAGCAACATTTTCAGTAGCAGCAATTACTGAATGTACAAAAGAGGTGATCATGCTAGGGTCACAGCAAGAAAAAGGCACAAGTGCCTTGGATAAATCTTCTGGAGGCTGGACAGCATGGACCTCTAGCAGACAGCTAAAGAAAGCAGAATCAAAAGCTGATAGCAAAGACCTGAGGTCTATTGCAAGAACTGGAGTTGAAATCTGACTCTCTGGAGGCACAACAACAGCAACAGGAGGAGCAGCAGAAGAAGCAGAACGAACAACAGCAGCAGACAGAGAGCTTGCAGAAACAGCAGCAACAGCAGCATGAAGATTCACTTCATAAGGCATCTCCCCCTGCCTAGATGCAGATATGTCTGGATCAAGGCACACTGCTGTAGGTGCTGCCTGAGGGAAGAGGGAAGAGAGCCTGGCAGAAAGGGCTGCCACTGACAGGTGGAGTGGAGCCAAAGAGGTCTCCAACAGCAGAGTTTGCCTGGGGGCAAGTAACTCATACAACCTGTCAGCTAGGGCTGAGAGGTCTACTTGCTCAAGAGCTGGAGCAGAGGTAGAAGGTATGGAAGCAGCTGTAGGTTCTGGAAGTGGAGAGCTGGAGAATGGTGGAAGGGATGGCTCAGGTGTTGGGAGGGTGGATATGGAGGATAGGGGAATGGAGATGGATGGGGTGAAAGTTGGTTGATCTTTGATGTGGTGTAGGAGGTCTTGAAATGAAGTGGAGGAGGTAGGTAACTCAGGAGGAGATGATGGGGAATCATCCATAAAGGAATCATCCAGTAGGGTGAAGGATGGATGAGAGGGTGATGAGGTGACATCAGGTGGAGGATAGGAGAATAGTGGGTGGAATTGGTATGCTGGTGGAGGTAGAATGGGTTCTGGGGATGGTGTTGATGTTGGAGATGGGCTGGAGATGATGATGGTGGAAGGAGCTGGAATGGTGGCTGGTAAGGGAAGGGATGGAATTGGAGGAGGAGGAGGAGAGGCAACAGCAGCAGCCAGGTCATCTGCAGGGGCAGAGACCTGTGGAGGAGTGACTCTTTGAGTCCTTGTGCCTGAAGGAGCCCCGGAGGAGGGCCTGCTAGGCTTGCTGATGTGCCTGTCCCACTTTCCAAAGAGGGCACAGGTCAGTCTCTTGGAGGCATTGATATGAACTCCAGAGGAGACCAGCAAGGCAGGGCACCTGTGCTGCAGAAATACTCCAAGGATTCTCCCAAAGTTAACAAAACTCTTGTTGATTTTCTTTTTGATGAGGTCAAAGAAAACCTCTCCCCAATTCAGATTCTTCTTATCCACAAGAGCTCCCATGAGGCAGAGCTGATTTCTTGATATAGTATCATGGGCAGAGTGCTTTGCCAGTAGCACTTTCCCAACCACATCTGCCAGGAACCTATATTCTACAGACAGATTCCTCTTGAAGAGCTTGCTAGGGTTTCCCTCTGGATGACCCATCCTGGCAAGCAGTTCAAAAAACTCATCTCCAGATAAATCAGCAGTATCTTCTCCATTACTCAACTCAAAAACTTCTGATAAAATTATGGGGGTCAAGGGTACCTGATTTCCAGAGATGGACCCAACTATGGTGTTGTTATCTTGATTATGGGCAGTATAAACCCATTCCTTGATTTCATCAGAAGCCAGCTTGATCCTGGTGGTCATTATTGCTGTCAGATTGTGGTCCTTGAACAAACCCAGTATATCTTGAAAAATCTGGTCAGTCGTGCTAAAGGATTCTATATCAATATCAAACCCAGCATCAAACTTCATTGCAGCAAGAACAGCAACTGACACAGCCATTGGTACCTGCAAAAACTCAACAAACAAAACGACCAAGTGTAGAACTGTTTGGAGGGAAAGAAAATTCTTGCAGAGAAATCGAAAGCGCAAATGAGAACGATGGCGAAAAAAGAGTTTTATATTAGGGTTCGACGCAGAATTGGAAAGATCGTTGAACTTCGTTCGATGATCGAGGCTTCTAAAGGAATCTGAAGAGTCTTCAACATCGTCGATCTCCGTTCTATGATATTGGAGAGCGTCGAGCTCCGTTCGACGATCGTTCAGAGAACAAAATCGTCGAAAGCTGTTCGACGATCGTTGACCTGAAGAGATAGTTCATACTATCTGAGAGACGCTGAACTCAGTTCGACGATTTTTGGAAATCGTCGATCTCCGTTCGACGATCTGGGGGAAAATCGTCGAGCGCAGTTCAGAGATCAAAGAAATTCTAGACACTAAGAAAAATCAAAATGTTTGCTTAGTCTTGGTCAATTTTTAAGCTTTCAAAATCTTGGATATTATTTAAGACTTCCTCCATCTAACATTCCTAACTGATTTAGGAAGAAGGTGTGTTTCTTTTCATCCAATGGCTTGGTGAAAATATCTCCCCTTTGTAAATTAGTTGGGATATAGTGTAATTCAATTTTATTCTTTTCAACATTATCCCTTAAGAAGTGATGCCTAATCTCTATGTGTTTTGTCCTACTATGGAGGACTGGATTTTGAGCTATGGAAATAGCACTTGTATTGTCACAAAAGATTTTAGACTTCTCTAAGTTGTAGCCATAGTTTAGGAGTTGGTTTTGAATCCACAAGATTTGTGAACAACAACTACCTGCAGCCATATATTCAGCTTCAGCAGTTGAAGTTGACACAGATGTTTGTTTCTTACAAAACCAAGAGACAAGTCTGTCACCAAGGAACTGACAAGTTCTACTAGTGCTTTTCCTGTCAATTCTGCATCCAGCATAATCAGCATCAGAGAATCCAGTTAACTCAAATGCTGAATCTTTTGGATACCAGAGACCTAGATTTGGACAACTTTTAACATACCTGAGAATCCTCTTTACTAATGTTAGGTGTGACTCTCTAGGGCTTACTTGGAACCTAGCACATATACATGTAGCAAACATTATATCTGCTCTACTAGCTGTAAGATACAGTAAGGAGACAATCATTGCTCTATATGTTGTCTGATCAACAGGTTTCCCATGTTCATCAGTATCCAATACAGCATTGGTAGGCATGGGTGTTTTCATACAAGATGCCTCAGACATACCAAATTTCTTAACCAATTCATTTGCATATTTGGTTTGAGAAATAAAGATGCCTTTAGCATGTTGCTTGACTTGCAATCCTAGGAAGAAGGATAGCTCACCATGCTACTCATCTCAAATTTAGAATGCATCAGGTTAGAAAACCTTCTGCATAATTTGGAGTCAGTAGAACCAAAAATGATATCGTCTACATAAATCTGTACTAGTAGGGAATGAGACTTATGGGTTCTAATGAAAAGAGTTTGGTCTACTCTACCCCTTATAAAACCATTTTCCAAGAGAAAGCATGCTAGGGTCTCATACCATGCTCTGGGAGCTTGCTTGAGACTATATAATGCTTTGTTCAGTCTAAAAACATAATCAGGAAAAGTTGGAGAGATAAAACCTGGAGGTTGTCTGACATAAACTTCCTCTTTGATGTCTCCATTCAAGAAAGCACTTTTGACATCCATCTGATATACCTTGAAGCCTTTATGAGCTACATAAGCTAGAAATAGTCTGATGGCTTCTAATCTCGCAACAGGTGCAAATGTCTGGTCGTAGTCGATTCCTTCTTCTTGAGAATATCCCTGAGCAAATAGCCTTACCTTGTTCCTTATAATTACTCCTTGATCATCCAGTTTGTTTTTGAATACCCATTTTGTTCCAACAATGGAATGATCCTTAGACTTTGGCACTAGTTCCCATACTTTGTTCCTCTCAAATTGATGCAACTCTTCTTGCATTGCAATGATCCAGTGTGGATCTTGCTCTGCATCTTGAATGGACTGAGGTTCAATTTGAGATAGGAAGCAGGTGTGCAACAGGTTTTGGTTGACCTGATTTCTGGTTTGCACACCAGCTGAGATTTCTCCAATTATTTGGGAAATTGGATGGTCTCTTGATGTTACTAAATCAATAGGGGGTGTTGATTGTTCACCAACCTGTGTTGTTGTTTCCTCTTGTGGTACAACAACTGGCTCTTCAAGTTGTTCTTCATTATGTTGAGCATTCCCTTCATCTTCACTGCTTTCATCCTCTTGAGCAACCTGTAACTTGTTCATATCTTCAACTAGAGACTGCTCCTGCAAATGTTCTATGGTAGAAGAATTCTTCTCCTTGAAAGACATGTTAGTTTCATCAAAAGAAATGTGAACAGATTCCTCAATTTTCAAAGATGATTTGTTATAGACCTTATAGGCCTTGCTGATCATGGAGTATCCCAGAAACACTCCTTCATCAGCTTTGGCTTGAAATTTTGTTAGATATTTCTTGTCATTATTGTGAATGTAGTAAGTACAATCAAAGACTCTAAAATAGTCAACTTTAGGTTTCTTCCCTTTGAGTAATTCATAGGGAGTCTTTCCCTTTAGTTTATGTATCAGATTTCTGTTCAGCACATAGTTGGAGGTGTTCACTGCCTCTGCCCAGAAGGATAGTGGTAGATGAGCATCTAACAACAATGTGGTGGCAGATTCAATAAGGGTTCTATTTTTCCTTTTAGCTACCCCATTTTGTTGAGGAGTTCTAGGAGCTGAGAAAGTATGCCTGATCCCTTCACTCTGACAGAACTCTTGCATAAGAAGAGAATCAAACTCTGTCCCATGATCACTTCTGATCAGGGTAATGTGAGTATTGAACTCAATCTGTATGCATTTGAGAAACTCTGTCAGACACTTAAAGTTATCAGACTTCTTCCTTAGAAAGAACACCCAAGTGAATCAAGAGAAGTCATCTACAACTACTAAAGTGTAGGATTTCCCTCCTAGGCTTTGTACTGTGATGGGTCCAAAAAGATCCATGTGTAACAGATACAATATCCTATGTGAATCACTCTTATTAAGTGACTTAAAGCTGTTTTTAGTTTGCTTGCCTAATTGACAAGCCTTGCAGAGTCCTTCCTTCTTGTAGGGGCCAGAAGGTAGTCCTCTAACAAGGTTGTCCTTGGATAGCCTAGCAATAGTTCTAAGGTTTAGGTGTCCTAATCTCTTATGCCATAAAATATTTGGTCTACAGACAGAATTAAACAGGCAGATATCTACATCAGTTGAAAGAAAATCTACTAGGTAGATGTTACCTTTTCTTTTACCTGTCAACACAGTTGTGTTGTCCTCTGACTTTATTTTGCATAAGGCTTTGCTAAAGGTCACCTGGTAGCCTTCATCACACAGCTTACTGATGCTGATTAGGTTGAGCTTCAGTCCTTCCACATAAGCTACCTTCTTGAAAGTTACTGAACCAATCTGGACTGCACCATATCCTTTAGTCTGTCCAATGTTTGAATCACCAAAGATAACTTTAGGTCCAAGCTTGGCTCTGAAGGATGTGAGGTTGTCCTTGTTCCCTGTCATGTGCTTAGAGAACCCACTATCCAAATACCATTGCTGGTTAGATGTTGGATAGGTCTTCACCTGCACATAAGACAATTCATTTGTTTTTGACCCAGTTTACCTTGGGCCTAGGTTGATAACCTTTAAATTCTGAAATGAAAGACATCCCTGGTTGACTCTTATATCCTTCAGGATGATATCTCCTTGAAGGTAAAATCCATTCAGTATAAGGGTTAAAGATTTGGGATGAAGGACCCTTAGGATTCAATTTTGATTTGCCTTTGAAATATTTTCCAGAGCTCTGACCTCTGTTCGACGATCTTGGAGCTGCGTTCGACGATCTTGGGTCAGATCGTCGAGCTCCGTTCGACGGTCGACTATGGCTGAGGTCAGGTATTTGAGATCGTCGACCTGCGTTCGACGACTTTGACTGAGATCGTCGATCTGCGTTCGACGATTTTGCCTGAGATCGTCGAGCTGCGTTCGGCGATCGTCGATCTTCGTTTGGCGATCGTCGATCTCCGTTCGACGATTTCTGCTGGGACTTAGTTTTCTGAGGCAGATCAGAATTTTTCCTAGCAACCTCTACACTCCCTTTCACTTGTCAGAAATGAATTTGATTGGAGTTGTTAGGACTATAGGTTGGTTGGATGAAGCACCCAAGCCTAGTGTACTGTTAAATCTAGAGTTCACTGTGCTTGTGATGTCCATCAGCTTGATGCTTCTCCCATTAAGGGATTCTTCAAGTTTCTTGGCCTCAGAGAGCTCACTTTTCAGTGAAGCTATCTGTTCTCTACAGCACTCCAACTCCTGAGAGAGTTTGAGGTTTTCTGACTTTAAAGTATTGTGTTCAGATAATTGATTTCTGAGAGAGATAATCTCTTTCTCAGACTTTAGCAGGTCTAAACACAGTGCTTTAAATTCAGATTTAAAATCTTCTGAACTGAAATCAAAAGAGCTAATTACCTGATCTTCTTCAGGTTGGGTCTCTGAGTCTGACTCTGACTCCTCTTCTTCTGAATTGTGCTGTGAGGCATTGATTGCCATCATGCAGAACTCCTTTTCTTCTGCATCATCCTCATCATCACTGGAACTGGATGAGGCTTCTGACTCCTCTTCAGTCTCACTCCAGGATTCAGCAACAAACCCTTTTCTTGTATGCTTATTTTTGCTTGAAGAAGGTTTGCCATTTCCATTCCTTTTGAAGTCTTTCTCCTTTCTTCTTTCTTTCCTGTCCCTTCTGTCCTTGTTCTTGTTCTCTGGACAGTCAGGAACTATGTGCCCTGGTTTCCTGCAACCAAAGCAAATAATGTCTTTATTATTACCAATGGACTTGTCATACCTTGGCTTATCCCGCTCCTTGTATGATCTTCTTCTGAAGTCCTTTCTGGCCATCTTGTAGAATCTTCTGGCCAACAAGCTGAGTAGTTCATCATTGCCTGTAGCCTTATCTTCAGGTAGATCCTCAGTTGCCTTGAATGCTATGGTCTTCTCTTTTCTTGTGGCTGGTGAATCAGCCTTCTGTTCTTCCTCTCTATTCTTGATGAGTAGCTCATAAGATTTGAGCTTACCCAATAGAGCTTTAGTAGTGATCTCATTCAGACTTCTGGCATCTTTAATTGGCCAGATTCTTGAATCCCAAGTGCTGGGGAAGCACATTGGGATCTTGTCATTAAGTTCTGTTAGAGAGATCTCTTTGTCCAATGTCCTGAGTTCATTGACAATTAGACTTAGCCTGTTGTACATGTCTCCCACTGACTCAGTTTCTCCCTTTTTGAAATTCTCATATTGAGAGATGAGATGGGATCTTCTATCCTTTCTCTCATCAGCTGAGCCTGAGACTATTTCTGAGAGCTTGTCCCAAATTTCCTTGGCTGAATTGCATTCAACTATCTTTTGAAATATGTCATCTGACATTGTCTGTGCTAGGATGTTCATAGCCTTAGCATCAGCTACCTTCCATTTCTTGATATCAGCATCTGTTTCTGATGGAGGTGGAACAACATTTGTACTTGTGTTCTCTAGAGGTCTTGGACATACTGTCAAAACATAATTAAAGATATCTTCGTCAATAGAATTCATGTAAAGTCTAATCCTTACTTTACAGAGTACAAACTTGGATAGATTGCACACTGCAGGTCTGGTGCTAGCATAATCTTTATTTTGGGCCATGATTTGTGAGAACAAAAACTATAAATAAAATACCAAAGACAAACAGATCTAGTTTGGGATCTTTGGGTTCAGGTGTTAGCCTGTACAACCAATCAGGTATGGTATGTTTAACCAACCTCCCTCTGATACCAATTGAAAGTGCAACTAGATCTGATATACTCTAGAGGGGGGTGAATAGAGTATATGGTGCTTTGAAACTTTTTACAACAATTGTTGTAATATGTGCGAGCAGGGAAGCAATAATAAATCTAATCACAGCACTAAGTTAAGCAAAAACTAAGCACAGAAAAATCAAGGCCAGAAATAAAAATGAAAGCAAGCAAAACCAGAAGACACAAGGAAATATAGTGGTTCCCCAAACTTGGGTACATCCACTCTTCTACCACCCTAGGTAGGAATCCACTGCAGGATGAGTTGATCAGGTGTCCTGGGCAACAATGAGCTTTTGATAAGGTGCTCAAAAACCAAAGCAGATTTTTTGATCAGGTGTCTTGCCACCAATGAGCTTTTGACAAGGTGCTCAAAAACCAAGCTCAAACTTTTGAAGGGAGTTTGAGAAACCCTTTACAGAGTGGGGGTGAGAGAGTGATGGAAGTCTTCTCTTTCTCAAACAACTGAGAAGACTATGTGGATTGTTGTTGTCAAAGCTCCCCCTGAATCCTTGAGATCTTCAGGAAGAAAAGCTTTGCTGAGGGTGATAGACCTTCAAAGGTTGAACTCCAGCAATAGATGATTTCAGCAAATAGCTGAAATGTTGAATGTCTGGAGTCTGGAAATATGTTGGCCTTGAACACTTTGAAAACTAAAGAGATCTGAAGATTTGAGAAAGCTTGATCTCCTTGGATGTGTGTTCTTCAGAATTCTTTGTGACAGAAGATTTTTGAATGTGTCTCTGTAATCTGTATTCTCTCTCTGTATTGTGTGTTTTTTTGAGAGATTCAAAAATCCTGTCTTTTATTCCCTGGTGCAGAATAGAATAGCATTCTCTGTCAAGTATAGCCGTTGGCCTGCATTAATTGCATCCTTAATTGCATAATCTCTTCTGGAGGAAAGTCCACAGAACCATTCCTTTTAAAAACCCTTGAAACTTGGTCCAGAAATGAAAGAAAACGGCTAGCAAATCTCTGAATTAATTGCAGAATAACTCCTAACTGATTTGAATTTGAATTAAGAAATATCCTGGAAGTTATCTGAAATCGTCGAACTGAGCTCTGCTATCGTCGAGCTGAGCTCAGCGATCTGGAAATATACAGCAGCAAAATATCGTCGATCTGAGCTCAAAGATCGTCGAACTGAGCTCAGAGATAAAGATCCAAAGCAGAGTCAAAATCGTCGACCTGAGCTCACCGATCGTCGAATGGAGTTCGACGATATAATGATGTTGAGCTCAGCGATCGTCGAATGGAGTTCGACGATCTTGTTGAAGGTGAGCTAGACGATCGTCGATCGGATTTCGACGAATCGTCGTGATGAGCTCGACGATATGACTTGGTTTCCAAATACAGAATCTTGGTCTTCAGGGCAGCTTCCAAACCTAGACTTCTAACCCTTAGACTCAATTCAAATTGACCTATTAAGCTATACAGGAGGTCAAGCAAAGATTCCTAGAGACATAGTGATCCTGACCCAAATTAGTAATAGGGTGTTCCAACACATCACAACGACAATTTAAGCCATATGCGCGGGTCAAAATTCTCCTGAGTCCCGTTTCCATCACATACTTCGCATAACCCGGTTATGTTCAAGTTGGCTCTCAGGACATCATGTTGGCAAGATCACGCATCCGCCCAGTTTTCCGGGTGCACCTTAGGGTTAATCCCCAAGCCTCCCTGTTTCAATCTACCACGTAGAAAAAAACCCGAAAAACAAACATTCGCATGGAGTCTTCTCCGGCATTTATGCAACGCAGCATCACCGATCCAGACCAACATGTCCGGATACGCTTCACACATCATGCATATGTCCGTTCTCGATTACCGACTCTACACAACGGGGACTTCACATATATACCCGAAGGAACGCCTCCAACTCACCGCAAACTCGCGAGAGCGGGCTTTCTATGCAAAAGAAGGAGAGCTTCACATGCTCAAGTAGAGAATCGTTACCCTAGCGTTCTTCCTTGGCGCCATGGAAATGTACGCGGATGAAACACACCGCAATCTCCTTGCCTTCTTAGATCCGAAGTCGGCTCGCGATTTGGAGCTCTAAAACTCCTCCAAAGACTGGATCTAAGCTTCTTCTTCCTCCTTTGCTCTCCCCTCTCTCTAGGATTTATACAGAGAACCAGCAAAAAATAATAAGGGTTTTGAAACCCTTCTCTCGGTATAACTCTTTCGGGAATTAGCACAGCCGTCAGATCCCACAAAAAGAAACGCACGGCTATGATCCAGGTCTGACCTAGACGAATAGGGTTAAACACTGCATGGTACACCAACAGGAGCAGGACACGTCCTCGGCCAATTAAATTGTGTCAGGACATTTAGTCAACTCCCGCCAATCCCGTATGTCGACACCCCGCATCGACCGAGTCAAACACGCCATAAACAGCCCCGCGCTCGACGATCATCAAACCAAAATTGTCGACCGCTGACAGATCGTCGAACGGAGATCTATAGCCCGATAGTCGAAGGTAACAATCTGGCCAAATCGTCGAACGCACGGAAAGCTGGCCCGATCGTCGAACGCTGCTCGACGATCGTCGAACCCAGATAGCTAGCCCGATCGTCGAACACAGCATTTTGACCAGATCGTCGACCGCTGCTCAACGATCGTTGAACCCAGATTTCTGCCTTACATTTTGGCAGATTTTCAAACTACCCCGACACTCCCTGGGACACGCCCGTGTCCCAGGCCGTGTACCCCTGCCAAATTCCAAATTCGATACAGATTCATCACCCGTCGTTCTTTTGAGTTTCAGGGCGTTATAGTTCTCCCCCTCTTAAAAGAATTTCATCCACAAAATTACATAAAGGAATGATAAGTACAAAATTAAATTGTACCTGAGCGGAATAACTCCGGATACTCGTCAAGCATAGTCTGCTCTCGCTCCCAAGAGAGCTCCTCTCGACCGCAATTGTCCCATCGGACCTTGACCATCCTGATCTCTTTATTGCATAGCCGCTTGACTTCCAAGTCTTCAATCTGCACAAATTTGACCTTTGTCATCAACCCACTATCAACCGACACTCGACCAACTGCGATCACTTGCGAAGGCTCTTGCACCGCCTTCCGTAGCACCAATATATGGAATACATCATGTAGACCACTAAGCTCCACCGATATCTTCAACCGATAAGACGCTTCACCAATCCGCTCCAGAACCTCAAACGGCCCAAGGTACCTCGGGCATAGCTTTTTCAATCGCCGCACCCGTGAGACACCCTTGAACGGCTTGATCTTTAAGTACACCCAGTCGCCCACAGCGAACTCCATGTTCCTGTGCTTGGCATTATAGTACTTCGCTTGCCGGTCCTGAGCGATAAGCAACCTCTCCCGAATGGTTCGCACCAATGAAGTAGCATCCTCCACCTCTTGACGCTTGTACAACTTTGACTCACCCGTTTCCAACCAGGACAACGACGTGCGACATCTTCTACCATAAAGGGCCTCAAAGGGCTCCATTTGAATACACGCCTGGTATCTATTGTTGTACGCAAATTCCACCAAATAAAGATGGTCTTCCAATTGCTTTCCAAAGTCCAAGACACACATGTGGAGCATGTCTTCCATAGTTTTATTGACCCTCTCGGTGTGCCCATCTGTTTCCGGATGGAAAGATGTGCTGAATTTTAACTTTATTCCCAACATTTGCTGCACTAGCCTCCAATCATTGGACGTGAACCGCCCATCTCGGTCACTCACGATGCTGCGGGGCACAGCGTGGAGCCGTACTATATTATCCACATATAACTTTGCCAACTTCTCCATCGGATCATCCTTCCTATACGGAATAAAATGCGACACCTTCGTTAGTCGATCTACGACCACCCAGATGGCGTCGTTCCCCTTTTGCGACCTTGGCAAATCGTGCACAAAGTCCATTGTGATGTCGTCGAATTTCCACTCCAGAATAGGCAAGTACTCCAGAAATCCTCCCGGCTTTTGGCATTCCGCCTTCACCGAGTCGCAAGTTTGGCACTTCGCCACATAGAGCGTCACATCCTTCTTCAAACCCGATCACCAAAACAGTTTCTTAACGTCACGGTACATCTTTGTGCTCCCTGGGTGAATCGAGTACTTGGTATGGTGCTCCTCGTACAACAAATCAATCCGCAAACTGCCCACGCTTGGGATGCAAAGACGACCATCTCTCCAAAGCAATCCGTCCTCCACAACGAATTTGGAATTTGAACCATCCAGGACCTCTACCATGAACTGCTTCATTTGGTCATCAAAATCCAAGTCCTGCCGAATCCGATCAGCCAGGTCATGTTGAACTTCAGTCCAATTAAGAGTGCTTCAGCACTTGATTGCTTATCTACACAGACAATCTCCAATGCCTCCAACTTCAGAACCAACCGCTCGTCATGGATCGACAACCAATTATCTTGAGCTGGGGCCCGGCGACTCAACGCATCCGCAACCGTATTACCTTTACCAAGCACGTAGTGGATCTTGAATGTATAGTCCCCCAGTAACTCCATCCATCTACGCTGCCACATATTCAAATCTTTCTGATCGATCAAATACTTCAGGCTCTTGTGATCAGTGTAGATATCAATCTTCACACCATACAAATAATGTCTCCATAGCTTCAAGGCAAAAATCACGGCCGCTAACTCCAAGTCGTGGACCGGATAATTCCTCTCGTGCACTTTCAGCTGTCTCGAGCAATAAGCTATCACACTTCCGTGTTGCAGTAGCATGCAACCCAAACAGATGCCCGAAGCATCACTATAAATCTCATAACCTTCGGTCCCACTCGGCGAACTCAACACAAGCGCCGTGGTCAACTGACATTTCAACTCCTCAAAAGCTCGCGTGCACTATGGCGTCCAAACGAACTTCTGCTCCTTACTCGTGAAAGTAGTGAGAGGTAACGATATCCGCGAGAAGTTCTCTATGAAGCGCCTATAATAGCCGGCAAGCCCCAGAAATCTACGGACTTCCGCTACCGTAGAAAGCTCAGGCCACTCCTGTATCGCAACAATCTTCGTCGGATCCACTGCAATACCTTCCCCACTCACTATATGACCGAGGAACGCCACTGAGGTCAACCAAAACTCGCACTTCGAGAACTTGGCGTACAATTGATTCCTCCTTAGCGTCTCCAAAACCAAATGAAGATGCCTGAAGTGATCTTCCTCACTTTACGAGTACACCAAAATATCGTCGATGAAGACGATCACAAAATGGTCCAAGTACTCCCTGAATGTCCTGTTCATCAAATCCATGAACTCTGATGGCGCATTAGTCAGCCCAAACGGCATGACCGTAAACTCATAATGCCCGTATCTCATACTGAACGCTGTCTTCGGGATATCACTCTCCCTTATTCGCAGGTGATAGTACCCGGACTTGAGGTCCAACTTTGAGTACACCGTTGAAAGAAATAGTGCCTAATCACCTAGAGGGGGGGGTGAATAGGTGACCTTTATATTTTTAATTTTAAGGCAGAAATACTGTACAGTAAATGCAATTCTACAATTATCACAACACAGCAACCATACAATCAACCATACACAGAGTGCACACAGGATTTATAGTGGTTCCCCAAGGTCTGGGTACATCCACTTTCCCTCTTCGCCTATCTAGTAGTGTACTAGATTCGGCCTAACTTCTCCACTTCTTCTCAGATCCTCAGATCTTACAACTCAGAACCCCAAACAGGTTCCTATAACTCAGAGTGTCCCCACTCCTATAACTCAGGCACAAAGCCCTACCACTCAGTCTTCACCAAGACCTACACTCAGGCTAAACAGCCCTACCTCAGCCTTCAATCAAGGCCTACACTCAGAGAATAGAATGTCCTACACTCAGGCACAAAAGCCCTACCTCAGCCTTTATAAAATAGGCTTATAGCTCAGATCCCTTAGGATCCTACAGAAAATAAAGTTTACAAAGTATTTAACCACAACTCTGAAAGAGAGAGATGAGTTGACTGGCTTCTAGATGAGTTCTTGGAAGAACAAGGCAGAGATCAACCACCCTTTGCTTTCTTCAAAGCTTCTTGAATTAGAACACAGTAGGGTTGAATCCCCTGTGCAGATGATCTTCAATCAACTGCTGTCTTGAGATTCAGATTTCAATCTGAATCTTACTTAGCAGCCCGGTTCAGCAGCTGCTCTTCTTAGAAGGAGATCTCACTCTCCAACTTCTTAGATCTTCTGTTGAAAGTCTTCTTTTTGTTGTCAGATCTCTTGATCAATTGTAATTCTTCTCACTTGTGATTCCTCTCTTGATTCCACTTCTGATTGTTGAAGGAGAAAGTCCTTTATATAAGCTTTCTCCATGGTGACCGGCTGATCCGATTTCTAACAACCTTCTGACGGCTCTGACAGTTGTAGTTGACCGGTTGAAATCGCAGCTATCAAGTCATCCAGTCACTTCTTGAAATCTGTCCTTGTCTGAAAGTGTCGAGACAGATAGTCATTATGTGTCGACACAAATAGACTAAGTGTCGACACAAGTAGACTAAGTGTCGACACTAGCCTTGATGGTGTCGACACAACTCCATGTGTTGTTATAACAGCTTCTCGACACTACTTCTTCAGAATGTGTCGACACTGATCCTGTGTGTCGACACAAGCCTTCTGTTGAATGTGTCGACACTGATTGAGTGTGTCGACACTGATTGTGTGGAAACTTGCTGAGTGTCGACACATCTCCTTTGTGTCGATACATGCCTTCATGTGTTGAAACTTACTGAGTGTCGACACATCTCCTTTGTGTCGACACATGTACTTTAACTTTGTTGAAGTTTGCTGAGTGTCGACACAGCCTCCTAGTGTCGACACATGTACTTGAACTTTGTTGAAGTTTGCTGAGTGTTGACACAGCCTCCTGGTGTCTACACTTTTGATGTCGACAAAGTTTCTCTAGGTGTCGACACTGCCTCTTAGTGTCGACACAGATAATGTTGACAATTCTTCACAGTGTGTCGACACATCCTGTATGTGTCGACACTTTTCTTCTGGTGTCGACTCTGCCTTCCTGGTGTCGACACAATTACTCCAAGTGTCGACACAGTTTCTCTGGGTGTCGACACTAGCCATCATAAGTGTCGACACTTCACCTCTAGGTGTCGACACATGGACTTAGAAACTTTTATACTTTTCCTGCAATTACTTAACCTGCAACATAAACTCAAAGCACATCAAATACAGCTTGATGTATATCATTGAGTTGGGTGAGTTTTCTTCAAATCTGGTACATATATTCCTATGTACCCAACAATCTCCCCCTATTTGGAGAAGTCATAACCCTTAGTCATTGATATACACCATACATAACAAATTACCAGCATGATGTAAAATAATATTATTTGACAGGGTAAATACTTAACAAAACATGTATAAACAATCATTACATAATACAAAATGTAACAGATCAAACATTATTTTGTTATAACTTCCAATAGTCTCATTAATCAAAAGTTTACATTGATTTTAATGTAAAATATTATAGAGTTGTAAACTTAAGAAAATCCTAATTTATGGCTGTTCTGGCTCCTTGATAACAATGCCCTTTCCAGATTGAATCTTTGCTTGAACTGAAGCATCATTGTCATCAGCAGGCTTCTTCCCTTTAAGATCTTTCTTTTTCTGTTCTTCATCCCTTATCTTCTGTCTCTCAAAATAGTGATAAGGATTAGGGAAATACTTGTTAGGCTCCTGTGCATTAGGAGGTAGCTTCCCTAATTTATCCTTCCTTCTGTATTGTACTATGGCCTCTTGCCTAGCTTCATGCTTTTTCCATTCCTGGTCAAAATACCATTTGCCCCTCTTTAGGAAATTATCCTTTGCAACCTTCCAAGCAGTTAATATGATATTCCTAGAGGTTGGGCTCTATTGCTCAAAGTCTGTCCTTAATTAAGGTTGTTCTCTGAACCTCTTCTTAGATAATTGAGCTTCTTGCTCCTTTAATAAAGCCTCTTGCTCTTTTAATATTGCCTCTGGCACAGGCTGTACTACTTTCTCAAGAATAACATTCTGATTACCCTCAGGATGACTATACATAGACTGTACCTCCTGATGTATCATGTCAAAATCAGCAGGAGGATATATCACTTGAGCCACTTCAGCTTGTTCTCCTCTAAAATATGCAGGATTAATTCCAGACTCTGCCACATTATCATCATCACACAAGGGTGGATATCCAAGGGTATCTCTGATGGAGTTTGAAATCCATTTTGCATGATCAGAGCCTGCTTTGACTAATACCCTCTCCCCCTTTATGACTTCTCTTTCTATATGATCCCTAAGATCATCCTTTTGGAATCTTATCTGAGCATTTAAATAGTTAACTCCATCTTTATAAAAAGGTTTAACCTTTGGAGCTTTTCAGTGATAGCCTTTTGAGAATCTTCAATGGCAGTTTTAACAACAGTGAGGCTCTCTTGTAGTTGCTTATCAAAGGCTTCTTTGGCAGTAGCAGTTACAGCAGTCTGGGCAGTAGCTATATTTTTCATTTCAGTGACAATGGCATTATGAGAAGCAGTCAGATTATCATTCATTCTAAGCTAATTTTCCAGGACATATCCTTGTTTTACTGCCAAGTCATCAATCAGTTTCTTTAGATTCTCTTGATGAGTAGCCAAATAGACCACTGCATTCCCTCCTTTATGGAAACAATCAGTCATTTTCTTCTTGTTTTGATTCACTTCAAATCTTATAGATTTTATGTCTTGAGCTAGATCAAATTGAAGAGATTTATGTCCTTCATCCATATACTTTTCTAAAGCTTTCCTTTGCTCATCCATCTTGATTTGCAAAGCTACCAACAATGAACTATAATCAGCAGTTGGGGCTTGTTGAGGAACTATGGTTTGCAAAGCTTTCCTTTGCTCACTTCTAATGTAAACTCATGTTGAGGTTGGACAGGAGAATCTCTTATCTCTGGAGCAACTGATTCTACTTTATCAGCAACTGATGTGTCCTCCATGACAACATCTTGTGGTTGACTATGTAACTGTGTTTGCTGATCAACATTAAGTAATGATTCAGTCAAAACTTCATCCTCAATAGGGAAATTTAATTAATTAACTTCAGTGATTACCTCCAGAATGGTTTGAGTAGCCCTTTCACTCTCTAATTGAGTTGGCTCATCCACATGTAGGGGCTCCCCCTGGAGTGGATCCAGGTGAATAGGGCTAGCTGATGGTAGCTCCCCCTGCCTCTGAGCATCTTCCTGTCTTGCTGGTGACTGTCCAGCATGGTCATCTTCTCCATCATCAGAACTAAAAATCACTTGTTCCTCTGAGCTACTTGAGGATTCTTGAGCCACAATGACTGTCTTCTTCTTCTTCTTCTGAGGTGTTTCCTTTTCTGGAGTTGGCATTTACTTTGTCAACACTCTATCCCACCTTGAGAAAATTCTTACATCCATTCTCCTCGTGTGGTTTATCTTTGAACCTGCAGCTTGGTTCATCACTTCAGGAATACTTCCAGCTAAGTATAAACTCAAAATTCTACCCAGATTGGATTTCTTCAAACTCTCTTTTATCTTATCAAACATTACTGCTGACCAATCAGTATTAAGTTTGAAAATTATCCTTGTCATCAAACTGAACATATGAGCTGAAATTCTATCATGCCCACCAGGCTTGCTCAGTATTACCTTGCCAACTATCTCAGATAAAAACTTGCCCTGCATGTTCATGCCTTTTCTATTGAAAACTGATCCTATCTTCAGGCTTGAATTAAGTCCACACCATGTCAGTGCCTCCCTTGTCTTTGAAGCAGATACATCTTCCTCTTCTTTAGTTCTAGGGAGATGTAGAACTTTTCTTAGATTCTTATGGGTGACTTTCACCTTTTCCCCATGAACTTTGGACTTAATCTCGAGTCCAGATTCATCAAGAGTAGCTGCACTCAAGAATTCAAGGACCTCCTTCTTCCAAATCTTGATTCGTTCTGATACAAGATACTCTAATCCAGTCTCTGCAATTAGGGTTACCACACCTTGGATTTATGGTTCTGCGTCATCAAAGGCGTGTCGCACGAGCTCATAATCTTCATTAATGTTCTCTTCTAGCTTGGGCGCCATTAGGGTTTGAAGAAATTTTGAATTTAGAGAAGAGAGATGTCGACACACAAGTTTGGTCTCGAAACTATGGTGAGCGTGTCGACAAAGAATGGTGAAGACCTATTTATACCTTTCTAAAATTAAAGGTGAAAAGGTGCGTCAAAATACTTGAAATGTATCGACACTGTTGATAAGTGTCGACACTTACTTCTAATGTCTCGACAACTATGTGTCGACACAAGTATAGTCGACAGAATATATGTGTGGACACTTATATATCTCAGCTCGACACTTAGTCGAGACTTTACTAGACTAATTCTGTGTAAATCCTAAGTGTTGACACCACCCTGGATGTGTCGACACCTACACTGCATGTGTCAACACTAATTCTCTAAAGTGTCGACACAGACTTCCTAGATGTGTCGACACCATTTCTCTGAAATGTCGACACCACTTCTATGTGTCGACACAGACAACTCTGTGTGTCGACACTATTTTACTTAGCCAATTTTTGAAAACTATTCTAAGTTTATCTTTCCGAATTCAATTTTAAACTTATTGAATTTGGTTTCATGTAAGGGCTGAGTAAACATATCAGCTAACTGATTATCTGTCTTAACATACTCTAGGGAAATGTCTTCTTTTTCCACATGTTCTCTAAGAAAATGGTATTTAATTTCTATGTGCTTAGTCCTACTATGGGAGACAGGATTATTTGTAATAGAAATGGCACTTGTAGAATCACAAAATAAAGGTGTTCTACTTACTTGAATTCAACAATCTTCTAGCTGGTGTTGTATCCATAGTAGTTGTGCACAGCAACTTCCTGCAGCAACATACTCTAACTCAGATGTGGAGATGGCCACACTGGTCTGCTTCTTGCTACTCCATGACACCAGCCTTCCACCTAGAAATTGACAGGTTCCTGTGGTACTCTCCCTATCTTCCTTGCAGCATGCAAAATCTGCATCTGAATAACCTGTCAGTTCAAAATCTCCATTCCTAGGGTACCAAAGGCCTAGATAAGGTGTGCCCTTAAGATATCTCAAAATTCTTTTGACTGCTGTCAAATGAGATTCTTTAGGGCAAGCTTGGTACCTAGCACAGACACATGTAGCATACATGATATCTGGTCTACTAGCAGTCAAATACAGTAGGGAGCCAACTATCCCTCTATACAAAGTTTCATCTACAGGTTTCCCTGCATCACCTTTGCTTAGTGACATGCTTGACCCCATATGAGTTTTCATGGTAGTGGATGATTCCATACCATACTTGCTTATCAACTCTAGGGTGAACTTAGACTGGCATATCATCTTCAGTCTGTCTAACTTGGAGACCAAAGAAGAACTTAAGTTCCCCCATACTGCTCATTTCAAATTTTCCTTGCATGAGTTTTGCAAACTTTCTGCAAAGACTACTTTCTGTAGACCCAAATATTATGTCATCTACATATATTTGGACTAAGATAATCTTGCCTCTGGATTCCCTAAGGAATAGAGTCTTGTCTATTTTCCCCCTTGAGAATTTATTCTCAATGAGAAACTAGACAGGGTTTCATACCAAGCCCTTGGGGCTTGTTTTAACCCATACAAAGCCTTCCTAAGTCTATAAACATAATCAGGTTTAAGAGAATCAACAAAACCTGATGGTTGCTCTACATAGACTTCTTCCTTCAGATTTCCATTCAGAAAAGCTGACTTAACATCCATTTGATATACCTTAAATCCTTGATATGTTGCATAGGCAAGGAACATCCTTATTGCTTCCAGTCTTGCTACTGGAGCAAAGGTTTGATCAAAATCAATACCTTCTTCCTGCCTATATCCCTTTGCAACAAGTCTAGCTTTATTCTTTATGATGATTCCATTCTCATCCAACTTGTTCCCAAAGATCCACTTAGTTCCAATAATGTTGTGGTCCTTGGGTTTAGGAACTAGCTCCCAGTCCTTGCGTCTTTGGATTGATTCAGCTCCTCTTGCATGACCTCAATCAAATGAGGGTCTAGGATTGCTTATTCAAACTACTTTGGCTCTACTTGGGATAGAAAACTGGAGTAAAGAAATGTACTTAGATTCCTGTTCCTTGTTTGCACCCCTTATCTGGGATCTCAAATTATTTGATTGGCTGGATGATCCTTTAAGTGCCTATTTGCTAGAGGCAGCCTGTCTTCAGGTTGTACACCTTCAGTCTCTTCATTTAGCTGCATCTCTTAGTCTTCTTCAGCATCAGGAGTATCATGTACTCCCCCTGGACAACAGAAACCATCTTCCACTTGCTGACTTGCAGAAGAACCTTTTGTTAAGGTAAGCTTGTCCTTCTTCTCAGTTACACCTGTAGAGCTGCAAACACTTCTTCGCAATTCATTGTTAATAAGTCTAGCTTCATCAAAAACTACATGAACAGACTCTTCTACAACTTGAGTAATCAAGTTGTAGACCCTATAAGCCTTACTATTATTGTTGTACCCAACAAAGATCCCCTCTTGGGATTTGGCAGCAAACTTGGTTAGATAAGACTTACCATTGTTAAGGATATATCACTTGCAACCAAAGATCCTGAAATAGGATAAATTTGGTTTTCTGCCCTTCACAATCTCATAGGGGGTCTTCTTGTCGCTCTTGGTGATAGTAGTCATATTGATCACATGACAAGCAGTGTTTACTTCCTCAGCCCAGAAATATTCTGGGAGAGATGTGTCACTCAATAGGGTTCTACCAGCCTCTATGAAGGTTCTATTTTTCCTTTCAGCAATACCATTTTGCTGAGGTGTTCTTGGTGAGAAAAATTCCTGAAAAATTCCAAATTCTTCACACAGTTTTGTCATACTGTCAGACTGAAATTCAGTGCCATGGTCATTTCTGATTTTGACCATTGTACTGTCCAATTCATTCTGAATTTGTTTAACAAAACTATATAAGATACTTAGGGTTTCGGATTTTTGTCTAAGGAAGAACACCCAAGAATACCTTGAATAGTCATCTACAATTACAAATGTGTAGACCTTCCTACCTAGGCTGTGAAATGGCATAGTACCAAAAAGATACATATGTAAGAGATATAGACACCTCACAGCATCTTTGTTCTCAAGGCTATGAAAGATGGATTTGGTCTGCTTGCATTTTTGACAAGCTGAGCATATCCCATCCTTAATACACTTAACCCGAGGACCATTCCTCACTAACTCTTTACTAAAGAGTTGTCCAATTGTCTTATAGTTAATATGAGCCAGCCTCTTGTGCCATTTAACACAATATGAGACTTTCTCATCAGCTACAAGACAAATAGGAGAAACATTGTTCTCACATACAAAGTCAAGACAATAGACATTTCTCTTCCTATATCGTGTCAGAATGATCTTTTGATCACTTGACCTTTTAATATGACAACCATCCTTGACAAATGAGATGTCATATCCTAAATCACTCAGCTGACTTATGCTAATGAGGTTATGTTTCAAACCCTTTACATAAGCCACTTGAGTAATTATAATTTGGTTACTAGAAATGTTACCAAAGCCTTTGATGATTCCTTTTTCTGAACTACGAAAGGTAACTTTAGGACCATATTTGATAGGTGTATAGTCCTTCAGCAACCCCCTAGTTCCAGTCATGTGCCTGGAACATCCACTGTCCAAGTACTATATAGGGGCATGGGCACTTGGACTCACCTGCAAAACAGATTACTTAACCTTAGAACCCAAATATTTTTGGGTCCTTGGTGCAGGTTAGTTTGACTTTTAACAAAACTACCTGTATCTCTTCTAGCAGGTAGTTTGCTACTCTCCTTGACACTTGAATTGTGTCAACAATCTATGGCAAAATGGCCTATCTTGCCACATCACCAGCACTCAAACATGTTGTAACTTTGTGTGCGTACAACCATGGCTGGATTATCTACTATAGCCTTCTTGTTTAGTGCTGGGGCTTTGCCATTAGATTTGGACTTTACTGTCAAGGTAGGTTTTGTAAACCCCAATCCAGTTTTACCCTTATGAGGAACAAACTCATCTATCAAAGGTAAAACAGATTTTGGTTTAGAAAAACTTGCTACAATCTCTCTCTCCTTCTGAAGTCTAGCCTCCAGATTTCTAATTTGATCATTATTAAATGTAATAGTACCCATCTGAATAACAGTAATGTTCTTCAGCCTGGCTATTTCATTCAGTTTCTGATCAAATAACTTGTTTGAATCAGCAGCAGACAATTTAAGACTAGCAATCTCCTTTGCCTGTGTTTTGGCTAAGGTTTTGCTTTTCTTCAAGGCCTGCAACAAGTCCCTATATTCATCAATTAACTGATGAATATCTCCTTCAGATTGAGACCCACCGACATCACTTGATGCAGATGTATCTGATTCTGACTCAGTATTGGAAATTAAACTGAAAGAACAACTTTGTATCTTACTTGGTGCAGGCTGATCCTGGATTTTGTCTCCTTCAGATAAGGCCATCAGCCCTTTGCACTGATTGTCCTCATGCTCATAAATTGAATTCATTAACTGCATGAACTCATCTTCCTCCTCTTCAGCAAACAATCTAATATAGGCTTCAGCTTCTGAATCTGTTTCTGAAGATGACTGATCAGTCAAACTTTTATCTTTCTTGGCAACAAAGGACTTTTCCTTTTTGCCCTTAAACTGTGTCTTCTTTCTGTCATTTGACTCCTTCCTCTTTTCAAGACAGTCAGCCACTACATGTCCTTGTCTATTGCAGCAATAGCACACCATCTTTGAAGATGTAGCTTTGCTTGGCTTGGATCTGCTTTTGTCATTCCTTGATGACTTTCTTTTCTGATATTAGTCATCTTTTGGCTAAGAAGAGGAAGGCTTAGACCTCCACTGCTTCTTCTTCAGAAACTTTTGAAAATGCCTAGTGAAAGCTGCAAAATCTTCTTCACTTTCACTGCTATCTGAATTCTTGCTTTCTGAATTATCTGTCACAGCCTTAGCAACTATTTGAGGTGGAGATGGAGAATTGCGTCTATACTTCCTAGTGGCTTCAGTCTTGAAGGCCACAGATTTTTCCTTGTGCTCCACTCTAGTAGTCTTCTCTTCCTCCTTTCTAACCATTAACTGCATCTCATAAGATAATAGTTTTCCAAACAAAGTTGGAGGAGGTATATCAGCTAATTTGGCCATTTCCCTAATGACACAAATCTTGGTGTCCCAGTCCTTAGTCAGGGATCTTAAGAACTTGTCATTCAGCTCATAGTTGCTGAATTCTCTTCCATATGACATCAATTCATTTAATATCCTATAGAACTTCTTGTATCATTCAGTAATGCTATCAGACTTTCCTTGTCTGAAGCTTTCATATTCCTGATTTAACAAAGACCTCATGTCTTGTCTTACTTCTTCTGATCCCTCCGTATAGACTATTAATGTGTCCCACATTTCTTTAGAAGTTTTACAATGAATTAAATTCTGAAATGTTGCATCATCAATTGCACTAACAATAATATTCTGGGCCCTCTTGTCCATAGTGGCCAGAATGATTTCATCTTTGGTCATTTCTGAATAGTCCTTATGAGTTTTCTGATTTGCATCTAGAATGGATATCTTCATTGGCACATATGGCCCTTCTTTGACTGTGATGTATATTCTTGGGTCAGATGCTTCCATAAAGAGTCTAACCCACTCTTTCCAAATGCCAAAATTCTCTGTTCTATAGATTGGCAATTTCATGGACTCCAGCTCTTTGTGATTCGCACTAGAACCCATTTTCTTGATTCTTGTTTATTCTGTTTCTGCCTACAGGATCTTACTCAGACTGTTATGTCATTTTTGAGAAACCTCGCTTTGATATCACTTGAAAGAAATAGTGCCTAATCACCTAGAGGGGGGGGGGGTGAATAGGTGACCTTTATCTTTTTAATTTTAAGGCAGAAATACTGTACAGTAAATGCAATTCTACAATTATCACAACACAGCAACCATACAGTCAACCATATACAGAGTGCACACAGGATTTATAGTGGTTCCCCAAGGTCTAGGTACATCCACTTTCCCTCTTCGCCTGTCTAGTAGTGTACTAGATTCGGCCTAACTTCTCCACTTCTTCTCAGATCCTCAGATCTTACAACTCAGAACCCCAAACATGTTCCTACAACTCAGAGTGTCCCCACTCCTATAACTCAGGCACAAAGCCCTACCACTCAGTCTTCACCAAGACCTACACTCAGGCTAAACAGCCCTACCTCAGCCTTCAATCAAGGCCTACACTCAGAGAATAGAATCTCCTACACTCAGGCACAAAAGCCCTACCTCAGCCTTTATAAAATAGGCTTACAGCTCAGATCCCTTAGGATCCTACAGAAAATAAAGTTTACAAAATATTTAACCACAACTCTGAAAGAGAGTGATGAGTTGACTGGCTTCTTGATGAGTTCTTGGAAGAACTAGGCAGAGATCAACCACCCTTGGCTTTCTTCAAAGCTTCTTGAATTAGAACACAGTAGGGTTGAATCTCCTGTGCAGATGATCTTCAATCAACTGCTGTCTTGAGATTCAGATTTCAATCTGAATCTTACTTAGCAGCCCGGTTCAGCAGCTGCTCTTCTTAGAAGGAGCTCTCTCTTTCCAACTTCTTAGATCTTCTGTTGAAAATCTTCTTTTTGTTGTCAGATCTCTTGATCAATTGTAATTCTTCTCACTTGTGATTCCTCTCTTGATTCCACTTCTGATTGTTGAAGGAGAAAGTCCTTTATATAAGCTTTCTCCATGGTGACCGGCTGATCCGGTTTCTAACAACCTTCTGACGGTTCTGACAGTTGCAGTTGATCGGTTGAAATGGCAGCTGTCAAGTCATCCAGTCACTTCTTGAAATCTCTGTCACTGTCTGAAAGTGTCGAGACAGATAGTCATTATGTGTCGACACAAATAGACTAAGTGTCGACACAAGTAGACTAAGTGTCGACACTAGCCTTGATGGTGTCGACACAACTCCTTGTGTTGTTGTAACAGCTTCTCGACACTGCTTCTTCAGAATGTGTCGACACTGATCCTATGTGTCGACATATGCCTTCTGTTGAATGTGTCGACACTGATTGAGTGTGTCGACACAAGTACTTCTTCTTCAATACTTAGTTGATTTCTGTTGTGTGTCGACACAACTCCTTTGTGTCGACACATCTTCTTGTGTTGAAACTTGCTGAGTGTCGACACATCTCCTTTGTGTCGATACATGCCTTCATGTGTTGAAACTTGCTGAGTGTCGACACATCTCCTTTGTGTCGACACATGTACTTTAACTTTGTTGAAGTTTGCTGAGTGTCGACACAGCCTCCTAGTATCGACACATGTACTTGAACTTTGTTGAAGTTTGCTGAGTGTCGACACAGCCTCCTGGTGTCGACACTTTTGATGTCGACAAATTTTCTCTGGGTGTCGACACTGCCTCTTAGTGTCGACACAGATAATGTTGACAATTCTTCACAGTGTGTCGACACAGCCTGTATGTGTCGACACTTTTCTTCTGGTGTCGACTCTGCCTTCCTGGTGTCGACACAATTACACCAAGTGTCGACACAGTTTCTCTGGGTGTCGACACTAACCATCATAAGTGTCGACACTTCACCTCTAGGTGTCGACACATGAACTTAGAAACTTTTATGCTTTTCCTGCAATTACTTAACCTGCACACATAAATTCAAAGCACATCAAATACACCTTGATGTATATCATTGAGTAGGGTGAGGCTTCTTCAAATCAGGTACATATATTCCAATATACCCAACAACCGTCGGCACGACCAACTGATCAAAAAGATCATCGATACGGGGGATCGGGTACTTGTTCTTTTCCATCAACTTGTTGAGCTCACGATAATCAATACATAGCCTCAAGCTTCCGTCCATCTTCTTAACAAAGAGGACCGACGCGCTCCAAGGCGAGGAACTTGGATGCACATACCCTTGCTCCAACAACTCTTGCAGTTGAACCTTCAGCTCCGCCATTTCCTTAGGAGCAAGCCGATATGGAGAGCGTGACACAGGCTTTGCACCTGGTACGAGCTCTATCGTAAAATCTATCTCCTGCTGTGGCGGGGCTCCAGGAAAATCGCTAAGGAACACATCAAGGTACTCCGATACCACTGAAATACTATCCAATGCGGGCTTAGGCTTTGCAACCTCCACTAGTGTAAAGAACAGTTCTGCACTGGCACAAACCGCCTTCACCACCTGAAGAGCAGACATCAACGTCATGCTCGACCCCATTAAGCCTGTGAAAGTCGTCTTACGACCTGCTCCCAGCTTGACTTCCTTGGTACCATAATCAATATAGGCTCGCTGCTCCGAGAGCTAGTGCATGCCAAATATAACGTCGAATTTCACTAGCGGCAATAACGACGCTTGCAAATCGAACTCTTGATTCCCAATTAGAATCTTCACGCCACAGATTTTATCCACGCGCATCGAACACCCATTGGGCAACAACACATCCAACTTATTCTTTGCCATCGAAGAAGGTACTCCGATGCGTGATATAAATCCTTCGGACAAGAAGGAGTGTGAAGCTCCCGTATCAAAGAGTGCTCTTGCCGGATTTTCACAAATAAAAAAAAAGCCTAAACAAGCAGTGGTAAGGTAACAAGCACATAACAAGTATTTAAAAGATTAACTTGCAATAAATTTAAATTTTACATGTCACCACGTCTGCCTGTTTGATGGCCTCCTGTTGGCCAAGATTGTACACCCTCGGTTGGGCCGGAGCATAATGGGACGCGGTTGACTCCACCGCCTTGCCCTTCCCTTCATAAGTTGCTCCCGGCTTTCTCTCGGACTTGGGAAGTCCGCTCCAACAATCGCGGGCAAAGTGCTCCGACTTCCCACAGTTGTAACATGCGCCCGGGTACCGACACGTAGTCGCCCCAGAAGCACCAGAAGAAGGAGCTGGACCCGAAGTCCTAGCTTTCTTAAAGAATTTATGGTACCCCGACTTTGTAGTAGTCGGCACCTTGAATTCAGACTTCTTGTCACCCAAACGTTTCTTTGCCTGAACATTCTTCATGTCCTTCTCCAAGGACAGGGTCGTGTTGACCAAGGTCAAGAAACCTTGCGTCATCGGCCCCGAGAGTAGTAGCCTCAACTCATCTCTCAACCCTTCGTAGAATCGATTCGTCTTGCGCTCCTCATCCACGATGGTGGAGCTAGCATACCGACTCAATCGAGTGAACTCATGGAGATATTCATCCACTCTACTGTCTCCTTGAACCAACTTCAGGAACTCGTTCTCCAACGCTATCCTCTACGCCGAAGGGAGGTACCTAGCCAAGAATAGTCTCGAGAACTCCTCCATCGAGACGTCTGTCACTTGCCTACCTCTCAATAGGTGAAGCTCCAATCTTTCCCACCACAGTCTCGCTTCACCGTCCAGAAGGAACGTAGCAACGGTGGTCATTTTCCATTCCTCCGTTTCCGTTGCTGTCAAGACTCTCTTCACCCTGGAGAGCCAGTCTTCAGCTTGAGATGGGGTTCCCAACCCCGAGAATACCGGAGGATTAAAGATCATGACATGTTTGAGCTGTCTCTCGGTTGCCCTCCTTGGCACCAACGACTCCACTACTACCTGTTCCACCGCAGGAGCGGGCTGCTGCATTTTCCTTGCAGGCTGCGCATTGATCATGGCAAGCACTACTTCGGCCACCAATCATATGCTCTCAGCCGATGGAGGTATTGCAGGAGCATCATTTGGTGCACTGTTAGCCTCAGAAACTCGACGTTCCGACGGCCTAGCACCGCTTCTGGTCACCTATAGTGGTACAAAACACGTTTAAGCGACCAAATAAAATTGCAAATAGCAATTATAGGAACACGCAGGTTCCCCAAACACGTGTATTTTCATTCCTAAGTGGACATTCATGGGTTCTTTTGTTGTTATAACGATGACGCACACACATATGTTCACCACCCCTTAAAAAGAATTAGCCCACGAATTAATTTTAAGTCTGACCGAAACCAGTAGTCTAATACCAAATTGTAACACCCCCTATCCATCGCATAGCATATATCAGTAGGTCCGGTCGGAGCCAGACACCATATACCACAGACAGACCGGGTGGTTACTCAATGGAAACCATCCAACCAATCATAACGTCCTATACAGAGCATTCTTGCGGAGGCAGTTTTATAAGTTGCAATTAAAAGAACCCAGCACAAAAGCATGAATGTCCACTAACAAGCCAAATAAGAATGAAGTACATACACCAGTACTGGCCTTAAGGCCTTACAAATGGTTTACTCAAAATTACATGTTTTCTATACCATGACACGCAGGCCGGTCATACATGAACAAAAGCAAGTAAACACTCCAATTAGGCCTTCAAGGGCCGACTTCGCAATTTGGGCTTTAGCCCGCTATTGACCGCTTGGTTCAGCAACACCTGCAAGCAACAAACCACCGCACGGTGGCAAACAAAAGCAACGGTCAGCAATGCTGACCAAATTATAACGATTCCGCCCCCAATTCAGGGCGGCGATGCTCCTTCCCTGCAGTTTATTAGCATAACCAAGCAGTACATAAATATATACATTGCATCACAGGCGTTGGCACGCACGGCCACACGCCCCGTGCACTCAGGGCACATTCTCGGTGAACCGGCCAATGTCACGTCAATTTAAGCCATAAACATTCCGATCACACCATCGCCACTTTGACGACCAAACTATGAGCATTTTGTGTTCTTGGCATGGGTCGCGTCAATTTAAGCCATAAACCGCCAAAGACCCTCATCTATGCCAACGACTCTAACCGAACGACATAGAGTGGGTACGGTTCCGTCTAACCCGTGCTCACATAGCAACAACAATTTAAGCCATATGCGCGCGTCAAACTTCTCGCAAGTCCCGTTTCCATCACATACTTCACATAACCCGGTTATGTTCAAGTTGGCTCACAGGCCATCATGTTGGCAAGATCACGCATCCGCCCAGTTTGCCGGGTGCACCTTAGGGTTAATCCCCAAGGGTCCCTGTTGCAATCTACCACGTAGAAAAAAAACCCGAAAAACAAATATTCGCACGGAGTCTTCTCCGGCATTTATGCAATGCAACATCACCGATCCAGACCAACATGTCCGGATAGGCTTCACACATCATGCCTATATCTGTTCTCGATTACGTACTCTACACAATGGGGACTTCACATATCTACCCGAAGGTACGCCTCCAACTCACCGCAAACTCGCGAGAGCGGGCTTCCTATGCAAAAGATGGAGAGCTTCACATGCTCAAGTAGAGAATTGTTCCCCTAGCATTCTTCCTTGGCGCCATGGAAATGTACGCAGATGAAACACACCGCAATCTCCTTGCCTTCGTAGATCCGAACTCGACTCGCAATTTGGAGCTATAAAACTCCTCCAAAGACTGGATCTAAGCTTCTTATTCCTCCTTTGCTCTCCCCTCTCTCTAGGATTTATACAGAGAACCAGCAGAAAATAATAAGGGTTTTGAAACCCTTCTCTCGGTATAACTCTTTCGGGAATAAGCACAGTCGTCGGATCCCATAAAAAGAAACACACGGCTATGATCCAGGTATGACCTGGACAAATAGGGTTAAACACCGCATGGTACAACAACAGGAGCAGGACATGTCCTCAGCCAATTAAATTGTGTCAGGACATTTAGTCAACTCCCGCCAATCCTGTGTGTCGACACCCCGCGTTGACTGAGTCAGGTACGCCATAAACAGCCCCGCGCTCGACGATCGTCGAACAAAGATTGTCGGCCGCTGATAGATCGTCGAACGAAGATCTATAGCCCGATTGTCGAACGGAACACTCTGGCCAAATCGTCGAATGCACGGAAAGCTGGCCCGATCGTCGAATGCTGCTCGACGATCGTCGAACCCAGATAGCTGGCCCGATCATCGAACGCAGTATTTGACCAGATCGTCGACCGCTGCTCCACGATCGTCGAACACAGATTTCTGCCTTAACGTTTTGGTAGATTTTCAAACTACCCCGACATGCCCTGGATACGCCCGTGTCCCAGGCCGTGTACCCCTGCCAAATTCCAAATTTGGTACAGATTTGTCACCCGTCACTCTTTTGAGTTTCGGGGCATTACATGCTGTCTGGTGGTGACACATCGTACTGACACCGCTGTGCCGTCTGGTGTCCACATATTGTGTCGACACCGCCGTGCTGTCTGGTGTTGACACATTGTGTCGACACCACCGTGTTGTCTGGTGTCGAAACATTGTGTCGACACCGCCGTGCTGTCTAGTGTCGACACATCGTTTCGACAACGTTGTACCGTCTGGTGTCGACACATCGTGTCGACACCGTCGTGCTGTCTGGTGTTGACACATTATGTCGACAATGCCGTGATGTCTGGTGTCGATACATTGTGTTGACACCGCCGTGTTGTCTGGTGTCGACACATTGTGTCGACACCGCTGTGCCATCTGGTGTCGACACCGTTGTGCGTCTGGAGTCGACACATTATGTCGACACTGTTGTGTCGATCTTAGACTCGGGTGTTGCTATATATAGGACCGTCTGTTCTCTCCACGTTTCTCCTTTTCCCGAGCTGTTGCTAGCTTCCAGCGGGTTGTGCGGGAAGCGGAGGCGCTGGAGCTTTGGCCGACATTTTCGGGAGGATTTTAACTCGGTTTCCTCGTGTGTCGGCAGATTTGGCTTGCTCTCGTCTGGATATTTCTTCCTAGGTAAGTTATGCTTGTTCTATGGCTGTTTCTAGGAGTTAGGGTTTTCAGTTTCTCTTCTTCTTCTCTTAAGCCCTGTTTTTGACTCGTAGGTGGTCAATCTTGCCGCCAAAGCCAGATTTGTTGTTGCAGCTGCTGCATCTTGGCGGTGAGGCAAGTGGCTCCTTTCCCTTGCCAATTTGACGTCCTTTTTACTTTGTTAATTTGCCGAAATTAGCTCTATTTTTGCCTCTAGGAGCTAGTGCAGCAGTGCTTTTTTATTTCAGCCATGTCCGGTTCAGGTTGTCTAAGAATTTGGCTAATCTCTCCTTCTTTATTCTTGTTTTGGTGTCCAGTTTGTAGCTGGAGGTAGGGTATGGTTGTATTTAGCTATAGTATAAGTCAGATAGCTGTTGTGGCTGGGTAGAAAGGGTAGAATAGAGAGTTGGAATTTGAAAGTGCAGGTTAGATCTGAAATACTCAAGAGGGGGGGTGAATAGAGTATTGTGCTCACTACAAACTTTTTACAACTTTTGTTGTAATCCTAAGTGAACAGGTCAGCAAATAAAATAAATAAGCACAGCAACTATCTAATCACAGAGCAACACAGTCAAAGCAAAAGAAAAGGGCAACCAGACGACACATGAAATTTTATAGTGGTTCCCCAACCTGGGTACATCCACTCTTCTACCACCATGGTAGGAATCCACTCAGGTTTTTAATCAGGTGCCTGACACCAATGAGCTTTTGTTCAAGTGCTCAAAAACTAAAACCTCAAGTCTTTTGGAAGGAGACTTGCAACCACGAATAAATTTGAAGGGAATTAAAACCCGGTACAGGAGTTGGAAAAGAGGTGATGGTGTCTTCTCTTTCTCAAAACAACTGAGAAGACTGTGGATTGATGTCAGCAGATTTGCTCCCCCTGAGATCAGGAAAATTAGAGCACTGCTGCAGGGTGATAGGTCTTCAAAGACCTAGAATGCCTGGACCAGAAATTGCTTCAGGAACTTCTTTGACAAATTGATATTTGTTGTCCTTTGAAGTTGTCCTGTAGAGTTGAAGAAAGAAGACTCTTGATATTATTTGAATGTTCTTCTTCTTCTTCTTGAAGATGTTCTCTGGCCTGGGCTTATTGCAGTAGAACTTTAGATTTGAGAATGATTGTTCTTCTATGCAATCTCAGTGTGTCTGTCTGATTGTCGGTATTACTATATATCTATATTGCTGGTTGTCTGTATGTCTTACTGACTATGTCTTTTTCTTTTCTATATCTTTACTGACTGAGAAAACATTCGAAATTTGAATGTTGAGCAGTAATTGCAGTCGGCCTTAGAAATAATCGGCAATCAATGATTTCCCTAACTGTCCCATGGAAAAGCGGCATGTAATAATCCAAGATCAATGCGCATTCTAACGATAACATTCTGAGAAGATCTGGCATTGATTACTCCGGAATCATCGTCAAGAAACGGGACGGGAAACTGGAGAAGATCTAGTCTGGGATCGTCGAATGAAGAACACAATTCGTCGAGCTGAGTTTGAGTTCGTCGAGCTGAGCTTGAGTTCGTCGACCAGACAATAGTCTTCAAGTCAATACTGCTACAATCTTCGTCGAACTGATAATCTTCATTCGTCGAGCTGAGATCTAAATTCATCGAGCGAAGAAAGATTGTTGTCTTAGAATCTGAGAGGTCTCTGACTGAGAAGAACATAAATCGTTGACCACAAATCATTGAGCAGAATATTGAATTGGTCGAGCTTAGATTCTAGTTCGTCGACCAAAACTTGAAGCTGGACTTAGAAAAATTCTGAAGTTGTCCTGACTTTAGCTTGATGTAAAAACTCAGTCTTCGTCGAACAAAGAACAAGGATCGTCGAGCTCAGCACAAAGAAATTAAATGTCTCACGATCGTCGAGCACAGAACACCTTTCGTCGAGCTGAGTTCGACGAACGTCGAACTCACTTTACTTAGTCTTGAAATCTTCTAAGTCTGGAGTCTCTGATGGTCTTGTTCATAGCTGGTCCATCTGCAGTTGACTCTAGGGACTTGGCCTAGACTCTAAGACAAAGAATTGACCCTGGCTATATAGGTTGGGTCATCCTAAGTCGGTGAACCTAGCCCAAATCAACTAGGGATCCAATAATCTCCCCCTATTTGGGTGAGGTCACTAACAGAGTCAAAACAGAAACAAACAGATAAACAAAGCAAGAAAAGAAATATATCTGACAGAGAATTACTAACACATGCAGCAGATATATATATATACATGGCTTTGTTTAAAACAAATAGCATAGTTCTGAAAAAAGAAGAAGCAGAAAGAAATTAAAACAAAATAAAGATTACTTCTTCTTTTTCTGCTTGGACCTGTCTTCCGATGTCTGTTCTCCTAGATTTTTGAAAATGATTTCTCTCTTTAGATCTGAAGCCTGAGCCTTTGTCATAGTCATATCAGCTGCCCCAATAATATTCAATGACGTAGCTCTGGGGACAATTGCTTTTGGATGGAGCTTCATATAGTCATCAACATTGAACAGTTTATTGCCTTTTTCAAACCTTTTCAACTCTTTTCTGTACTTACACATAGTTGTTAATCCTGATGTGTCTTTTCCTTCAGCCTTTGCTTTATTAATCAAAGATAGTCCAATCAATTCCTGGAATCTGGCCATTTTTGCAGTATTTGCTGTTTCAGGATCTTCAAATGGAATTGGAGGACAGTATGGCCATTTTGGACTGTCTGCTTTCTGTACTTCAGAGGTATGTTGCTGCTGCAAATGCTTTTGTTGCTGTTTATTTCCTGAGGATGGTTGCCTCTGCTGGCTGCTTCCAGAGGATCTCCCTGACTGTCTCTGATATGTTTGCATGGGGGAAGATCTCTGGGAACTAGAGCTACTGGCACCAGCTACTGGAGGAGTAGTAGGAGGATCCTTTATGTATCTGTGCACTGGAGGAGGAGAGTATCTCCTACTTCTCTTCATATCCTTCTGCTGGTTCTTGGATAGCCGCATCCATGCAAGCATTCCCTTATATGGAGTTACATTATGCAAGATGTAATAAGGGGTGTCAGCAGTGGGATTAGGCTTGGGAGCTGGAGGAGGAGGAGCCTTCCTTTTCTTTGACAACATCTTCTTTTTCTTACTGGAAGCATCTTCATCTGAATCATCATCATCATCTTCATCTTCAGAATCAAAACCCTGAGGGTTGTCATAAAGAGCATCCAAAGCTTTCAAAGCTTTATCATCAATATTAGCTTTTGCTGGAGGAGGGGCAGAAGGTTCAGGAACTGGAGTTTCTGCAACAAGAGAGGAGGAGACTGTACAGGAATCAGAAATAGTAGGGACAGAGCTATCAACTGCTGCCTTATTCTCCTCTTCAATATCAGTCTGGATAAGCTCATCCAAATCAGGCAAAGGAGAGTCATCCATAACAAAAACTGGTACTGAAATATCTTCTGAAATGTCTTCTGGACTAGCTGCAGAGATTGAAGCTGAAGCTGAGATAGCATAACTATCACAGAGTTGATTAGCAACTGCTGGACCAACTGGAGAAGTGTAGGGAACAATATCCAAATGTGGCTTAGTAGAGGGTAACTATACAAAAATACTATCAAAACTTCTCAACAAAGCAGACAAATTAACTGTGGGATTTAAATGGAAATCACCAACAGGTTTTATTTGCTCAACTGACTCATCTAGGTCAATGTCAGTATCCATAAAATGAATTAATTCAATTAAATCAGAATCAAAATCTATATCTGTATCTGAAACTACTACTGTAGAGGGAGCTGATACTGTATCTGCTACTACTGGTTCTGCATCTGCATCTGCTGCTGCTTCATCATAGAGCATCTCCCCCTGCCTGGGTTCAGGAATACCTGGAGCCAGGCCCCTGAATGAAGAGGGGACAGCAGATAGGGAAGAAATCTGGGCAGATAAAGAATGAATGGAAGTCACAAGTGGTGTAATGGCCTCTGTGATAAGGGATTTTATGATGGGAGTTAGAAGGGTGATGATAGATGATAAGGTAGTTGAATCAAGGGGGGAAGGGGAAGAGGATGGAATGGAGGGTGGAATAGCAAATATGTGATGAGTGGATGGTGAAGAGGATGGAATGGAGGCATTTGGCATGACAGAGTCTGTAGGTATGTTGTAAGAGAGAATGGAGGACAAGTGAGGGGGAAGTGGAGACTGAGGAGGTGTACTGATATGGGAGTCATGAGGTGAAGCTGGAGGTGTTGGAATATTGGTGATGTCCAGAGGTGGAGATGGAGGTGGAGTAGGCAGAGAGGTATGCTGTGGTGATGAAGAAACATGAGTGGGGGAAGTTTTAGGAATTTGAAGAGTGGTTGAGGAGGGAAGATGGGTTGCTGGAAGAGGTTGTGGAGATGGAATGACCTCTTCAGCAGGGTGGGGAGTGGACTTCACAGCCCTGGTGATCTCAGAAGCTGGGATTGAAGAGGAGGAAGCCTTGGAGGGCTTGGAGATAGTCCTCTCCCATCTGCCAAACAAGGTGCAGGTGAGGCGCTTGCTGGTATTGATGAAGATGGTCGGGGAGACCATGCATTCACCAGCCTTTTCCTTAAGGAAGATCCCCAGGATTCTTCTGAAGCAGACTTCCTTCTTGCTGTTCTTTTTCTTTATCAACTCAAAGAATATTTTGCCCCAGTTGACATGTCTCTTGTTAACTACTGCGCACATGATAAGCAATTGTTGACAGGTGATGTAGTCATGTGCGGAGTGCTTGGCCATCAGTACCTTGCCTACAATATCTACCAGAAACTGGTAGGCGGCGGACAGTTGCCTCTTCAATAGCTTGTTAGGGTTGCTTCCTGAAAACCCCATAAATTTCAGCATATCACCAAATTCTTCAGAATCCATTTCCATATCATCTTCTCCATTTACCAACCCAAAAATTTCAGAAAGAATTGCGGGAGACTTGGAAACAGCAGTACTCCCGATAGTTCCTGTCAGAACATTGTCCTCAGAAACAGATGATGTATACACCCATTCTCTGATTTCAGTTAAGTGCAGTTTGATCCTTCTAGTCATGAAGCCTTTGATACTAAGTTCTTCTAGCAGTTCCAAGATATAGAGAAATATGGGGTTAGAGTGTTGGAAGGAATCAAAATCCATATCAAAACCAGTATCAAATTTCATGGCAGCCAAAGCTCCTGCTGGAATCTCCATTGATGACGTGCAAGAAAGACAGAGAAAAACGGCGATCAAGAGCAAGAGAACTGAAAGCGCGGGATGGAGGTCGAAGAAAACCTAGATATAAGGGTTTCAGAATATGAATCGACAATCTCTGTTCCACAAAAAGGAAAAATTCTTCGAACTGAGCTCGACGAAATAAATTATAGACAAATAATTCGTCGATCTCATCCAGAAGAATCGAAAACAGTTCATCGAACTCCATTCGACGAAACATCTTCTGAAGCAAAGTTCGTCGATCTCTGGTCGACGAAAATTGTTTCCACATAGAGAATTCGTCGATCTCCGTTCGACGAGAATCGCTCAAACTTTCCCTAATTCATCGAACTCCGTTCGACGAACTCTAGAAAATTCGTCGAATGCAGACAGAAACTAATTTAACTCTACTCCATGAATCATTCCCAGTTGATTTATAAAGAACAGATGATTTTTCTCATCCAAGGGTTTGGTGAAAATGTCTGCTCTCTGTAAATCAGTAGGAATATGGATTAAGTTAATTTTCTTTTTGTCTACATTATCTCTAATGAAATGATGTCTTTTTTAAATATGCTTAGTCCTAGAATGGTGAACTGAATTCTGTGTTATAGCAATAGCACTAGTATTATCACAGAATAAAGTTGAATTATTTAAGTTGACACCATAGTCTAGGAGTTGGTTCTGTATCCATAACATTTGTGAACAGCAGCTGCCAGCAGCCATGTATTATGTTTCTGCAGTTGATGTAGACACAGATGTTTGCTTTTACAAAACCAGGAGACAAGTCTCATACCCAGAAACTGGCAAGTTCCAGAGGTACTCTTCCTATCCACTCTACATCAAGCATAGTCAGCATCTGAGTATCCAGTTAACTCAAACTCTGTCTCTGCACAATACCAGAGTACTAGATTAGGACAACTCTTTATATATCTCAAAATTCTTTTTAAGTAAATAAGGTGAGATTCTTTAATGTTCACTTGGAACGTAGCACAAAGGCATGTGACAAACATTATATCAGGCCTACTAGCTGTTAGGTATAGTAAGGATCCAACAATTACCCTATATTATTTCTGATCTACAGGTTTCCCTACTGCATCAGAATCCACAACAGCATTAGTAGCCATAGGTGTTTTCATTCCTCAAGCATCACCCATCCCAAACTTCTTAATAAGCTCTTTAGTATACTTAGCTTGGGAGAGGAAGATACCATCAGGGAGCTGCTTCACTTGGAGACCAAGGAAGTAGGAAAGCTCACTCATGCTACTCATCTCAAATTTAGAATGCATAAGGTCAACAAACCTCTTGCATAATTTGGAATCAGTAGACCCAAAAATAATGTCATCCATATATATTTGTACTAATAATATTTGATCCTTATGATGTCTAGTGAAAAGGGTTTTATCTATGGTTCCTCTTGTAAATTTATGCTCTAAAAGAAAGCTTGCTAAGGTCTCATACCAAGCTCTTGGAGCTTGCTTTAAATCATAGAGAGCTTTATACAATTTAAAAACAAAAGAGGGATGAGTTGGAGAGATAAAACCTGGAGGTTATTCTACATAAACCTCTTCTTGAAGCACTCCATTCAGAAATGCACTCTTGACATCCATTTGGAACACTTTGAATCTCCTGCCTGTGAGCTGCATAGGCAAAAAATATTCTTATGGCCTCTAACCTTGCAACAGGTTCAAAGGTTTGGTCATAGTCAATTCCTTCCTCTTGTCTGTAGCCCTGAGCAACAAGCCTAGCCTTATTTCTCACTATGTTCCCTTGGACATCTAGCTTGTTCTTGTAGACCCATTTGGTTCCAATAACTAGGTAATTATGGGGTCTTGGAACCAAATCCCAAACTCTACATCTCTCAAACTGATTTAGTTCCTCTTGCATTGCAATGATCCAGTGAGGATCTTGCTCAACTTCATGGATGGTGAGAGGTTCAATTTGAGAGAGAAAACATGCATACATCAAGTCTTGGTTGAGTTGATGCCTTGTCTGTACACCTGCTAAAATGTCTCCAATCACTTGAGATCTGGGGTGATCTCTAAGTGTGACAAGATCAGTTGGTGGAGTTTGTTGAGCAACAGCTTCTGTATTTAATTCCTCTTGTGGAATGGTACTAGCTGTTGAGGGAAGTTTATCTACTTCCACTTGAAGTTCTTCTTCACTGTCTTCAGCAACCTGTGGAGAAGGATGGGTTGCTACCTCATGGGTAAGGTTTAGTCCATCCATAGACTCACACAGTGGTGGAACCTATAAAGAGTTATTGGTAGAAATCTATGTCTCCTTATAAGACTTATTAGCTTCATCAAAAGATACATGAACAGACTCTTCAATTTTAAGAGATGATTTATTAAACACCCTATAAGCCTTGCTTAATTGGGAGTATCCTAAAAAAATCCCTTCTTCAGCCTTAGCCTCAAACTTTCTAATGTATCTTTTATTGTTGGTGTGAATATAGCATATGCAACCAAAAACTTTAAAATAAGTGATTTTAGGTTTCTTCCCTTTAGGTAATTCATAGGGGGTCTTATTTTTCAGCTTATGTATTAGACTTCTATTTAGGACATAGTTAGCAGTATTTACAGCTTCTGTCAAAAAGGATAGAGGCATGTAAGCATTTGCCAATAATGTGCCTGCAGCTTCAATGAGTGTCCTATTTTTCCTTTCAGCTTCCCCATTTTGTTGGGGAGTTCTAGGAGCTGACAAGCACTGCCTGATACCTTACTTCTCACAGAACTCATGCATAAGAAGAGACTCAAACTCTGTGCCATGATCACTTCTGATCAATGCAACATGAGTAGAGAACTCAATCTATATGGTCCTGAGAAAATATGTAAGAAGCTTGAATGTATCTGACTTAGCTCTCAGAAAGTCTACCCAACTGAATCTAGAGAAGTCATCAATAATCACTAAAGTATAAGACTTCCCTCCTAGGCTTTGTACTGCAATGGGTCCAAATAGATCCACATGAAGCAAATACAAAATCTTAGGTGAATCACTTTTATTAAAGGATTTAAAACTAGTTTTAGTTTGTTTGCCTAATTGACAAGCCCTTCATAGGCTTTCCTTCTTGTAGGGGTCAGAAGGTAAACCTCTAACAAGGTTGTCTTTAGATAACCTAGATATATTCTTAAGGTTTACATGGCCTAATCTTTTATGTCATAACTCATTTTGATTACTAGTGATATTTAGTAAACAAACATCAGTTTTGGGAGAAATAAAATCTACAAGATATATATTGTCTTGTCTAAGTCCAATTAAAACGTTTGGTTTTCATTGTTAATAATAAAACAAGAGGTAGAGTTAAAGTGTACCTGATAACCTTCATCACATAATTGACTTATGGACATTAGGTTATGTTTGAGTCCTCTTACATATGTTACTTTCTTGACTACTCCATATCCATCTGACTGGCCACTGTTTGAATCTCCAAAAATCACCTTTGGTCCTAGATTGGACTTGTAATTGGATAAATTTGCCTTGCTTCCTGTCATATGCTTGGAGCAACCAATGTCCAAGTATCAGGTTAGACTTACCCTTGGACAGCTCTTCACCTGTACCTACAAAGAAAAACAAAATTCAATTGATCTTGACCCAGGTTACCTTGGGTCCTTTATTTGGTTGAAATGAAAAGCTGGAAATAACTAATAAAGTAGGTTGAGATTTATAACCTAAGGGGTGATATCTCTTAGGTGGAATAACCCAATCAGCTACTGGATTGAATGTCTTATTAGTTGGCTTGGAATTTCTGTAAGAGAAATGATTTCTGTTTGGTCCTTCTGGGTTCGTCAAATTGTTGTAAGTTCGTCGACCAGAGTTCGACGAAAAGGGCTGAGATCGTCGATCTCTGCTTAGAGAATGACAATAGACATTTTCTGCACCCCAAGTTCGTCGACCTCTGCTGGACGAACCATACACAGTTCATCGATCGCAGTTAGATGAATTATTATAACTGAAGTTTGCGTTCAGCGTTCGTCGATCTGGGTTCGACAAACTGGCCGTATTTCGTCGATCTGAGTTCGACGAATGCTGCTGAACTTTATTTTTATTACTTGTTTTCTGATTTCTATCTCTTGTCTATAGGTCTTGGATTATTTTCAGTCAATGGTTTGTTTATAATCTTTTCCTTTCCCTTGGCAGAAATAAATTTAATAGGGGTTATAAGAATATTTTTCTTAATTATGGGGGGCAAACTTGATGAAGCACCGAAGCCCAGCTTGCCATTTAATCTGGCATTAACTGTGCTTGTTATGTCCATCAGCTTGAGACTTCTCCCATTGAGAGATTGCTCAAGTTATTTGGCCTCACATAATTCAAATTTTAATTTAATAATTTGTTCATTTGCTAGAGTCAGTTCGTCTGTTAATTTAATATTTTCTGAGTTAACGGATTCAAGATTTCCTATTCTTTCTCTAAGAGTTTTTATTTCCTTTTCTAAGTTAATTAAATCTAAACACATGGCTTTAAATTCAGTTTAAAATAAATCAGAATTAAAGTCAAAGTCAGAGAGAACCTGATCTGCCTCTGAGTCTGAGGCTGCTTCATCTTCAGATTCTCCTTCTGATCCAGAATTGCTCCTGGAGGCATCAATTGCCATAAGGCACGCCTCCTTGGATCTTGCTTCTTCCTCTTCTTCACTTTAACTGGAAGAGGATGTGTCTTCTTGTGTATCACTCCATGTCTCAGCAACAAAGCCCTTGTCTTTCTTTTTGAATTTGCTGGAAGAGGGTCTGCTGCTGTGTTTTCTTCTGGAGTCTTTTCTCTGCTCTTGTCCTTCTTCTGGTTTTCTGGACATTTTGAGATGTAATGTCCAGGCTTTCTGCAACCAAAGCACACAACCTCCTTGGTTGGTGTCTTGTCATACTTAGGCTTATCATCCTGCCTAGATAATTTCCTTCTGAAATCCTTTCTAGCCATCTTATAGAATCTTTTTGCAAAGAGGCTCATCAGTTCCTCATTTGATGTTGAGGTCTCACTTTTCTCTGATGCTTTGAAGGCTATGCAGTGATCATTTCTCACTAGAGTTGTTGCCTTCTGTTCTACTACCTCTCTTGATTAGCTGCTCATAGGATTTTAATTTGCCTAGCAGAGATTCAGTTGATATCTCATTTAGGCTTCTGGCATCTTTGATAGGCCAGATTCTAGAGTCCCAAGAGCTAGGGAAGCACATCAGTATCTTGTCATTCACCTCTGTCAGGGTGATGTCCTTATCCAAGGTTTTGAGCTCATTGATGATTGAACTCAACCTGTTATACATTTCTGCAACTGATTCTATCTCATCCTTTTTGAAGTTCTCATACAGGGAAATGAGATTGGATCTCCTGTCTTTTCTCTCATCTACTGAGCCAGCTACCATTTGGTTGAGGGAGTCCCAAATGGCCTTGGCTGAGGTGCACTCAGCCACCTTCTGAAATATGTCATCTGATATAGTTGAACCAAGATATTCATTGCCTTTGCATCTGCAATTTTTGCTTTCTTGTAGGCAACATTATTTTCAGGAGGAGGTACTACATTCATGTTGGCAAAGGTGCTAGTAGAAGCTGCAGGTGCTGGAGGTACACCTGTCAAGATAACAGAAAAAATATCCTCATCAATAGAATTCATGTATAATCTAATTCTTGCCTTCCAGATGACAAACTTGTTAAGATTGCACACTGGAGGTCTGATGCTTGCATAATCTTTGTTTTGGGCCATGTCTGTGAAGCAATAAATCTAATAACAAAAACAAAACAAACAGATCTAACAAGAGAGATCTTTTTGGTTCAGGTGTTAGCCTGTACAACCAACTAAGGTATGGTATTTTAACCAACCTCGCTTTGATACCAATTGAAAGTGCAGGTTAGATCTGAAATACTCTAGAGGGGGGGGGGGTGAATAGAGTATTGTGCTCACTATAAACTTTTTACAACTTTTGTTGTAATCCTAAGTGAACAGGTCAGCAAATAAATTAAATAAGTAATGCAACTATCTAATCACAGAGCAACACAGCCAAAGAAAAAGAAAAGGGCAACCATACGACACAAGAAATTTTATAGTGGTTCCTCAACCTGGGTACATCCACTCTTCTACCACCCTGGTAGGAATCCACTCAGGTTTTTGATCAGGTGTCTGACACCAATGAGCTTTTGTTCAGGTGCTCAAAAACCAAACCTCAAGTCTTTTGGAAGGAGACTTGCAACAAGGAATAATTTTGAAGGGAATTAAAACATTGTGCAGGAGTAGGAAAAGAGGTGATGGTGTCTTCTCTTTCTCAAAACAATTGAGAAGACTGTGGACTGATGTCAAAATATTTGCTCCCTATGAGATCAAGAAAACTGGAGCACTGCTGCAGGGTGATAGGTCTTCAAAGACCTAGAATGCCTCGACCAGAAATTGCTTCAGGAACTTCTTTGACAGATTGATATTTGTTGTCCTTTGAAGTTGTCCTGTAGAGTTGAAGAAAGAAGACTCTTGATAGTATTTGAATGTTCTTCTTCTTCTTCTTGAAGATGTTCTCTGGCCTGGGCTGATTGTAGTAGAACTTTAAAATTGAGTATGATTGTTCTTCTATGCAATCTCAGTGTGTCTGTCTGATTGTCTGTATTGCTGTATATCTGTATTGCTGGTTATCTGTATGTCTTACTAATTAAGTCTTTTTCTTTTCTATATCTTTACTGACTGAGAAAACATTCGAAATTTGAATGTTGAGCAGTAATTGCAGTCGGCCTTGGAAAGAATCGACAATCAATGATTTCCCTAACTGTCTCATGGAAAAGCAGCATGTAATAATCCAAGATCAATACACGTTCTAACGGTAACATTCTGAGAAGATCTGACATTGATTACTCCGGAATCATCGCCAAGAAACGGGACGGGAAACTGGAGAAGACCTAGTCTGGGATCGTCGAACGAAGAACACAATTCGTCGAGCTGAGTTTGATTTCATCGAGCTGAGCTTGAGATTGTCGACCAAACAATAGTCTTCAAGTCAATACTGCTACAATCTTCGTCGAACTGATAATATTCATTCGTCGAGCTGAGATCCAAATTCGTCGAGCAAAGAAAGATTGTTGTCCTAGAATCTGAGAGGTCTCTGACTGAGAAGAACATAAAACGTTGACCACAAATCGTTGAGCAGAATACTGAATTCGTCGAGCTTTGATTCTAGTTTGTCGACCAAAGCTTGAAGCTGGACTTAGAAAAATTCTGAATTTGTCCTGACTTTAGCTTGATGTAGAAACTCAGTCTTCGTCGAACAGAGAACAAGGATCGTCGAACTCAGCATAAAGAAATGTCTCACGATCGTCGAGCATAGAACACCTTTCGTCGAGCTGAGTTCGACGAACGTCGAACTCACTTTACTTAGTCTTGAAATCTTCTAAGTCTGGAGTCTCTGATGGTCTTGTTGATAGCTGGTCCATCTGAAGTTGACTCTAGGGACTTGGCCTAGACTCTAAGACACAGAATTGACCCTAGCTATACAGGTTGGGTCACATCCTAAGTCAGTGAACCTAGCCCAAATCAACTAGGGATCCAACAGAATTAAATTTCCATCTCTCTATTTCCAAGCGTTGAGGTTTTAGATTTTATGCAGAGGTTTAAGCTTAGGCAGAGGTTTTAGAGTTGGAATTAAATTTCCAACTCTCTGTTTCCAAGCGTTGAGTGAGTGGACCTCACTCAACGCCTTGGCTGTTAGGCATTTTGGCATGGAGTGGGGTGAACTCACTCAACGCCGAAGTTAGATTCTGATGCTAAGTAGAATGCATTGACAGCGTTGAGTCCGTCGAGCTCACCCAACGCCGTCATCCAGCGATGGTTTTGCGGCTAAGACATTTGGTATTGAGTGTGTGGAGCTCACTCAATGCCACGTCAAGTGGACTCGATGGTTTTGCCTTGGGTTGGTGTGCTTCCTTAGGATTGTTAGTGGATCTTATCCATAGGGGGGCGGCTGTTTTGTGTTCGGCTTGTTCTTTGGCATGCCGACTCTTGGGTTGTGGCAGGTGGTGGAGTTTTGGGGCCTCTACAGGTGTGGTTTTATGCGGGAGCCGTGGACACCACCTTTATTTGCCCCGGCTTGGGATGGTGTGTTGGACCCTAGGACTACCATTGTTTGACCCCTTAGCCCTTTTTCGATCTGGTTTTGGTTATGTACTCAGATCCATGTTTTGACCCCTGTCATTAACCCACAAAGTTAGGACTATTAGCTCCTTTCCTTGCTTATGGCTTTTTCTTTGGTACATGTTATATGACCTGTTGCTGATGCAGGTTCTTTTCTTTTGCAGAACATGTTGCTATTGTACTCACACTTAGTGTGTTTTCTTTTACTATTCTTTAGACAAGTCTCTTTTCTTACTGTCCTGTTTTTCTTCTTCTGATAGCATTTATTGTTGCCGGGTGGTAAACCCTTCTTTACCTGTTCTTAAAGTTAATGCTCTATTTATTTTGACTATATTCTTGCTGGGGTGTTCTTTTCTTGAATGCCACAGGTCCAGGTTGTACCCGGTTGAGCGGCTAGATCTTTTGGTGGGTTTTGCTGATAGCCTCTTGGGTTGCTGAGGTTGCCGATCTTCATCCTTGTGAGGTAGTTATTTTCCTTTCTGTATAGAAATGCATACTCACTAGTGGGTTCATGTCAGGTTGTTGACGCCCACTAGTGGCTTTCTTATGATGCTGGGTATGAACTAAAACTACTACTTTTGTCAATTGTTGGTTGTTTACTTGTCTTCTGGGAAGGATTTATGCTAGGTTGCATGTTAGGTATTTTAAACACAAAATTATTACTACAAGTATCTCATGCACATCATGTTTATAAAACTAAAGCACTATTTTTCCTTAAGCATAAAGAATATCCTTTTTATATATTCTATACTAACCTTAGAGTTGTGCATACCATGAGTCGTCCCTCGGGAACATTTATGCTCATTTAGGATGTCAAAATAACTTAATTAAAGTATTTTCCGCTGCGAATAAATATATATTTTTAATCGTGGACTAGCTGATCCATTGTGCTGAGGGATACGGCCATTAAATATAACTGGTTTGCTTTAATATTAAACTATGAATATTCCTTAAAAATCTAAAGTCTGGAGTTTTGCCTGAACGTGTGCAGTTATCCACTACACGACGTGGCATCACGACACGTATTTTCTCTTGCTCTGATACGATTTTATTGTTGAGAAAATGCGGGTCGTGACAGTTGGTATCAGAGGGAGTTTGCTTGACAATTGGTCGGGCAACCTTTCCCGTGATTGCATTGGTAGTTTAGCGTCATACCATACACACACTGATATGTCATCAGTACATCTTGGCTGAATCATGAACACTACACTCATAAGCATGAATAGAAGTATACGGGGTATATTTTGTAGTGTGGGATGCATAATATGTGTTTGTATATGGATCCACCATAGGAGGTAACATGTGAGGGTTATGTAGTATGGGATGCATAACCTCACCACATGGATGCGGCTAACACGTTTTCTTTCTTTGTTGCATGCAATGTTATGTAGTGTGGGATGCATAGCATTGTTATGCATACGATCGCTCATGGCATGCATTAAGGCCTTTTTAGAATGCATAGCACAACATGCATAACATAACATTTCATAAGCACAACGTGCCAAGCTAAAGAATTGCATGATGACATACGTACACACATGGTTTTGAGTAAAAAAGAATACAAATACATGCATTCATGGTCTAAGCACATGAGTTAGTGTGATGGTGGTGAACCATCCTAGGATAAGCATAACATCATCATGGCAAAAACAAATCCCAGAGCAAGTTTAGCAGTTGAGGTTCATATTTAAGTATGTTTGTTTGTACCAGGTAGTTTTGTTCTAGCGTTTGGGCTAGGTTTTGATTCGTATTCGTACGTTCTTAGAATGTCGAAGCGTCGTGCGATGAGATCGACTCCCCAATCGGAGGGCGAGTCATCGGGAGCGCAGAGAGCGGCGTTGATAGAAAGCCTACGTCAGAGCAATGTGGCCTTATTGAGGCAGTTAGTGGATATGCAGGCCCAGATTTAGTCTCTTGTAACAGTGGTGGCGGGACAGACTACGAGAGTTCAGGACCCTGCTGAGGGTGTAGTTGTTCCTGCCCCTCCTACTCCTCTCATGCCTCCGATTGTGGTGCCGCCGGAGATGGCGTTCATATCTCAGTTTCAGCGGCTTAGGCCCCCTACCTATGATGGATAAGTAGATTTCATGATTTTGGATGACTAGTTGATTTCCATTGAAGAGATGTTCTCCTAATCTGGGATTATAGAAGATCAAAGAGTGATGCTCGATGCCAAAAAGCTCAAGGGCTTAGCAAAAAGTTGGTGGCTGAGAGATAAGGAGAGCTTTGTGGGAGGTTGCCCGTGGGAATCATTTATGGAGATGCTACTAAGTAAGTTTCTGCCCTCGGTCGAACGGGACCGGCTAATGAATGACTTCCTTTATTTGAAGCAGAGGAAACTCATGGTTAGTGAGTATGAGATTGAGTTTAGCAAATTGAGTCGGTTTGCTCCTGATCTGGTGAGTGTTGAAGCATATCGAGTTAACGGTTTCTGGGTGGACTAAGAAGCGACATTTAGCAGCTAGCGAATGCCTACGGAGCAGTCAGTTATGCCAGCGTGGTTGAAGTTGCCTTGCAGGTCAAGGCCATTGAGAATGCCAAGAATAGAGGCCAGCAGATGAGGAAGGATAAGTAGAAGTCCGGTGGAGGGAAGAGCCCCCAGGAGCCTCATGCTGCTTCAAGGAAGAAGAGCAAAGAGGTCTATAGCTTCTGTGGCTGGCTAGTCCACTCATTTGAGAAGTGTTTCAAAAGGTTGGGAGCACAAAAGAAGGAGAAGGTTGTCACGACCCGCATTTTCTCCGAATTCAAAAATACGTCAGAGTAGAGAAACCACACGCCGTGATGCCACGCCAAGCAGGGGACAACTGCTGACGCTCAGGCAGCCCGTCCTCACATTTACCTCAAGTAAAAGATTTATAACTTTTCGTTAAAAACTATGCATATAAATTAATAGAGTTAATGACCGTGTCCCTCGGTCAAGTGGACTACTGTCCATAGGTGAGAAAATATACATCTTTTACGCGGCGGAAAGTACTGAGTTAGCCCAATTGTTATCCTACGTGGGAGTGAGGGTCCAGTGTCATGAAATGATGATGTGACATCTACATTTACTAGAGATATATAGAAATCTTTTGTACGTTTAAAAGTAGTAGATTTAGCAGTTGAAGTCATGTCATGCCAATATTCCGGAAATGCAGTTTTGTTTACATTAAAATAACTAAATGCATCTTAACATAAATCCTTCCCAGAGAGCAAGAACAATCAGGTAAAAAGTAACAGAAGCAAGTAGTCCATCACAGAAAAGTCAAAGTCTATGAGCGTCAACAACTGACACGAACCCATAGTAAAATATGACAAGTCTGAACAAAGACAACTACCTCGAGCTCAGAGGTGGAATCAAACGGCCGCAGGCACCAGCAGCACCAGAAGCCCAACACTGTCAGCTAAACCTGCTACAGCTCTGGTCCTGAGGCATTCAAAAGAAGAACACCTCAGAAACAGGTCACAAGTAGTGCAAGAATAAAAACAGACTACACAAACCTCAAAGTGAAGGAGAATGAAAAACGACTGCAACAAAACGGTCAGCAGAGTAAAAGTAAGCAACAGTAAAACTAGCGGAGCAAGAAAGGCTAAACAAATTAACAAGACAGACGTTCAAACTTTCATTAATAATTACTATGCCGAGGGAGAAACCCCAACGCGCACAGTCTATCTGAGCATTAAGCACTATGCCGAGGGAGGACCCCAACGCGCACAGTTCATCTGAGTATTAAACACTATGCCGAGGGAGGACCCCAACACGCACAGTTCATCTGAGTATTAAACACTATACCGAGGGAGAAACCCCAACGCGCACAGTTAATCAGAGTATTAAACACTATGCCGATGGAGAAACCCCAACGCGCACAGTTCATCTGTGTTTCTTTAGTTACAAATTAAACAAGCAGAGTTCTTTTTTATTCAGAACAGACTCAAGGTTAACCAACAAAATATACTGCAAAAGATCATGTCAAGGACGAGCAGGTGAAGTTTAATCAAAAATAACGGAACGTACAAGGCGTCACAATGATAAAGATAACTCGAAGGTTACAACGGCACGACAACCGATTCGTTTACCAATTATACAGACTAAAATTTTGGGGTTATGGTTTTAGGGACAACAAGTCGAAATCCAAGGGAAAGAGGAAGAGAATTATAATTTCAGGACAAGTTTCTAATTAATTGAAACATGATAACCTCAAATAATTGCAGCAAAAATTTAGAATATAGGAGCAAGAGGGAGAGCAAGAATACCACTTGCCTCGTTTTTACCGGAAAAATCCTCCGAATCACCCCACGTCGCAGATCGGGGCAAAAGAAGACGTTAGGAGTCGAAATCTGAACGAAAATGACCGAAATAGAGGTTAGGGCCGAAAAACCCTAACGAGAAAACTCAAGCGATGGGAAAAGAAATTACCACGATAGCGTAGCTCTCGATGAGAGCTTTCCAGATCTACGATCGTTTGGAAATTTCGAGTACTAGAGCTCCGCCGGCGGCCACCGGAAGATTTCCGACTTAGAGCTCTATCGTCACGACGCTCTGGTTCGGTCAAGAGAAGAAGAAGATGTCTTCTGTTGATTTTAACTCTCATAAGATAAGATATATATATATATATATATATATATATATATATATATATATATATATATATATATATATATATATATATATATATATATATGTTTATAAAAAGTTTTGTCAAAAACGGTTTATTTCGAGCGGTTTTGCGTGAAGCCAAAATAGAGATCTAGGATGACTTCAAATCAAAAGGTGGTCAACATGAAAGTTGTAGATCTCGTCGCGACGAACAAATTTCATGTTGACCATGTTTTGATACGACGCCGTTTTGACACTCAAAACGGCCTCTGAACGCAGACTGAAACAGCCTACTCGAGTGGCAGCATACCTACTCGAGTAGCATCATACCTACTCGAGTAACAACATACCTACTCGAGTAATAACATACCTACTCGAGTTGTAACACAATATACTCGAGTAGAGGCTCATTAATCGAGTAAAAACATGACTTACTCGAGTAGAAGCAGCATATACTCGAGTAGCAGCTCACCACTCGAGTTATGTCGGAGAAAACGGAATTAGGGATTTAAAACGACCTCAAATCGAAACATAGTCAACATGAAAGTTGTAGATCTCGTCGAGACGAACAAAGTTCATGTTGACCAGTTTTTAATACAATGCCGTTTTGACCCTCAAAATGGCCTCTGAACGCAGACTGAAATAGCCTAGTCGAGTGGCAGCATACCTACTCGAGTAGCATCATACCTACTCGAGTAACAGCATACCTACTCGAGTAGTAACATACATACTCGAGTAATAACATACCTACTCGAGTAGTAACACAATATACTCGAGTAGAGGCTCATTACTCGTGTAAAAACATGACTTACTCAAGTATAAGCAGCATATACTCGAGTAGCAGCTGACCACTCGAGTTATGTCGGAAAAAATGGAATTAGGGATTTAAAACGACCTCAAATCGAAACGTGGTCAACATGAAAGTTGTAGATCTCGTCGAGACGAACAAATTTCATGTTGACCATTTTTTATACGACACCGTTTTGACCCTCAAAACTGTGCCCGAGTAAAATCTAAAACGGGCTAATCGAGTAGAACCATAGCTTCTCGAGAAGACTCAGCACAGAAGCCCAAACGAGCGCCGAATTAAACGAAACTTGCACCGAATGCGAACACCAATGCTACAAATCTAACGGCGAAATCAAAACAAGAATCCGACGAGCCGTTCTTGAAATATAAATCCTCAAAGTCTATGACGAACATAAATTTTCCAAAACTTCGGAAATTCGCTGAGGCTCGAAAATCGCTCGGATCGCGACGAAACTCGATGAGCATGTCAGAAATTAATCAATTTAATTTTCCAATGTAAAATTTTCCATTTTTGGCAAGGATTCACGAATTTGGCCGACTAGATCGAATAGACGCGGAAACGCACTAACGACGACGCGCCATCAACTCCACGCTACACAACGCCCCTTATGTCATTATGACATCAACAAGAGAATTATATAATTGCCGGAAAGTCAGGGCGTTACAGTCACCCCTCCAAAAAGGAAGTTTCGTCCCGAAACTTGGAACACGAAACGAAACAAGAGGGCAGAGGAAGAGACACGACAGAGGAATTCATTAAACAAGAATACTAACCAGGGAGACTAGGAGAACAGCTGAGGATGAGATTCTCTCATCGCGGATTCCAATTCCCAAGTTGCACCTCTTGCATCCTGATTTCGCCAAAGAACCTTAACCACCTGAATTGTTTTCTTTCTTAACACAAGATCTTACGTCTCCAGAATACGGACAGGCTCTTCGACATACGGGAGATTAGGCTGCAACTGGGGTACTGATTCAAGGACATGCCGGTCGCTACGGACACACTTTCGCAACTGGCTCACGTGAAACACGTCGTGAACACCAGGGAAAGAATCAGGCAATTCCAGTCTATAGGCAGAAACTCCAATGCGCTCTAGAATCCGAAAAGGTCCCACATACCTGGGATCTAGCTTATGGTTCCTTCCAAATCTTTTAACACCTGGCATCGGGGAGACCTTCAGAAACACCAAGTCCCCAACTGCAAACTCCAGATCAATTCTGCGCTGATTTGCATATTTCTTATATCGCTCCTGAGCTATCCTCAGCTTTTCACGAATATGCATTACCGAAGTACTCTTATCCTCCAGCGCTTCCGGTCCGAGCAATGGCTTCTCACCAACTTCTGCCCAAAACAGGGGAGTTCGACAACGCCTTCCATATAAAGCTTCAAAGGGCGCCATCTGCAAACTCTCCTGATAACTGTTATTGTACGCAAACTCCATCAATCCGAGGCATTTATCCCAAGCCCCACCATGGTCTAGAATATAGCATCTAATCATATCCTCTAAGATTTGATTCACTCTCTCCGTCTGACCATTTGTCTGAGGATGATAGGCAGTAGAATACCTAAGGTCCGTACCTAGAGCTCCTTGCAAACTCTGCCAGAAACGAGACATGAATCGGGAGTCTCAGTCTGACAGAATACTCGTAGGTACACCATGCAGTCTGATAACTTCGTCCAGATAAAGCTAAGCTATCTTTTCCATGGAATAATTAATCTTGAAAGGCACAAAGTGCGCACACTTGGTTAGTCTGTCCACGATAACCCACACTGCATCATGCCCTCGGGGAGATCTCGACAAACCAGTAATGAAATCCATGGATAAACTCTCCCATTTCCAAGTCAGTATATCTAAAGGCGTCAACTTACCACCCTACCTTCTATGATCAGCTTTGACACGCTGACAGGTATAACATTCAGATACAAATCTTGCGATGTCATTCTTCATGCCTGACCACCAAACAATCTGCTTCAAATCTTTATACATTTTCATGGAGCCAGGATGATAAGCAACACTTGAACCATGCGCTTCACTGCATATTCTTGATCGGATGTCCCCAACAGCGGGAATGCAGTATCTGCCACGGTACTTTACGGTACCCACGTCATCAATCGAAAAGTCAGGTAATTCCCCTTCCTCAGTCCTACTGCGGAAGTGCTGTAAATCAGGATCGTCTTTCTGATGTTGCCTAGTGAGAGTAATCCACGAAGGCTCAGCCACCTCTAAGCTACTCGGCGAAGCGCTATACCCTACGGTTATATCCATGAGTAAAAACTCTTCAACAAGGGATTGCACCGAGAGCTTAAAGATATGTGCGGGCTTCCGGCTCAACGCATCTGCCACTACATTAGCCTTGCCGGGATGGTAAAGGATATCGACTTCATAGTCCGCAACATACTCTAACCATCGACGCTGGCGCAAATTTAACTCCTTCTAAGTGAAGACATATTTCAAACTTTTGTGGTCCGAATAAATTTTGCAAGACACTCCATACGGAAGATGTCTCCACAACTTCAAGGCATAAATGACGGCAGCAAATTCTAGGTCATGTGTAGGGTAATTCTTTTCATGCACCTTCAATTGTCTCGACCCATACGCAATAACTTTGTCGTCCTGCATCAACACACAACCGAGTCCAACTCGCGAGGCGTCCACATATACAGCATACTCTGCTCCTTCCACCGGCAATGCAATATTGGAGCAGAACACAATCTCCTCTTGAGCTCTTGAAAAGCTTCCTCACAGGCATCATTCCAAACAAAAGCTGCGCTCTTTTTGCGTAAGCCTGGTCAACGGGGCAGAGAGAACAGAGAATCCTTCCACAAATCTTCTATAGTAACCTGCTAACCATAAGAAGCTCCTTATCTCCTTAGGCGATGTAGGTCTCTTCCAATCCAAGACTGCGGTTATCTTCGCGGGATCCACAGAGATTTCATCCTTACTTATAATGTGTCCTAGGAATGACACCTGAGACAACCAGAACTCGCACTTGCTAAGCTTTGCATATAGCTTGTGCTCCCTCAGAGTAGACAAGACCAAGCGCAAGTGCAAGGCGTGCTCATTTGCATTTCTGGAATATACTAGGACATCATCAATGAATACCACCACAAACTTATCTAGAAAATCCTTGAACACCTATTCATCATGTCCATAAAAGCTGATGGTGCATTCGTTAATCCAAATGACATTACCAGAAATTCAAAGTGACCATAGCGAGAACGAAAAGCGGTTCGCGGGAAGTCTGACTCCCGGATTCTCAACTGACGGTAACCTGAACGGAGGTCACCCTTCGAGAACACGGAGCTACCCCGCAACTGATCGAACAAATCATCGATCCTAGGCAACGGATATCTGTTCTTAATGGTCACCTTGTTTAGTTCTCGATAATCAATGCATAGCCTCATCGTTCCATCTTTTTTCTTCACAAATAGCACTGGTGCACCCCAGGGGGAAGAACTGTGTCTAATAAAACCGCACTGCAACAACTCATCCAGTTGAGTACGCAACTCCTCTAACTCATGCGGCGCCATGCGATACGGTGCCTTTGCAATAGGGCGAGTGCCTGGCTCGAGGTCTATAACAAACTCTACCTCTCTCTCAGGAGGAAGTCCAGGAAGGCTAACAGGAAAGACATCCGGAAACTCACGCACCACAGAAACGTCCTCAACCCGAGGATCAATCGGTGCAGCTCCCAGAGCAGAAACAGAGATAAGAAAAGAATCACAGCCAGACTCTAGAAATTTACGAGCGCGTACCGCTGAAATGATCGGAGATTCATGACGCGGCAAACCATACACACTCATGGGCTGGCCATTGCTACCTTTGAAATCCAAGCGCTTGTGCTTGCACTGAATGACGACATCATAGCTGGATAGCCAGTCCATGCCCAAAATCACGTCAAAGTCTACCAGATCTAGCACCTTCAGATCCGCAAAGGCTAGAAAATCACCTAGGAAGATCGGGCATTTTTGGATACCCTGACTTGACCTCACCAACTCTCCTGAAGGAAATTTGACATTTATGGAGGTGTCTAACTGGTCGAGAGCCCAACGATGATGGTCTACAAAACTCTTCGCCACAAAGGAGTGAGTAGCACCCGAATCGAACAAAAAGCGCGCCCACTTATTCTTCACCTTAAATTCACCTTAAAACATAGCGCGCGCAACTAAAATGCGGAAACTATAAATCTACAAAAGAGATTACTAGCCGAGTCGGAGACTAACCTGAGATCACTTGAGTAGAAGATTGGGCTTCCTCCTTAGTCAGCACATTCAACTTTCCTTTTCCCTTGTCCACGAGAGGCGGGGGCGGCGGTAGAGTCTGCAACGGAATTGCATGCAGCGCAGACTGGCTCTGCGGGCAATTAGCCTTCATGTGTCCTTTTTGGCCGCAGAGAAAGCAGGCTCCAGCCTTCTTGCGACAACGGTCCACATCATGTCCACTTCTCTGGCAATAAGAACAGACAGGACCCCCCTTGGGAGCATCCTGGATCGCATGCACCTGAGACAGCTTCTACGCATCCAATCTCTTAAAACACTTATCGAAAGGGTGCCCCGGCTTACCACAGAAGCTACACGCCTCTCTTCTATCCTTCTTTGCTGCAGGGACAGATGCCCTAGCACTTCCTCCATCGTCAGATTTCCTCTTGTCCTTCTTCGCATGCAATCCTCGGTTCTTCGCATTTTAAATCGCCTCAACCTTTAAGGAAACTTCGACTACTTCTGCAAAGCTCTCATACTTATATGCGCTAACCAACTGCTGGATGTCATACCTCAGACCACCCAGAAAACGCTTCACTCTGCCTTCTTCAGATGCTATCAGATCTGGGGAGAAACGACTGAGCTTGCCAAATTCGACCTCGTACTCAGCAACAGTGAGTTGCCTTTGCTTCAGGTGTAAGAAGTTATTCATTAGGCGGTCTCGCTCGACCGATGGTAGGAGCTTCTTCAGTAACATACTCTTGAACGATTCCCACAAGCACCCATCAGAAAGGTTCTCTTTTTCTCTGATCCACCAACTCTTCGCAAGACCCTTGAGCTGATATGCCGCAATCATCACCTTTTGATCGGGAGAAATGCCAGAGTAGGAAAACATTTCTTCCATGGCAATAATCCAGTCGTTCAATGCCATGAAGTCTGCCCTACCGTCATAAGAAGGAGGTCTTAATCGCTGGAAGTGAGAAATGAAATTCATCTCAGGCGGCAGTGCGACTGTGGGAACTAGAGCAGCAGGGGGAGTATGAACAACTTGGTCCACAGCAGGGCCCTGCGCTCTGGTCTGCTGCCCGGAGATGACAGCCAACAACGATTGCACCTGGGACTGCATGTCCACCATCTGCATTGCCAGGGTCTCATTACTTTGCCACAGCGCTTCGATCATCGCTTCGCTCTGGGCACCAGAAGACTCACCCTCTGACTGGGGAGTCGACCTCGTCGCAACGCATTTAGGTGGCATTCTATAGAATAAACGGATATCTAGTCAAACCTTGCCTAAGACATCACAAACTGGGAAGGTATTGCCTTAGTAAACTGTTTCGGGTTCATATTTTACCGATACGAACAAACAACTTATCAAGGTCCTAGCTTACGACACTGAAGCTAGAAAACTCGAATACCCAATCAGGAACGAACAAACACTTGCTCTTGCTGTTACCTTGCTCTGGGAAATCATAAAATGATGTTATGCTTCTAACTTGTGCCTATAATATGAATGCATGAATGTTTAAGTTTCATCTCAAATCATGGGTGTACATATGTCATCGTGCAGATCTTTAACTTGGCACGTGTGCTTATGCAATGGTATGTTATGTATGCAGTGCTATGCATTCTAAAAAGGCCTTAGTGCATGTTATGAGCGGCGTACACATACAATGTTATGCATCCCATACTACATAATATTGTATGTAACGAAGAAAGTAAACGTGCTAATGGGCATCCATGTGATGATGGTTATGCATCCCATACTACATAACCGTCACATGTTGCCACCTATGGTGGATCCATATACAAACACATATTATGCATCCCATACTACATAATATGCCTCGTATACTTCTTATCATGCCATGAGTGTAGTGTTCGTGCTTCCATCAAGATCTACTGATGACATATCGGTGTGTGTATGCAATGAAATGATACGATTAGGGTTTTGCTTAAGGGAAAGATGTTCGACTAGCTTGCCAAACCAACCAACCCTCTTGCACAACCTGGCTCTGATACCAACTGTCACGACCCGTATTTTCTCCGTATTCAAAAATACGTCAGAGTAGAGAAACCACGTGCCGTGATGCCACGCCAAGCAGGGGACAACTGCCGACGCTCAGGCAGCCCGTCCTTACATTTACCTCAAGTAAAAGATTTATAACTTTTAGTTAAAAACTATGCATATAAATTAATAGAGTTAATGACCGTGTCCCTCGGTCAAGTGGACTACTGTCCATAGGTGAGAAAATATACATCTTTTACGCGGCGGAAAGTACTGAGTTAGCCCAATTGTTATCCTACGTGGGAGTGAGGATCCAGTTTCATGAAATGATGATGTGACTTCTATATTTACTAGAGATATATAGAAATCTTTTGTACGCTTAAAAGTAGTAGATTTAGCAGTTGAAGTCATGCCATGCCAATATTCCGGAAATGCAGTTTTGTTTACTTTAAAATAACTAAATGCATCTTAACATAAATCCTTCCCAGAGAGCAAGAACAATCAGGTAAAAAGTAACAGAAGCAAGTAGTCCATCACAGAAAAGTCAAAGTCTATGAGCGTCAACAACTGACACGAACCCATAGTAAAATATGACAAGTCTGAACAAAGACAACTACCTCGAGCTCAGAGGTGGAATCAAACGGCCGCAGGCACCAGCAGCACCAGAAGCCCAACACTGTCAGCTAAACCTGCTACAGCTCTGGTCCTGAGGCATTCAAAAGAAGAACACCTCAGAAACAGGTCACAAGTAGTGCAAGAATAAAAACAGACTACACAAACCTCAAAGTGAAGGAGAATGAAAAACGACTGCAACAAAACGTTCAGCAGAGTAAAAGTAAGCAACAGTAAAACTAGTCGAGCAAGAAAGGCTAAACACATTAACAAGACAAAAGTTCAAACTTTCATTAATAATTACTATGCCGAGGGAGAAACCCCAACGCGCACAGTCTATCTGAGCATTAAGCACTATGCTGAGGGAGGACCCCAACGCGCACAGTTCATCTGAGTATTAAACACTATGCCGAGGGAGGACCCCAACACGCACAGTTCATCTGAGTATTAAACACTATGCCGAGGGAGAAACCCCAACGCGCACAGTTCATCTGAGTATTAAACACTATGCCGATGGAGAAACCCCAACGCGCACAGTTCATCTGTGTTTCTTTAGTTACAAATTAAACAAGCAGAGTTCTTTTTTATTCATCACAGACTCAAGGTTAACCAACAAAATGTACTGCAAAAGAGCATGTCAAGGACGAGCAGGTGAAGTTTAATCAAAAATAACGGAACGTACAAGGTGTCACAATGATAAAGATGACTCGAAGGTTACAACGGCACGACAACCGATTCGTTTACCAATTATACAGACTAAAATTTTGGGGTTATGGTTTTAGGGACAACAAGTCGAAATCCAAGGGAAAGAGCAAGAGAATTATAATTTCAGGACAAGTTTCTAATTAATTGAAACATGATAACCTCAAATAATTGCAGCAAAAATTTAGAATATAGGAGCAAGAGGGAGAGCAAGAAAACCACTTGCCTCGTATTTACCGGAAAAATCCTCCGAATCACCCCACGTCGCAGATCGGGGCAAAAGAAGAAGTTAGGAGTCGAAATCTGAACGAAAATGGCCGAAATAGAGGTTAGGGCCGAAAAACCCTAACGAGAAAATTCAAGCGATGGGAAAAGAAATTACCACGATAGCGTAGCTCTCGACGAGAGCTTTCCAGATCTATGATCGGTTGGAAATTTCGAGTACTGCAGCTCCGCCGGCGGCCACCGGAAGATTTCCGACTTAGAGCTCTGTCGTCACGACGCTCTGGTTCGGTCAAGAGAAGAAGAAGATGTCTTCTGTTGATTTTAACTCTCATAAGATAAGATTATATATATATATATATATATATATATATATATATATATATATATATATATATATATATATGTTTATAAAAAGTTTTGTCAAAAATGTTTATTTCGAGCGGTTTTGCGGGAACCCGAAATTGAGGTCTAGGATGACTACAAATCGAAATGTGGTCAACATGAAAGTTGTAGATCTCGTCGAGATGAACAAATTTCATGTTGACCATTTTTCGATACGATGCCGTTTTGACCCTACAAACGGTCTCTGAACGCAGACTGAAATAGCCTACTCGAGTGGCAGCATACCTACTCGAGTAGCATCATACCTACTCGAGTAACAGCATATCTACTCGAGTAGTAACATACCTAATCGAGTAATAACATACCTACTCGAGTAGTAACACAATATACTCGAGTAGAGGCTCATTACGCGAGTAAAAACATGACTTACTCGAGTAGAAGCAGCATATACTCGAGTAGCAGCTCACCACTCGAGTTATGTCGGTAAAAACGGAATTAGGGATTTAAAACGACCTCAAATCGAAACGTGGTCAACAAGAAAGTTGTAGATCTCGTCGAGACGAACAAATTTCATGTTGACTATGTTTTGATACAATGCCGTTTTGACACTCAAACCAGCCTCTGAACGCAGACTGAAACAGCCTACTCGAGTGGCAGCATACCTACTCGAGTAGCATCATACCTACTCGAGTAACAGCATACCTACTCGAGTAGTAACATACCTACTCGAGTAATAACATACCTACTCGAGTAGTAACACAATATACTCGAGTAGAGGCTCATTACTCGAGTAAAAACATGACTTACTCGAGTAGAAGCAGCATATACTCGAGTAGCAGCTCACCACTCGAGTTATGTCGGAAACAATGGAATTAGGGATTTAAAACCACCTCAAATCGAAAAGTGGTCAACATCAAAATTGTAGATCTCGTCGCGACGAACAAATTTCATGTTGACCAGTTTTTGATACAACACCGTTTTGACCCTCAAAACTGCGCCCGAGTAAAATCTAAAACGGGCTAATCGAGTATAACCATAGCTTCTCGAGAAGACTCAGCACGGAAGCCCAAACGAGCGCCGAATTAAACGAAACTTGCACCGAATGCGAACACCAATGCTACAAATCTAACGGCGAAATCAAAACCAGAATCCGACGAGCCGTTCTTGAAATATAAATCCTCAAAGTCTATGACGAACATAAATTTTCCAAAACTTCGGAAATTCGCCGAGGCTCGAAAATCGCTCGGATCGCGACGAAACTTGATGAGCTGTCAGAAATTAATCAATTTAATTTTCCAATGTAAAATTTTCCATTTTTGGAAAGTATTCACGAATTTGGCCGACTACATCGAATAGACGCGGAAACGCACTAACGACGACGCGCCATCAACTCCACGCTACATAACGCCCCTTACGTCATTATGACGTCAACAAGAGAATTATATATTTGCCGGAAAGTCGGGGCGTTACAAAGGTCCATGCTATTCAGGGTGCTCCTAGAGGGGATTTGGTGTGTGCCTTGTGTTGGAGGAAGGGGCATCATGTTGCCCGTTGCTGGTTAAAAGATAAAGTTTGTTTTCAGTGTGGGCAGAAGGTTCATCTCAAGACAAGGTGCCTACAAATGCAGTCTATTCTGCAGCCAGTTCTCCTCCAGGCTTTGCCACCGCCTCAGCAAATGGATAAAGGAAAGGGGAAGTTGAATGTACTTTCGGCAGACAAAGCACAGGCTAGACCTAAATTATTTCAGGTTATACTTCTCCCTAAGCATATTGTCTTGTTTCTTTTTTTTCGGTTGAAGTTTTCGTTTTAACGTTTGTTTCGTTAGTGCGTGCGTATTCCTATAGGAATATTTAAGGTGAATAACCACTGGGCGGGCGTTCTCTTCGATTTTGGCGCTACCCACTCGTTTGTGACTAGAGCCATCGTGGAGCGGTTTCGTTTGGGCCTAGATCGTGTTGGTGGTTCCTTTTGCGTTAAGTTCCCTTCCGGTGCTTCTGTGGTTTCATATCAGGGCATTCTGGATTGTCTGATTGCTTTAGGGGACTTTCTAGCTAAGGCAGATCTGAAGGTGATTGATTTGGAGGACTTCGATGTTATCTTCGGCATGGACTGGTTATACAGGTACGATGCAGTTATCCAGTGCAAGGGTAAGCGCTTGGACTTCGTCAAGGACAACGGTCAGCCCGAGAGCATTTTTGGATATTCTCACCAGGATTCTCCGGCCATTTCGGCAGTATGTGCTCAGGAACTTTTAGGTTCCGGCTGCTTTGCTTGTTTGGTTTCTGTGTTGTAGACCGAGTCTTGTTTGTTGTGTTTGGAAGAGATTCCAGTGGTACGAGAATTTTCTGATGTTTTTCCTGCTAATCTTCCTGGTCTCCCGCCCGAGAGAGACGTGGAGTTCGTTATAGATTTGGAGCCCGGTACGCATCCTATTGTTAAGGCGCCATATCGCATGGCCCTGTGTGAATTGGAGGAGTTGCGAGTCCAGTTGGATGAGTTGCTGGAGAATAGTTTCATAAGGCCGAGTTCTTCGCCTTGGGGCGCGCCCGTGCTGTTTGTTAAAAAGAACGATGGGTCGATGAGGTTGTGCATCGACTACCGAGAACTGAATAAAGTGATCATTAAGAACAAATATCCTCTGCCAAGGATTGATGATTTATTTGACCAACTGCGTGGTAGTGCCGCATTTTCCAAGATTGACCTTCGTTCGGTCTATCACCAGTTGAGGATTCGGGAATCAGATATTCCGCGGACGGCGTTCCGCTCTCGTCATGGTCATTTAGAGTTTCTTGTGATGTCGTTCGGGTTGACCAACGCCCCGTCTGCATTTATGGACTTGATGAACATAGTTTTCAAGGATTTTCTAGATAAGTTTGTGATTGTCATTATAGACGATGTTTTGGTGTACTCTAGAGATGCTGAGGAGCATGATCGACGTTTACGACTGGTCTTGGCGACTCTGAGAGACCATAAGCTATATGCCAAGCTGAGCAAGTGTGAATTTTGGTTGCCTCAAGTTTCTTTCCTGGGCCATGTGGTTAATAAGGAGGGAATATCGGTGGACCCAAAAAAGATCGCTGTTATTATGGAATGGGCGAGACCTGTTACTCCCAAAGTGATCAGAAGCTTCTTGGGCTTGGCTCGCTATTATAGAAGATTTGTAAAGGGATTCTCTACCTTGTCTGCACCGTTGACCAAGTTGACGCAGAAGAATGTAGCCTTCGTATGGGACTATAAGTGTAAAGAGGCTTTTGAAGAACTAAAGATAAGATTATGTTCAGCTTCAATTTTGTCTTTGCCTACTGAGGGTACGGAGTATGATGTGTATGTGGATGCATCGCATGTTGGGCTTGGATGTGTATTGATTCAAGAAGGAAAGGTGATTGCGTACTGGTCAAGACAACTGAAGACCCATGAGAAGAACTACCCTACGCATGACTTAGAATTTGTAGCCGTGATTTATGCGCTAAAGTTGTGGAGACATCTGCTTTATGGCGCGCAGTGCAAGATTTTTACTGATCACAAGAGTTTAAAGTATGTCTTCAACCAGAAGGAATTGAATTTGCGCCAGTGGCGATGGTTGGAGTATGTGGCCGACTATGATGTTGAAATCCAGTACCATCGGGGCAAAGCTAATGTGGTGGCCGACGCCCTGAGTTGGAAGTCAGGGAAGACTTTTGGTCTCTCCGTCGATTTTTTAGTGGAGAAGTTTGTTTTGATGGGCATTTCTGTGGGAAGCCGCGATTTGCAAAGCAGTTTAGCAGTCGCAGAACCTTCGTGGATTGCGCTTACGAGACTACATCAGAAGGATGATCCCGATCTTATGCATTTGTATCTTCGAGCTGAGAAAGGCGAATTGCCAGATTTTTCTATTGATGATGTGGGTACCTTGAAGTACCGCGGCAGGTTTTGCATCCCCGCCGTTGGAGATATTCGAGTTATGGTGTGTAGGGAAGCCCATGGATCTAGTGTTGCCTACCATCCAGGATCTACCAAGATGTATCATGATTTAAAGCAGATTGCCTGGTGGTATGGGATGAAGGGAGACATATCCAGATTTGTTTCTGAGTGCCACACTTGCAAGCGTCTGAAAGCCGATCATGGAAGGCCTGGTGGAAAGCTGACTCCCTTGGAGATTCTGACTTAGAAGTGGGAGAGCATCTCGATGGATTTCATCACAGGCTTACCGAGGTCTCCTAGAGGACATGATTCGGTCTGGGTTATAGTATATAGACTAACGAAGTGTGCGCACTTCGTACCTTTTCAGATTGGGTATTTGATGGAAAAGATAGCGGAGTTGTACCTGAATGAGGTTATCAGATTGCATGTCATACCCGTAAGTATCATATCGGATCGAGACTCCAGGTTCACGTCTAATTTTTGGAGGAGCCTTCAAGCGGGGTTGGGTACGGATTTGAGGTATTCCACTGATTATCATCCGCAGACCAATAGTCAGAATGAGCGAGTAAATCAAATTGTGGAAGATATGATCCGATGCTATATTCTAGACCACGGGGCAGCGTGGGATGAGCGTTTGCGGCTTATGGAGTTTGTGTATAATAACAGTTACCAAGAAAGCTTGCAAATGGATCCTTTTGAAGCTCTGTATGGGAGACGCTGCAGAACTCCCCTATTTTGGCCTGAGGTGGGCGAGAGGTCTTTGTTGGTGCTGGATGCGCTCGAGGAGATGGAAATTACTACGAAGCTTATTCGGGAGAAGCTTCGGATAGCCCAGGAGAGATATGAGAAGAACGCCAACCAGCGTAGATCTGACTTGGAATTTGTTGTGGGGGACTTGGTGTTCTTAAAGGTTTCCCTTATGATTGGAGTCAAGAGGTTTGGCAAGAATAGGAAGTTGGACCCGAGATACGTAGGGCCGTTTATGATTGTTGAGCGGATTGGTGTATCAGCTTATAGGCTGGATTTGCCCGCAAATTTTCCTGGCGTGCATGAAATCTTTCACGTCAGTCAGCTGCGGAAATGTGTGCAGAGTGGCAGGCAGGTTTTGGATTCTGTGCCTCAGTTGTAGCCGAGTTTTTCTTACGTGGAGGTGCCTGTCCGCATTTTGGATTCTCAGGATCGTGTGTTGCAGAAGAAGACCATTCCAATGGTTAAAGTTTTAGGGAGAAATCAGGATGTAGAAAGCTCGACTTGGGAATTGGAGTCGACAATGAGGGAGGCTCACCCTCATCTTTTTCCTTGATTTGTGCCTAGTATGTTTTGCATTTTCTAATATAGCCCCTTCTTGGCTTTTTCTTTCTCCTTCTTGATGGGAGTGTTGTGTGTAAAGTTTTGAGGCGAAACTTTCTTTTAGGGGGAGTGGCTGTAACGCCCCCGGTTTTTCTGTGTTTTGTTTGATCATTGTTTGGCATTACGATGACACGTTTCTGGCCATTTGCCATTGTTAGAGCGTGTTCTTAGCTCTTTAGGTTCCTTGAGTGGCCTATTTGTAGTCTGTTTTCAGGATTCCCCAGCTAGCCGGAGTCTATTTTGGTGACTCGGCTGAGCCACTTAGGGAATGCTTGTACTTTGGCTTGGGAGGTGTTAGCCCGAGTGTTTGATCGTCGGATGTTGTTTTCAAATTTGTTGTGCTTTCTTAACTTGGGTGTTTAACTATGGCGTGAGTTTTGTCGAAATCCGAGATCGTCTGTTTTCGCGTCGTTTCAATGTTTGCTTGTTAGCTAGTAGCAGTAGATTTTGTTGTTCATGGCCTTGAGTGGCCGAGCTTGGTAGGGCTGGTGCCCAGTTTTTGGCTAAGTGTTTAGCTGTTTTCATTTCATGTATATATATATATATATATATATATGTTTAGATAACTAGCTGATTGGTTGCTTGTGCTTATTATTTTAAGAGTTACTGGGCTGTGTCTCTACCGGTGTGTCGACACCGGTGTGTTGACACCGTTGTGTCGACTGGTGTCGACACCGTTGTGTCGACACCGTAGTGTTGTCTGGTGTCGACACCGCTATGTCGTTTGGTGTCGACATATCGTGTTGACACCGCTGTGCCGTCTGGTGTCGACACATTGTGTCGACACCGTCGTGCTGTCTGGTGTAGACACATTGTGTCGACACCGCCGTGGTGCCTTCTTTCGACACATTGTGTCGACACCGTCGTGCTGTCTGGTTTCGACACCGCTGTGTCGTCTGGTGTCGACACATTGTGTCAACACCGCCGTGCTGTCTGGTGTCGACACATCGTGTCGACACCGCCATGTTGTTTGGTGTCGACACATTGTGTCGACACCTCCGTGCTGTCTGGTGTCGACACCGCTGTGTCGTCTGATGTCGACACATTGTTTCGACACCATTGTGCATCTGGTGTCGACATATTGTGTCGACACTGTTGTGTCGACCTTAGACTCAGGTGTTGCTCTATATATGACCGTTTGTTCTCTCCACGTTTCTCCTTTTCCCGAGCTGCTACTAGCTTCCAGCGGGTTGTGCGGGAGGCGGAGGCGCTGGATCTTTGGCCGGCATTTTCGGGAGGATTTTAGCTCGGTTTCCTCGTGTGTCGGCAGATTTGGATTGCTCACGTCTGGATCTTTCTTCCTTGGTAAGTTATGCTTGTTCTAGGGCTGTTTCTAGGAGTTAGTGTTTTTGGTTTCTCTTCATCTTCTCTTAAGCCCTGTTTTTGACTCATAGGTGGCCGATCTTGCCGTCAAGGTCAGATTTCTTATTCCAGCTGCTGCATCTTGGAGGTGAGGCAAGTGGCTCCTTGCCCTTGCCAATTTGACCTCTGTTTTACTTTGTTAATTTGTCGTAATTAGCTCTATTTTTGCATCTGGGAGCTAGTGCCGCAGTGCTTCTTTATTTCAGCCATGTCCGGTTCAGGTTGTCTAAGAATTTGGCTAATCTCTCCTTCTTTATTCTCGGTTGGGTGTCCAGTTGGTAGCTAGAGGTAGGGTATGGCTGTATTTAGCTGTAGTATAAGTCAGATAGCTATTGTGGCCGGGTAGAAAGGGTAGAAGAGAGAGTTGGAATTAAATTTCCAACTCTCTGTTTCCAAGCATTGAGGTTTTAGCTTTTAGGCATAGGTTTGAGCTTAGGCAGAGGTTTTATAGTTGGAATTAAATTTGCAACTCTCTGTTTCCAAGCATTGAGTGAGTGGACCTGACTCAACGCCTTTCCTGTTAGGGTTTTTGGCATGGAGTGGGGTGAACTCACTCATCATCGAAGTTAGTTTCAGCGGCTAAGTAGAAAGCATTGACAGCGTTGAGTGAGTCGAGCTCACCCAATGCCGTCATCCAGTGACGATTTTGCAGCTAAGTCATTTGGCATTGTGTGGAGCTCACTCAACGCCACGTTGAGTGGACTCGACACTTTTGCTTGGGTTGGTGTGCTTCCTTAGGATTGTTAGTGGATCTTCCCCATAGGGGGGGGGGGGTATTTTGTGTTCGGCTAGTTCTTATGCATGCCGACTCTTGGGTTGTGGCAGGTGGTGGAGTTTTGGTGCCTCTGAAGGGGTGGTTTTATGTGGGGAGCCGTGGCCACCATCTTCATTTGCCCCGGCTTGGGCTAGTGTGTTGGACCCTAGGGCTGCCACTGTTTGACCCCTTATCCCTTTTTGGATCTGGTTTTGGTTATGTACTCAGATCTATGTTTTTACCCCTGTCAATAACCCACAAAGTTAGGACTGTTAGCTTCATTCCTTGGTTATGGCTTTTTCTTTGGTACATGTTATATGCCCTGTTGATGCTATAGGTTCTTTTCTTTTGCAGAACATGTTGCTATTGTACTCACACTTGGTGTGTTTTCTTTTACTGTTCTTTAGACAGTGTTCTTTTCTTTCTGTCCTATTTTTCTTCTTCTGATAGCATTTATTGTTGTCGGGTTGTAAACCCTTCTTTACCTGTTCTTAAAGCTAATGCTCTATTTATTTTGACTATATTCTTGCTGAGGTGTTCTTTCCTTGAATGCCTCAGGTCCAGGTTATAGCCGGTTGAGCAGCTAGATCTTTTGGTGGGTTTTGCTGATAGCCTCCTGGGTAGCTGAGGTTGCCGATCTTCATCCTTATGAGGTAGTTATTTTCCTTTCTGTATAGACAAGCATACTCACCAGTGCGTTAGTGTCAGGTTGTTGATGCCCACTGGTGGCTTTCTTATGATGTTGTGTATGAACTAAAACTGCTACTTTTGTTTATTGTTGGTTGTTTACTTGTCTTCTGGGAAGGATTTATGCTAGTTTGCATGTAGGTATTTTAAACCCTAAATTATTACTACAAGTATCTCATGCACATCATGTTTATAAAACTAAAGCACTATTTTTCCTTAAGCGTAAAGACTATCCTTTTTATATATTCTATTCTAACCTTAGAGTCGTGCATACCATGAGTCGTCCCTCGGGGACGCTTATGCTCATTTAGGACGTCAAAATAACTTAATTAAAGTATTTTCCGCTGCGAATAAATTATATTTTAAATCGTGGACTAGCTGATCCACTGTGCCGAGGGATACGGCCATTAAATATAACTGGTTTTCTTTCATATTAAACTATGAATATTTCTTAAAAATCTAAAGTCTGTAGTTTTGCCTGAACGTGTGCAGTTATCCCCTGCACGACGTGGCATCACGGCACTTATTTTCTCTTGCTCTGATATGATTTTATTGTTGAGAAAATACGGGTCGTGACAATAGTGGCCAGAATGACTTCATCCTTAGTTATCTCAATGTATTTCTTGGGAATCTGGATATTGGAATTTATAGTAAAGACCATCTTGGGAATGAAGGGTCCCTCTTGAACAGTTATGAATATACTAGGGTCAGAGGCTTCCATAAAAAGCCTTACTCTCTCCTTCCAAATCCCAAAATTTTCCTTCCTACAACTATTAAGTTTCATAGAACCCAACTCCTTGTGGTTCACACCTGAAGCCATGGAGATAAGCTTCTACTACCCTTGCAGATCTATTCAGACTGTTATGTCCTTTTTAAACCACCTCCCTCAGATACCACTTGAAAGTCTTTGTTCAAGGTTAGCTAAACACCAAGAGGAGGGTGAATAGGTTTGTTTTGGCTCTTTTTTATCTTTTTAATTTATGAGCTTAGAGTGTGTTGGGGTTAGTTGTTACCTCTCAAGAATAATAATAACACACAAAATTTGTAGTGGCTCCCTTATCTATGTTACATCCAATTTCCCCCTCCACCTATCTAGTAGTGAGCTAGATTCGGCTAACTTCTTCTATTTCCTCAGCTCCTTGAGTTTACACCTCAGATCCCACAGAATCTTAAACCTTAGAGTGAGACTTACTCCTACAACCAAGACTAATGATAGTACTACCTCAGGCTCAGAAGCCCTACCTCAGAGATATACCAAATATCCTACCTCAGATCTGTAAGACCCATCTCTTTTTTTGCAAAACTAACCGGGTCTTATGCCCAGAACTGCCGCTTTGCAGTGACACCAACACATCCGGGGAGGTCGTCTCTGAAAAAAGCCGATCCTGCCGGCCATACCAATCGCAGAAGAGTAGAATAAATATAAGAGTACATGAGTAAAATGAAACTCAATACTAGTCCACCAGAATCATATATATTAATAATTCTCCACTAAGGGAGAGTCCACAGCAATGATAAAGCAAAGTACTAAAGAGGGCTCCTACCCGATACATCAAAATCCTCACTACAAATCACACAATCGCGGAAGCAAATCTATAATATCCACTAATGGTGGTTACTCATTGTCCCTGCTGGCTGGACTCCCGTGCTAGACTACACCATCTACATGCGCACCAACCTCTGGGGTTGCATCTCCCGGTTCGGCTCCAAGATCCCCTAAAATGATTTGGTCAACGACCGTTAGTCTAAAATACTAAGTAATATCATCACCCACCCCTCCCCCATTGCTCCTAGGCACCGAGCGGGGAGAAGGAAAGGAAAGGTAATGAAGGTGGAGAGTAACAAAGGTAAGCAGGTGGCGGCGGAAATAGTCTAACATGAGCATATAACTATTGCTAGTATAAGTAAGAAAATAGTACATAAGCAATATGAGAAAACACATGAACATAGTGAGCAAATAAAAGCACAAGAAGGTAAACTAAGTAACCTTGACCTATAGGAATGCCCAAACAAACCTATAGACCAAGGGGTCGTTTTATGAGGCCTATTGTATAAAGAGTCCCAAACCAATTTATACAATAGGTGTCAAGGGTTATATGCAATGAATATGCTATGCCATGTAGGTATGCTATGGTATGAACATGCAAGTGTAACTCACACACTCGACTCTGTGCACACATAACTTTAGTTCCCCCTTTCTGGAGCCTAACCTCCCACTGAGCCAAAGCTCTTCGAATAATCCCTTCCGTCACAAATATCTATAGAGCCAAAGCCCCCCAAACTAACACGTCCGTCACAAAACCATATGAGCCATCAACTCACCGTGCTAACCTGCCCACCTCCAAAACCACCGAGCCTACCGCTCGTGAGACCTAACCTGACTCCCATAACATTGGGGAGTGTAAGTGTAACCCTAGATTATTTCTAATTACTCTTGCAATCCTTTTAGTCTTACGGTTTACGTTAACCTTGGACTGCCCATGGCATTCCCTATGATGGGCTCTCGGGGGCACTAGGAACTACGATGGGCTGAAGCCCAAAGCTCACTTTCGCAAGGAACTTACTATTATTGGTTATTACCCAATTCTCGATCCCTTTTAACATTATTCAGGATCTAACCCTAGTGTATTTTGACTCTCTCTCTCTCTCCACATGAAAGGCGATCTTTTGTCGATCTCAAGCACCTCTTAACACTAGTCAGCCCAACCCTCTCCTCATCATGACTCCTAATGAAGCTCTCTTTTTCTTTTTCACTTTACCAAGATCAGTAGACCAATATCCACATCTCCCTATGTCCATTCCACATAGTAGCACAAATTCCGCAGTTTTACTAAATGCAGACCAACCTAAGCTATATGATGTACATGTTAGGAGTTACTCCAAATTTTCGTCCAAATGCCCTAAGATAATTGACGAGGGTCAATCATGACAGATTTATCCCAAATCTAGAAATTTATAATTTTCCTAATTAATTTGGCATTTATTAAATTTTTCAAAAGTTAGGTCAGGGGTAATTTTGAACATGAAGTACTAGATTTACTTATGTAATGGCCTCACAAAACATATGAATACCATATGATATAAAAATGTCAGTGAATACTAAATTTCACAGATTTTTATAAATGTAATAACCTCTACATAATTAATTCAAAGTAATTCAAATAATTTGAGTTAAAGAAAAAAGTACCATAAATCATAGTCCAATAATTACATAAACATTACTAGAGCTTTAATATGATCATAAATCATCACTGACTAAGTTTAATGAAATTTCAAGGTCAGTGAGACATGTACAAAAATTCATCAATTAATTCCATTAAAGTGCACTTTGTGAAGAAACATTGTTATAAACTCATCAAAATAACATGTAATAATTTTTTAGGCTTTATTATGCCCTAAAGGATTCTTTGGCCAAGTAACACAATTTTATCATAAGATATAATATTTATTATCTATTTATCAAAATATGATGCACTAGTTCACTAAACACATGAAGTACTTAGACGAAATGCACAAATGATTCAAATAATTTACTAGTGCCTCTAAATGATATTTAATTAACCTTGTCATGGTTTCATATCATTGTAAGACAATTAAACCGTAGTTACTTCAAAATCATCAACAAGGGCAAGGTGGAGGTTATACCTACAAGTATGACGTACTGTTTCCTAAACATCCAATAATAAATCTCAGAGGTCAATAGCACTACAAAGTTACTTCTACCAAAATCCCATGAAAATCCAAGATCATATGACCCTCCTATATTTTCATAAAAGGTATAGGCCTAAACTATCCCTAATTGATTTAAGTTGTGTGACTAAGTTTAAGTGTCACCAAATTCCTTCCTAGGGCATTTCACCACCCTAAGATCACATGGACTAAACACCAAGTCCATGCAAGGACATATCACCCCATGTCCTTCACAAACCCCCAATGTTCAACCTTAGCATTTGAACTAGGGTTCTAGGGCAAATCCACCCTAATCCACCCCAAACTCAATATGACGGTGTTTGTTGTCATAACAAGTCAGTAGCCCAAGTTTCAACCTCTGTTCAGGTGATTTGGTCACTCAACAACACAAGGGACAATTTAACCTAATTAACCCTTTTTGGCCTAAGCTAGGGATTTCGAAATTACAATCCAATTCATCTCCAAATGTAATGAAACTTTATACAGAGTCTTGTATTGACCCAAAGAACCACTTAGCAAAATTTGGGAAGGTTTGGAGGTCATTAGTCCCTTTAATTAATTCATACATGGATTATTAAATTTCTACAAAAACTTTAGGAAATTTTTTCCAGAAGTTCCCATTTTTGGATATGATTTAGGTATAAGAAAGAATGACCCCATCCCAAATTTCAAGTCATTTTTATGGCTGGATTGAAGGGGGCACTCAATATAATCTCTAACTTAGCCTACATACAGACCTCACCAAAATGAGTGTTGTGGTCTGATGTGAACTCCAAATTGGTTCAAACTAATTTTAGAATAAAGTAGACTCATAGGGCTACAACGTCCATGGAAACCACTTTTACTATAAGGAAACCTAAGTATTTTTAATAATTCATTTAATTCAGCCTAATAACTGTGATAGAATATACATAAATCAAAACTTAATATACTAGATCTAACACAGATCTTAAAGCAAATTGAGTGGCTCCTGGTTTTCTTCATCCTCCAGGCAATGGCTGAGATTAACCCGACCTAGAGCATATTCCAAGCCCATTTTCCGGCCATCAGACCACCTACCTGGCCGGCCACCACTACCACCACCTCCGTTGAGGTTGGGGCTATCGTCGGGCTGCGGCACGGCCGCCGGAGGAGCGATTTTCGGCGAACTCGAGAGGAAGCCCAAATCCCAAAATTCATGGAATTTGAAGCTTGGAATCGGCTCAACTGAGCCCGATTCTTATCTCTAAAGATTCCTAAGATCTAAACCATGAAGAAGGAGTAGAGGAAGACCTGATTTGTGGCCTGCATACATGTGCTTTGCCACCTCATGATTTTGGCCACCGAGCTTCTGGCTCCTCTGTAACGTCTACACCAACATCAACAGAAATGAAAAAGAATCGGGGGAAACGATTGCCCTTGCCCTGGTGAAGGTCCTCAAAGAGGGAATTTGGGAGAGGAGGCTTGTAACTCCCAAATACCATTAAAATCCATAAATGGCCATTAACTCCACCCCATCAGATTCAACCAAATTAAGGGGCTGAACCAAATTAATTGTCGGCCACCTCCAAAAACACATCCTCTCTCTCAAAAGAATAAAAGCCCCATAAAGGTGGGATTTATGGAGCCTCCATGACTATGATGGCCATTAATCTCAAGCTTTTCACTCTATTCCAAAGCACCAATTCCAGAAGCTTAGTCCGACGAAATTTATTCCATTCGTCAAACTCCGCTCGATGAATCTATTATATTCGTCGATCTCCGTTTGACGAATTTGCCCCGTTCGATGAAGGACGTACCTTGCTCAACAACTTGCTTTGTTCGTCGAACTCCGTTCAACAAACTTTGAACCCAGTACAGTAACTTGCTCTGTTCGTCGAACTCTGTTCGACAAACGCTGAACCTAGTTTAGAACCTTGCTCCGTTCGTCGAATTCTGAACGGAGATCGACAAACTCTGAACCCAGTTCAACACTTGCTCCATTCGTCAAACTATGTTCGACGAATACTGAAACTAGTTAAGCAAACTTGCTCCGTTTGTCGAACTCCGTTCGACGAATGAGCTCTGAATTCTAAAGAGGCTCAATTCGACGAATATGCTCCGTTCGACGAATTACTCGCTGAGTTCGACAAATCTGACTGGTTCTATGATTTCTAAATATTTGGTAATTGAGACTTACTATTTGCAGCTCAAGGTGTTTCACATCCTAATTCCCATGTTCCCCCAAACACTTTAGTGCTTCCCGGGATTTTTTCATGTCCCAGTCCTGACAAAACCATCCTAGGGGTCTAGAAGTATGAGGGATATTACAAATCCCAATACATAAAATAAATATTTCATCCTCGAAATTCAAGTTAGCCCTATAGGGTTTCAAGTATTAAAAATAAACTGAAACATCCGGAGAGGTTAACGGGAATACCTGACGTGAAATGCTCTGGGTACCTTTGCTGCATCAAGTCCCGTGGCTCCCATGTGTGCTCCTCTTGTCCATGATTCCTCCACAAGACCTTGACCAGCGGAACTTTCTTGTGTCGTAAGACCCACATCACATTATCATCTATCCGGATTTGCTCCAAGTGCACCGATCGATCAGAAGCTATAGGCTCATCTGTAGTCATAATCTGCTGCTCCTGCCGAAGTAGAGCTCTCTTGAGGGAGGAGACATGGAAAACGTCATGCAAACCCACTAGATCTGGCGGCAGCTGCTGTCTGTATGCTAAGGGACCGATCCGCCCCAGGATCCTATAAGGCCCCATGTATCTCAAACTGAGCTTCTTCCGACCAAGCACCTGCGAGACTCCATGCATTGGTCGTATCTTCAGAAACACCCGGTATCCAACCTGAAACTCTACCTGACGATGTCGAGCATCGTAATACTTAGCATGCCTGCTCTGGGCCTCCAACATCCAGTCTCGAATCAACCGCACCTGAGCATCCGTATCCTCGATGAACTCCGAGCCAAGTGCCTTCGGATCCTCATCCTGGATCTAAGACAAAGGAGTTTTGCATCTCCACCCGTATAAAGCCTTATAAGGGGCCATGTCGATGCTTGACCAGTGGCTATTGTTGTACGAGAATTCGATCAACGGTAACTGCATCTCCCATGGCTCTCCACGGTCCAGTATGCAAAGACTCAACAAATCCTCCAGTGTTTGATTTGTGCGCTCTGTCTGTCCATCCTTCTGAGGGTGGAAGGCGGTAATAAATGTCAACCGAGTCCCCAAGTAAGCCTGGACTGACCTCCATTCCTTAGAGATAAATCATCTATCATGATCGGACACTATCATCCTCGGCACTCCATGGTATCGGACGAACTACTCTACAAACCTCCAAACCAATTCACCACTAAAGCGCCGTTCCTGATCTGTAGAAATCTAACCACCTTCGTCAATCGATCGACGATCACCCATATCAAGTTGTTCCCCACATGTGACCGAGGAAGACCATGTATGAAATCAACGGCAATATCGTCGAACTTCCACCCCGACATCGGAAGCGGCTGTAACAACCCAACCGAACTCTTACTCTCTGCCTTCACTAACTTGGAAGCCTCACAATGGCTCATGAAGTATGTGATGCCCTTTTCATGCCCATCCAATACATCATACTCTTCATGTCGGCCGTCATCTCGGTGATGCCTGGGTGCACTGAGTACCTACTGTAGTGAGCCTCGGTCATAATGTCCTCCCGAATCCTGCCTCAAGCCGGTATGTACACCCATCCTCTAAAGCATATCAACCCATCTCTCTTTGTATACTACCCGGTCGTTCCTGCCACCAAGGCCCTGAATACAAGCTCTAGCTTGTCATCCCTCCTCTGCTCAGTCTTGATGCAATCTCGAATATCATCGGTAGTGCTCATCGCGTCCAGATACTCCTCATAAAGCTCTGAGTCATCCGAGGACACAAAGATAATCTGAATATCCTCCATCATTCGTAGCAGCTCCATAGCCATCAACTGGGACTCTGCTCCTGAAGTGGTATCCCTCCGGCACATTGCATCTGCCACCACATTCGCCTTCCCTGGGTGATAGTGTATCGTATACTCATAATCAGATAGAAATTCAACACATCACCTCTGGCGGATGTTCAACTCCTTCTGCATGTCGACATATTTTAGATTCTTGTTATCCGAAAATATTTCGCAGTATACACCATAAAGATAATGCTGCCAAATCTTCAGGGCGAACACCACTGCTCCCATCTCCAAGTCATGCACTGTTTTATTCTGCTTGTGCTTCTTCAGCTAGGGGGAGGCGTATGCAATCACATGTCCATGCTGCATCAGTACAGAACCCATCCCATGCAATGATACATCAGTGTACACCTGGAAGCCCTCATTCCCAGACAGAAGAGCGAGGATATGGGCCGATGTAAGCCGACCCTTCAATTCTTGGAAGGCTTCCTCACACTGCGGCGTCCAAACAAACGGAGTGTCCTTCTTAGTCAAAGAAGTGAGTGGAAGGGCAATCTGAGAGAATCCTTACACAAACTTCTGGTAGTGCCAGGCCAATCCCAGAAGACTTAGGACATCCGTGACCGCCTTCAAATGAGGCCAGTCTCGCACAGCCTGAATCTTCATGGGATCCACCGCCAATACTGCTCCACTGATGATGTGGCCAAAAAGACCACCTCCATCAGCCAAAACTGGCATTTACTGAACTTGGCATACAACTGATGCTCCCTGAGCATCTCTAGAGTCAAGGCCAGACGTTGTGCAAGCTCTTCCTTCGTCTTCGAATAAATGAGGATGTCATCTATTAACACAATGACAAACCTGTCAAGGTATGGCTCGAACACCCGGTTCATCAAGCTCATAAAAGTCGATGGTGCATTCATGAGCCCAAAGGGCATCACAATAAACTCGTACAGACCATATCTACTCTAAATGTCGTCTTCGAGATGTCTTCTTCCTGAATACGTAATTGATAGTACCACGACATCAAATCCAGCTTCGAGAACCATTGTGCTCCCATAAGTTGATCAAATAATTCATTGATCCTTAGCAGAGGGTAGGTGTTTCGAACTGTCAATCGATTTAGTGCACGATAGTCGATGCACAACTTGAGGGTCCCATCCTTCTTCTTCACAAACAAGACCGGAGCTCCCCAAGGCGAGGAACTTGGTCTAACGAATCCAGCCTCCACCATCTCCTTCATCTGACTCCTGAACTCCACCAGCACCTTTGGAGTCATCCGGTAGGGAGCCTTGGACACCGTCTTAGCTCCAAGCACGAACTGGATCTGGAAATCATTCTCCCGATACAGCGACAATCCTGGTAGCTTCTCTGGAAAAACATCTGCAAAGTCCCGCACCACCGATATATCGTCAACCATCTTCTTGACATTGTTAAAAGTTTACAAGTACATGTGATCCCCCATATGGGTACACCACAGCTTCCGCTACTTATTTTGTCCTCAAACTAAACTGGAGCGAGGGTGACCCAGGGTTATTGGACTTCTACTTTTTCGATCGAGGTTTTGCTCAGATACCAGTTTGTAAGACCTCTCTTATTTTGCAAAACCAACCGGGTCTTATGACTATAAGCGCCTCTTTGCGGTGATACCAACACACCCAGGGAGGTCGTCATTAAAAAATGTTGATCCTGCCGGCCTAATCGATCGCAGAAGAGTATAATAAATATAAGAGTGGATGAGTAAAATTAAACTCAATACTAGTCCACCAGAATCACATATATATAAACAATTCTCCACGATGGGAGAGTCCACAACAATGATAAAGCAAGGTACTAAAGAGGGCTACTGCCCGATACATCAAAATCTTTTCTACAAATCACTCAATCGCGGAAGCAAATCTATAATATCTACTAATGGTCGGGACTCACTGTCCCTGCTGGCTGGACTCCCGTGCTAGACTGCCCCGTCTCCATGCGCATAGACCTCTGTGGCTGCATCTCCTGGTTTGGCTCCACGATCCCCTAAAATGATTTGGTCAACGACCATTAGTCTAAAAGAGTAAGTCCTATCATCCCCTACCCCTCCCCCATGGATCCTAGGCACCAAGCGGGGAGAAGGAAAGGAAAGGTAATGAAGGTGGAGAGTAACAAAGGTAAGCAGGTGGCGACAGAACTATTCTAACATGAGCAGATAACTATAGCTAATATAAGTAAGCAAATAGTAGGTAAGTAATATGAGAATACACATGAACATAGTGAGCAAATAAAAGCACAAGAAGGTAGACTAAATAAGTAACCATGGCCTATAAAAATGCCCATACAAACCTATAGACCAAGGGGTCGTTTTGCGAGGCCTATTGTATAAATCTCATACCAATTTATATAATATGTTTCAAGGGTTATATGCAATGAATATGCTATGTCATGTAAGTATGCTATGGTATGAACATGCAAGTGCAACTCACACACCTGACTCTGTGCACACAGACCTTTAGTTCCCCCTTTTTGGAGCCTAACCTCCCACCGATCCAAAGCTCTCCGGACAATCCTGTCCGTCACAAATATCTACCGAGCCAAAGCTCCCCGGACTAACCTGTCGTCACAAAACCAACCGATCCATCGGCTCGCCGGGCTGACCTGCCCAACTCAAAAACCACCGAGCCTACCTCTCGTGAGAACTAACCTGACTCCCATAACACTGAGGAGTGTGATTGTAAGTGTAACCCTAGATTATTTCTAATTATTCTTGTAATCCATTTAGTCTTACGGTTTACGTTACCCTTGGACTGCCAAGGGCATTCCTTGTGAAGGTCTCTCGGGGGCACTAGGAACTACAATGGGCTGAAGCCCAAAGCTCCCTTTCGCAAGACACTTACTATTATTGGATATTACCCAATTTTCGATCCCTTTTAACATTATTTAGGATCTAACCCTAGTGTATTTTGACACTCTCTCGCCACCACAGGAAAGCCGATCTTTTGTCGATCTCGCGCTTCTCTTAACACTAGTCAACCCAACCCTCCCCTCATCATGAATCCTAATGAAGCTCTCTTTTTCTTTTTCACTTTACCAACATCAGTAAACCAATAACCCCATCTCCCTATGTCCATTCCACATATTAGCAAAAATTCCACAGTTTTACTAAATGCAAACCAACCTAAGCTATATGATGTACATGATAGGAGATACTCCAAATTTTCATCAAAATTCCCTAAGATAATTGATGAGGGTCTACATGACACATTTAGCCCAAATTCAGAAACTTATAATTCTTCTAATTAATTTGGCATTTAATAAATTTTCCAAAAGTTAGGCCAGAGGTAATTTTGAACATGAAGTACTAGATTTCCTTATGTTATGGCCTCCCAAAAATTATGAATGCCATATGATATCAAAATGTCAGTGAATACCAAATTTCACAGATTTTTATAAACGTAATAACCTCTAAATAACTAATTCAAAGTAAATCAAATAATTGGAGTTAAGGAAAGGGGTACAATAAATCATAGTCCAATAATTACATAAAAAAATACCAGAGTTTTAATATGATCATAAATCATCACTGACTATGTTTAATGCAATTCCAAGGTCAGTGAGCCATGTATAAAACCCATCAATTAGTTTCATTAAAGTGCACTTTGTGAAGCAACATTCTTATAAACTCATCAAAATAACATGTAATAATTTTCTAGGATTTATTATGCTCAAATGATTCAAATAATAATTTTCTCCGGAAAAGGAACATAATTTTCCAGTAAGATATAATATTTATTATCCTTTTATCAAAATATGGTGCACTAGTTCACTTAACACATGAAATACTAAGTGGAAATGCCCAAATGTTTCAAATAATTTACTAGTGCCTCTAGATGTTATTCAAATAAGCTTGTCAGAGTTTCATTTCATTCTAATACAATTAAACTGAAAGAAATTGTACCTAATCACCTAGAGGGGGGGGTGAATAGGTGACCTTAATCTTTTTAAATTTTTAGGCAGAATCACAGAATTATAAACAATTCTTCACAGCAATACAGCACAACAATCACACAATAAAGCACACACAGAGAACACATAGATTTTATAGTGGTTCCCCAAGGTCTGGGTACATGCACTTTCCCCCTTCGCCTATCTAGTAGTGTACTAGATTCGGCCCAATTTCTCCACTATTCCTCAGATCCTGAGATCTTACACTCAGAACCCCAAATAGGTTACTACAACTCAGAGTGATCCCACTCCTACAAATCAGGCACACAGCCCTACCACTCAGTCTTCACAAATACCTACACTCAGCCTACAACAAGGCCTACACTCAGAGAAAAGTATCTCATACACTCAGGCACACAGGCCCTACCACTCAGCCTTTATAATTTCAGGCTTACAACTCAGATCCCTTAGGATCCTACAAGAAATTAAAATTACAATGTATATACCCACAACTCAGAATAAGAGAGAAGAGTTGACAGGTTTCTTGATGAGTTCTTGGAAGAACTTTGCTGAGATCAACCTTCCTTGGCTTCCTTCAAAGCTTCTTGAATTTAGAACACAATATGGTTGAGTCTCTATGCAGCTGATCTTCAATCACTGCTAACTTAAGAATCAGATCTCAATCTGAAACTTTCTTCACAGCCTGGTTCAACAGCTGTCTTCTTGGAAGGAGCTCTCTCTCTCCAACTTCTTAGATCTTCACTTGAAGGTCTTCTTCTAGTTGTATTGTTCTTCACTTTGTTGATTTCCAACTCTTGTCATTTGTTGAAGGTATAAGCCTTTATATAGACTTTTTTCATGGTGACAGGCTGATCCGGTTCCTAACAACTTTCTGACATCTCTGACAATTGCAGTAGACCGGCTGGAATGGCAGCTGTCAAGTCATCCAGTCACTTCTTGAATTTTCTGTAACTGTTTGAAAGTGTCGAGACAGTCAGTCTTTAAGTGTCGACACTTATAGACTAAGTGTCGACACAAGTAGACTAAGTGTTGACACAAGCCTTCATAGTGTCGACACAACTCCTTGTGTTGTAGAATCTGCTTCTCGACACTGCTTCTTCAACATGTGTCGACACTGATCCTGTGTGTCGACACAAGTCCTTCTTCTTTGATACTTAGCTGATTTCTTGTAAGTGTCGACACAACTCCTTTGTGTCGACACATCTTCTTGTGTTGATACTTGCTAAGTGTCGACACATCTTCTTGGTGTCGACACATGCCTTATTTGTTGATTCTTTTGCTGAGTGTCGACACATCTCCTTTGTGTCGACACTTGTACTTAGACTTCATTGAAATTTGCTGAGTGTCGACACAGCCTCCTAGTGTCGACACTTTCTTCATGTGTTGAGACTTTTGCTGTGTGTCGACACATTCTTCATTATGTCGACACTTGTACTTAGACTTTGTTGAAGTTTTCTGAGTGTCGACACAGCCTCCTAGTGTCGATACTTTCTGATGTCGACAAATTTCCTCTGGGTGTCGACACTGCTTCACTGGATATTTCTTCATTGTGTGTCGACACAGCCTGTATGTGTCGACACTTTCCTTCTGGTGTCGATTCTGTATTCCTGGTGTCGACACAATTACTCCAAGTGTCGACACTGCTTCTCTGGGTGTCGACACAATTACTCCAAGTGTCGACACTGTTTCTCTGGGTGTCGACAAAAGCCTTCTTAAGTGTCGACACTTTTCTTCTAGGTGTCGACACATGGACTTAGAAACTTTTTAGCTTTCCCTGCAAATACTTAACCTGCACAACTAAACTCAAAAAACATCAAATACATTTTGATGTATATCATTGAGTAGAGTGAGGCTTCTTCAAATCAGGTACATATTTTCCAATGTACCCAACAATCTCCCCCTATTTGGAGAAGTCATAACCCTTAGTCAATGATATACACCATACATAATAAATTCACAGTATGATGTAAAACAGGATTATATAACAGGGTAAGTACATAAACATGTATAAACAAACATGTATACACAAATATCTCAGAACAATAATGTAATAAATTTAAAACCTATCACATTGTTCTAAGAACTTTAACATTTTCATTATTCAAAAGTTTACAGAAAGTTGAATTCAACTGATTACACATAGTAAACTTAAGAAAAATTTCTATCCTATTGCTGCTCAGACTCTTTGATCACAATGCCCTTTCCTGATTGTATCTTTGCTTGGACTGGGGCTTCAGCATCTTCAGCAGCAGCAGGCTTCTTCCCTTTAAGATCCTTCTTTTTCTACTCTTCAGCCTTGATCTTTTGCCTTTCAAAGTAATGATAAGGCTTTGGAAAGTACTTGCTAGGCTCCTGTGCAGTAGGAGGTAGCTTTCCCATCTTAGCCTTTCTTCTATACTGCACAATGACCTCTTGCCTACTCTCATGCTTCCTCCACTCCAGTTCAGAATACCACTTGTTTCTATCCTGGATATTGTCCTTGGCAGCCTTCCATGCAGTCAAGATGATATTCCTGGAAGTGGGGCTCCATTGTTCAAAATCAGGCTTAAATTCAGCTTGCTCTCTGAACCTTTTCTTAGATAATTGTGCTTCTTGTTCTTTTAGCAAAACCTCTTGTTCTTTCAGTATAGCCTCTGATACTGGCTGAACTACTTTTTCTATGATGACATTTTGATTTCCTTCAGGAAGACTATACATGGACTGTATCTCTTGATGTATCATATCAAAGTCTGGTGGAGGGTATATTACTTGAGCCACTTCAGCTTGCTCCCCTCCAAGATATGCAGGATTTATTCCAGACTCTGCAACATTGTCATCACATAATGGAGGATATCCAAGGGTGGCTGTGATGGAATTTGAAATCCACTTTGCTTGATCAGAGCCTGCTTTGACTAACACCCTCTCCCCCTTTATGACTTCTCTTTCAATGTGATCCCTTAGATCATCTTTCTGGAATCTTATCTGGGCATTCAGATAGTTTACTCCATACTTGTAGAAAGATTTCAACCTTTGGAGCTTTTCAGTTATGAGCTTCTGTGAATCCTGAAGTGCAGAAGTAACAGCAGTGATACTTTCTTGTAATGCTTTATCAAATTCTGCCTTGGCTGTAGTCATGGTTGTAGTCTGACCAGTAGCTATATTCTTCATTTCTGTTACTATTGCATTATGTGAAGCTGTCAAATTATCATTCATTCTCAGCTGATTCTCCAGGACATAGCCTTGCTTTACTGCAATATCATCTACTTGTGTTTTGATCTTTTCCTGATAAGTGGCCAGATAGACTACTGCATTTCCTCCCTTATGAAAGCAGTCAGTCATTTCTTTCTTATTCAGATTCATTTCAAATCTGATGGACTTAATGTCTTGGGCCAGATCAAATTGCAATGACTTATTCCCCTCATCCATATAATATTGCAAAGCCTGTCTTTGCTCATCCATCTTTATCTGTAATGCAACCATCAGAGAACTGAAATCTGTAGATGAGGCTGGCTGTGGTGCAGGCTGTGGTGCAATTGTGTGTAAAGCTTTCTTATAATTCTGGCTCCTTTTCTTAAAGACTTGGAATTTCCTCTTCTTGGCTCTTGCAGCCTCTTCATCCTCTGATGCATATGTGCTATCAATATTCACTCTGTCCTTAGGACTTGGAGGTAACTCCTTCTCAGTCCTTTGTAGCCCTTCAGCATCTTTTGGCATCTCAGTCTCCTTCCTTGCAGTTTCCTCAACAATATCCACATGCTCCCCCTCAACATGGGCCTTCTCCCCCTCAGCAGCTGCTTTCTCTTTCTCAAAATATGTTTGTAGAAGATTTGGGAATAGCTCTTCTAGGGTAAATTCCTGTTGAGGATGGGGTAGAGAATCTCTTATCTCATCAACCAATTGATTAGCAACAGATGTGTCCTCCATGACAACATCTTGGGGTTGGCTATGTGTCTGTGTTTGCTGATTAACATGAGGTAATGAATCAGTCAAAACATCATCCTCAATAGGGAAGTCTAATTTATTAATTTCAGTTATTACCTCAAGTATGGTCTGAGTAGCTTGTTCACTCTCTAGTGGAATTGGCTCATCCACCAGTAGAGGCTCCCCCTGGATGGAATCCAGGTTAATTGGGCTAGCTTGTGGTAGCTCCCCCTGCCTTGGTGCATCTTCTTGTCCTGCTGGAGATTGTCCAGCATTTCCACTGTCTTCTTCATCAGGAGTGAACTCTACTTGCTCTTCAGAACTGCTTGAGGATTCTTGAGCCACTAGGGCTGTCTTCTTCTTCTTCTTCAGGGGTGTGTCCTTTACTGGAGTTGGCATATCCTTGGTCAATACTCTGTCCCACCTAGAGAATATTCTCATATCCATCTTCCTCATGTGGTTAATCTTTGAACCTGCAGCTTGGTTCATTACTTCAGGTATACTGTCAGCTAGGTAAAGACTTAGTATTCTACCCAGATTTGGCTTCTTCATACTCTCTTTAACCTTATCAAACATAACTGTAGCCCAATTAGTATGTAGTTTGAATATTATCCTTGTCATGAGACTAAACATGTGAGCTGAGATTCTGTCGTGGCCTCCAGGCTTGCTCAGGATGACTTTGCCCACAATCTCAGATAGAAATTTGCCTTGCATATTCATTCCCTTTCTGTTAAAAACAGATCCAATTTTCATTTTGGAGTCCAGTCCACACCATGTTAATGCTTCTCTAGTCTTAGAAGCAGAAACATCTTCTTCCACCTTAGTCCTTGGTAGTTGTAGTACCTTTCTCAGACTCTTAGGAGAGACCTTCACCTTTGCCGCATGAACTCTTGACTTAATCTTGAGTCCTGATTCATCTAGTTTTGCTGCATTCAGAACCTCAAGGACTTCCTTCTTCCAGATCTTGATCGGTTCTGATACAAGAAATTCTAACTCAGTCTCTTCTATTAGGGTTATCACGCCTTTGATCTCAGGTTCCGCGTCATCAAATGCGTGTCGCACGAGTTCATATCCTTCATTCACATTCTCTTCTAGCTTGGGCGCCATTAGGGTTTGAAGAAATATGAATTGAGAGAAGAGAGGTGTCGACTCACAAGTTTGATCTCGAAACTTTGGTGAGCGTGTCGACAGACAATGGCGAAAACCTATTTATACCTTTCTAGAGTCGAAGATGAAAGGGCGCGTCAAAATACTCAAATTGTGTGGACACTGTTGAAAAGTGTCGACACTTACTTATAATGTCTCGACAACTATGTGTCGACACAAGTATAGTCGACAGAATATATGTGTCGACACTTGTTTATGTGTCGACACCACTTAGCCCGACACTTAGTCGAGACTTTACTAGACTAATTCTAAGGAAAGCCTAAGTGTCGACACCACCTTGGAGGTGTCGACACCTACTCTGCATGTGTCGACACAAATTCTCTGAAGTGTCGACACAGACTTCTTAGATGTATCGACACCATTTCTATGAAATGTCGACACCACTTCTATGTGTCGACACAGACAACTCTGTGTGTCGACACCTTTTTACTTAGACAATTTTTGTAAACTGTTCTAAGTTTAACATACCTAATTCAATTTTAAACCTTTTGAATTTGGTTTCATCTAAGGGCTTAGTATACATGTCAGCTAGCTGATTATCTGTATTAACATACTCTAGTGAAATATCTCCTTTTTCCACATGTTCACTTAGAAAATGGTATTTTATTTCTATGTGCTTAGTCCTACTATGAGAGACAGGATTGTTTGCAATAGAAATGGCACTTGTAGAATCACAAAATAGAGGTGTTCTACTTACTTGTATACCATAATATTCAAGCTGATGTTGTATCCATAGAAGTTGAGCACAACAACTTCCTGCAGCCACGTACTCTGATTCTGCTGTGGAGATAGCCACACTTATTTGTTTCTTGCTACTCCATGAAATCAGTCTTCCACCTAGGAATTGACAGGTACCAGTTGTATTTTTCCTATCTTCCTTGCAGCCTGCAAAATCTGCATCTAAATAACCTGTCAGTTCAAAATCTCCATTCTTAGGGTACCAAAGGCCTAGATAAGGAGTGCCCTTAAGATATCTCAGAATTCTTTTGACTGCTGTCAAATGAGATTCTTTAGGTCAAGCTTGGTATCTAGCACAGACACATGTAGCATACATGATATCTGGTCTACTAGCAGTCAAATATAGTAGGGAGCCAACTATCCCTCTATACAAAGTCTCATCTACAGGTTTCCCTGCATCATCTTTGCTAAGAGACAAACTTGACCCCATAGGAGTTTTCATGGTACTGGATGATTCCATACCATACTTCCTTATCAATTCTAGGGTGAACTTAGACTGGTATATGGATAAATCATCCTCAGTCTGTCTAACTTGGAGACCAAAGAAGAACTTAAGTTCCCCCCATACTGCTCATTTCAAATTGTCCTTGCATAAGTTTTGTAAACTTTTTGCAAATACTACTTTCAGTAGACCCAAATATGATGTCATCTACATATATTTGGACTAGAATGATCTTGCCTCTGGATTCCCTAAGGAATAGAGTCTTGTCTATTTTCCCCCTTATGAATTTATTCTCAATGAGGAAATTAGACAGGGTTTCATACCAATCCCTAGGGGCTTGTTTTAACCCATACAAAGCCTTCCTAAGTCTATAAACATAATTAGATTTAGTTGAATCAACAAAACCTGATGGCTGTTCCACATAGACTTCTTCCTTCAGATTTCCATTCAGAAAAGCTGACTTAACATCCATTTGGTATACTTTAAACCCTTGATAGGTTGCATAGGCCAAGAACATCCTTATTGCCTCCAGTCTGGCTACTGGAGCAAAGGTTTGATCAAAGTCAATACCTTCTTCCTGCCTATATCCCTTAGCAACCAGTCTAGCTTTGTTCTTTATAATCACTCCATGTTCATCCATCTTGTTCCTAAAGATCCACTTAGTTCCAATTATGTTGTGCTCTTTTGGTTTAGGAACAAGCTCCCAGACTTTGAATCTTTTGAACTAGTTCAGCTCCTCTTGCATTGCCTCAATCCTATGAGGGTCTAGGATAGCTTCTTCAAATTTCTTTGGCTCAACTTGGGATAGAAAGCTGGAGTAGAGTACTGAACTTAGATTTCTGCTCCTTGTTTGTATCCCTTGTCTGAGATCACCAATAATTTGATTGGCTGGATGATCTTTTAGATGCCTATTAGCTGGAGGCAGTCTGTCTTCAGGTTGTACTCCTTCAGCTTCTTCAACTTGCTGCACCCCTTGGTCTTCTTCTGCATCAGGTGCATCTTGTACTCCCCCTGGACAGCAGCCACTATCATCCACATGCTGATTTGTAGTAGAACCTTCTTCAATAGTGAGCTTGTCCATCTTCTCAGTCACACCTGTAGAGCTGCAAATACTTCTAGACAATTCATTGTTAATGAGTCTAGCTTCATCAAACACTACATGTACAGACTCTTCTACAACTTGAGTAGTCAAGTTGTAGACCCTTTAAGCCTTACTGTTGTTGATGTACCCAATAAAGATCCCCTCTTCGGATTTGGCAGCAAACTTGGTCAAGTAAGACTTACCATTGTTAAGTATATATCATTTACAACCAAAGATCCTGAAATAGGATAGATTTGGTTTTATGCCTTTCACAATCTCATAGGGGGTCTTATTGTGACTTTTGGTGATAGTAGCCATATTAATTACATGACATGCAGTGTTTACTGCCTCAGCCCAGAAATATTCTGGAAGAGATGTGTCACTTAATAAGGTTCTACTAGCCTCTATCAAGGTTCTATTTTTCCTTTCAGCAATGCCATTTTGCTGAGGTGTTCTTGGTGAAGAAAATTCCTGAAATATCCCAAATTCATCACATAGCTTTGTCATACTATCAGACTGGAATTCAGTACCATGGTCACTTCTTATTTTGACCACTGTACTGTCTAACTCATTCTGAATTTGTTTGACAAAACTATAAAAGATAGTAGGAGTTTCAGATTTCTGTCTAAGGAAGAACACCCAGGAAAATCTTGAGTAGTCATCTACAACTACAAATGTGTAGACCTTCCTACCTAGGCTGTGAACTGGCATAGGACAAAAAAGATCCATATGCAAAGGTATAAGCACCTCACAGCATCTTTGTTCTGAATGCTTTTAAAGGTGGATCTAGTCTGCTTGCCCTTTTGACAAGCTGAGCATATCCCATCTTTAATACACTTAACCTGAGGACCATTTCTCACTAACTCTTTGCTATAGAGTTGGCCAATTGTCTTGTAGTTAAGATGGGCTAGCCTCTTGTGCCATTTGACACAATGAGAGACTTTCTCATCAGCTACAAGACACACAGGAGAAACATTGTTCTCACACATAATGTCTAGACAATAGACATTTCTCTTCCTATAACCAGTCAGAATGATCTTTTGATCATTTGATCTCCTGATATGACAACCATCTTTGACAAATGAGATGTCATATCCTAAATCACTCAGCTGACTTATACTAATGAGGTTGTGTATCAAACCTTTAACATAAGCCACTTGAGTAATTGTTATAAGGTTACTAGAAATGTTACCAAAACCTTTGATGATTCCTTTTTCTAAACCACCAATGGTGACTTTAGGACCATCCTTGATTGGTGTGTAGTCCTTTAGCAATCCCCTAGTTCCAGTCATGTACCTGGAACATCCACTGTCCAAGTACCATATTTGGGTGTGGTCACTTGGACTCACCTGCAAAACAGATTAGTTAACCTTAGAACCCAAAGAATTCTTGGGTCCTTGGTGCTGGTTAGTTTGCCTCTTAACAAAAATACCTGTAGATTTTCTAGCAGGCAGATTGCTACTCACCTTGGCACTTGAATTGTGCCAACAGTCTATAGTAAAGTGGCACATCTTGCCACAACACCAGCACTCAAATCTGTTGTACCTTTGCTTAGGTACAACCCTGGCTGTTCTATCTACAACAGGCTTGTTGAGTACTGGGGCTTTGCCCTTAGACATGAACTTTACAGTCCTAGCAGGTTTAGTAAACCCCAATCCAGTTTTACCCTTTTGAGAAATGAACTCATCTATCAAAGGTAGAACAGACTTTGGTTTAGAAAACCTTACTACTATATCTCTCTCCTTCTGAAGACTAATCTCCAGATTTCTGATTTAATCATTCTTGAATGTAATTGTCCCTATCTGAATAACAGTAATGTTCTTCAGCCTGGCTATTTCATTTAGTTTCTGATCAAGCAACTTATCAAAATCTGTTGCAGCCACTTTGAGACTTGCAATCTCCTTAGCCTGAATCTTGGCCAAGGATTTGCTTTTCTTTAAAGCTTGCAACACTACTCTATATTCATCAATCAATTGATGAATATCTCCTTCAGATTCAGATCCACTCTCATCACTTAATGCTGATGAATCTGATTCTGATCCAGTACAAGAAATTGAACTAACAGAACAATTTTGTACCTAACTTGGTCCAGGCTGATCCTGGATTTTGTCTCCTTCTGATAAGGCCATCAGTCTCTGGCACTGATTGTCCTCTTGCTCATATATTGAGTTCATTAATTGGATGAACTCATCTTCTTCTTCTTCAGCAAACAGTCCAATGTAAGCTTCAGCTTCTGAATCAGTTTCTGAAGAAGTCATATCTGACAGACTTTTGTCCTTCTTAGCAACAAAGGACCTTTTCTTTTTTCCCTTGATCTGAGTGTTCTTCTTATCAGTTAACTCTTTCCTTTTCTCTGGACAGTCAGCAACAACATGTCCTTGTCTGTTATAACAATAACAAACTATCTTTGAAGATGTAGTTTTACTTGACTTGGGCTTTCTCCTGTCATTCTTTGATGACTTCTGTGAAGTGGATGGCTTAGACCTCCACTGTTTCTTCTTTAGAAACTTCTGAAAATGTCTTGTGAAAGCTGCAAAGTCCTCATCACTCTCACTGCTTTCAGAATTCTTTCTTTCGGACTCATCTGTCTCAGTCTTAGCAACTTTTGGAGGTGGAGATGGAGACTTACTTTTATATTTCCTAGTGGCTTCTGTCTTGAAAGCCATAGCTCTTTCTTTGTGCTCAATTCTTGTAGTCTTTTCTTCCTCCTTCCTAGCCATTAGCTGCATTTCATAGGATAACATCTTTCCAAACAATGTTGGAGGAGGAATATCTGCTAACTTGGTCATTTCCCTTATGGCACAAATCTTAGTGTCCCAGTCTTTAGTTAGGGATCTCAAGAACTTATCATTCAGCTCATAATTGCTGAATTCTCTTCCATAAGACATCAACTCATTGACAATCCTATAGAATTTCTTTTAGCACTCAGTTATGCTATCAGACCTTCCTTGTCTGAAGCTCTCATACTCTTGGTTTAATAAAGACTTTCTGTCCTGTCTAACTTCTTCAGAGCCCTCCATGTACACTATCAGTGTGTCCCACATTTCCTTTGATGTTTTACAGTGTATCAAATTCTGGAATGTGGCATCATCTATTGCACTCACAATAATATTCTGGGCCCTCTTGTCCATAGTGGCCAGAATAATCTCATCCTTGGTCATTTCAGAATAGTCTTTTGGAGTTCTCTGATTTGCATCCAACACAAATACCTTAATTGGCGCATATGGCCCTTCTTTAATAGTAATATAGATTCTGGGGTCAGAGGCTTCCATAAATAGTTTAACCCTTCTTTCTAGATGCCAAAAATCTCCTTTCTACAAATTGACAACTTCATGGATCCAAGTTCTTTGTGATTCTCTGTTGAACCCATTTTCTTGATTTTCTTGATTATACTGAATCTGCCAACAGGATCTTTTACTCAGACAGTTATGTCCTTTTTGAGCTACCTCCCTCTGATACCACTTGAAAGAAATTATACCTAATCACCTAGAGAGGATGGGGGGGTGAATAGGTGACCTTAACCTTTTTAAATTTTTAGGCAGAATCACAGAATTATAAACAATTCTTCACAGCAATACAGCACAACAATCACACAATAAAGCACACATAGAGAACACACAGATTTTATAGTGGTTCCCCAAGGTCTGGGTACATCCACTTTCCCCCTTCGCCTATCTAGTAGTGTACTAGATTCAGCCCAACTTCTCAACTATTCCTCAGATCCTCAGATCTTACACTCAGAACCCCAAATAGGTTCCTACAGCTCAGAGTGATCCCACTCCTACAACTCAGGCACACATCGCTACCACTCAGTCTTCACAAAGACCTACACTCAGCCTTCAACAAGGCCTACACTCGGAGAAAAGTATCTCCTACACTCAGACACATAGGCCCTACCACTCAGCCTTTATAATTTCAGGCTTACAACTCAGATCCCTTAGGATCCTACAAGAAATTAAAATTACAATATATATACCCACAACTCAGAATAAGAGAGAAGAGTTGACAGGTTTCTTGATGAGTTCTTGGAAGAACTTTGCTGAGATTAACCTTCCTTGGCTTCCTTCAAACCTTCTTGAATTTAGAACACAATAGGGTTGAGTCTCTATGCAGCTGATCTTCAATCACTGCTAACTTAAGAATCAGATCTCAATCTAAAACTTTCTTCACAGCCTGGTTCAACAGCTGTCTTCTTGGAAGGAGCTCTCTCTCTCCAACTTCTTAGATCTTCACTTGAAGGTCTTCTTCTAGTTGTATTGTTCTTCATTTTGTTGATTTCCAACTCTTGTCATCTGTTGAAGGTATAAGCCTTTATATAGACTTTCTTCATGGTGACCGGCTGATCCGGTTCCTAACAACTTTCTGACAGCTCTGACAATTGGAGTAGACTGGCTGGAATGGCAGCTGTCAAGTCATCCAGTCACTTCTTGAATTTTCTGTAACTGTCTGAAAGTGTCGCGACATTTAGTCTTTAAGTGTCGACACTTATAGACTAAGTGTCGACACAAGTAGACTAAGTGTCGACACAAGCCTTCATAGTGTCGACACAACTCCTTGTGTTGTAGAATCTGCTTCTCGACACTACTTCTTCAACATGTGTCGACACTGATCCTGTGTGTCGACACAAGTCCTTCTTCTTTGATACTTAGCTGATTTCTTGTAAGTGTCCACACAACTCCTTTGTGTCGACACATCTTCTTGTGTTGATACTTGCTAAGTGTTGACACATCTTCTTGGTGTCGACACATGCCTTCTGTGTTGATTCTTTTGCTGAGTGTCGACACATCTCCTTTGTGTCGACACTTGTACTTAGACTTCATTGAAATTTGCTGAGTGTCGACACAGCCTCCTAGTGTCGACAGTTTCTTCATGTGTTGAGACTTTTGCTGTGTGTCGACACATTCTTCATTATGTCGACACTTGTACTTAGACTTTGTTGAAGTTTTCTGAGTGTCGACACAGCCTCCTAGTGTCGACACTTTCTGATGTCGACAAAGTTCCTCTGGGTGTCGACACTGCTTCTAAGTGTCAACACTGCTTCACTGGACATTTCTTCATTGTATGTCGACACAGCCTGTATGTGTCGACACTTTCCTTCTGGTGTCGACTGTGCATTCCTGGTGTCGACACAATTACTCCAAGTGTCGAAACTTCTTCTTTGGGTGTCGATACAATTACTCCAATTGTCGACACTGCTTCTCTGGGTGTCGACACAAGCCTTCTTAAGTGTCAACACTTTTCTTCTGGGTGTCGACACATGGACTTAGAAACTTTTCAGCTTTCCCTGCAAATACTTAACCTGCACAACTAAACTCAAAACACATCAAATATATTTTGATGTGTATCATTGAGTAGGGTGAGGCTTCTTCAAATCAGGTACATATTTTCCAATGTACCCAACATAAACCATAATTATTTCAAAATTATCAACAGGGGCAAGGTGGAGGTTATACCTACAAGTATGAGCTACTATTTCCTAAACATCCTATAATAAATCTTAGAGGTCAATAGCACTATAAAGTTACTTCTACCAAAATCCCATGAAGAACAAGATCATATGACCCTCTTATATTTTCATAAAAGGTATATGCCTAAACTCTCCCTATTTGGTTTAAGTTGTGTGCCTAAGTATAAGTGTCACCAAATTCCTTCCTAGGTCATTTCACCACACTAAGATCACGGGGACTAAACATCATGCCCATGCAAGGACATATCACCCCATGTCCTTCACAAACCCCCAATGTTCAACCTTAGGGTTTGAACTAGGGTTTTAGGGCAAATCCACCCTAATCCACCCCAAACTCCATGTGAGAGTGTTTGTTGTCATAACAAGTCAGTGTCCCAAGTTTCAACCTATGTTGAGGGGATTTGGTCACTCAACACCTCAAGGGACAATTTAACCTAATTAACTTGTTTTGGCCTAAGCTATGGTTTACCAAATTCCAATCCAATTCATCTCCAAATGGAATGAAACTTTATATAGAGTGCTATATTGACCCAAAGAACCACGTACCAAAATTTGGGAGGGTTTTCATGGTCATTAGGCCCTTTAATTAATTCAGTAATGGATTATTAACTTTCTACAAAAACTTTAGGAAAATATGTTCCAAAAATTCCCATTTTTGGATATGATTTAGGTATAGACAAGAGTGATCCCCATCTCAAATTTCAAGTTATTTGGATGTCTAGATTGAAGGGGCACTCAAAATAATCTCTAACCTAGCCTTGGTAAAAACCTCACCAAAATGAGTGATGTGGTCTGACCTGAACTGCAAATTGGTTCAAACTAATTTTATAATAAACTAGACTCATAGGGCTATAACTTCCATGTAGACCACTTTTACTGTATGTGTAATGCCCCGAAACACAAGAGAGCGACGGGAGGCATTTTGAACCAAGTTTGGAACTTGGTAGGGGTCACAGGGTCTGGGACACAGGCGTGTCCCAAGGGCGTATCGGGCTCGGGTCGACGATCTGGCCGAGAAGTCGATGAATTTGGAGTCGACGATCGTCAAGCAGCGAACACAGCCTGAGACACGGGCGTGTCCCAGGCCGTGTCCTTCTCGGGGTGAAGGTAGAGCTGTGTCGTGGAAGACACATGGTGTTAGCACACGGGCATGTTCGGGTAGACACGGGCGTGTCAGTTTTGACACGGCCATGTCCCTTGCGTGATGTTTTTGATACTGTGTCAATGGAGGAACACGGCACGCTACACGGCCGTGTACTGGCTGACACGGGCGTGTCAAGAATGACACGGGTGTTTCGAGAGCTCATGTTCTTTTCGGGATGCGTCGGTTTCGGCGGCAAATGAGGAACATGGACCGGGACACGGGCGTGTCACAAGCCTTGTTCAGTCCAGATTTTGGATTTCAACTGCGAATCGTGGCCGTCTGTTTCCTTATTTTGGGATATAATAGCTTGGGGTTGCTCTTGCTAGGTTATATCCAGGTATAGTATTTTGAATCCTTCATTTCATCCAAATACTCTCTTTCTAAAGTTCTAGAGAGAGGGGAGAGCAAGGAAGAAGAAGGAAGGAAGATCCGGCCACCGACGGAGCTTCGGAGCCCCGAATCGTGAGCCGACTTCGGATCTACGGAGGCGAGAACATTGCGGTGCTTTTCATCTGCATAGATTTCCATGGCGCCAAAGAGGAATGCTAGGGTAATGATTCTCATCCTAGGACATGTGAAGTCCTCTTTTCTTTACATAGGAAGCCCGCTCTCGCGAGTTTGCGTTGAGTTCGAGGCGTTCCTTCAGGTAGACATGAATAGTCCCCGTTGTTTAGCATGTAGAGTCCGTAATCGAGAAACGAACATAGGCATGATGTGTGAAGCCTACCTGGACAAGTTGGTCTGGATCGGTGATGTTTCATTGCATGAATGGCCGGAGAAGACTCCGTGCAGATGTTTGTTTTTTGGGTTTTCTACGCAGTAGATTGCAATAGGGAGCCTTGGGGACTAACCCCAAGTTGCACCCGAACAAATGGGCAGATGCGTGATTCTACCAACATGGTGGCCTGGGAGTCAACTTGCACATAATTAGGTTATGTGAAGTGTGTGATCGGATTGGGACTCGGGGAAGTTTGACCTGCGCCCATGTCTTAAGGTGATAGGGCGGTGTGAGCAACGGGTTAAGCGGAACCGTACCCTCTCTATGTCGTTTGGTTAAAGCGACCTAAAGGTACTTGGTACTTGCCATTGGCATAGATAGAGGGTCATAGGCATTGGCCAGAAAGACCATAATGCTCACGAGTTATTGCATCTCACGGGGTGGTGGTGAGTCAGCGGACTTTGACCGTGTTCACCGTGAATGTGCCATGAGAGCATGGGGTGTGTGGCCATGCGTGCCCACACCTGTGATGAAGTGTTTTTATACTAAAATGCTTGGTTATGCTAACAAAGTGCAGGGAAGGATCATCGCCGCCCCGAGTTTGGGGGCGGGATCATTATAATTTGGCCAGCATAGCTGACAATTGCTTTTGTTTGCCACCGTGCGGTGGATTATTGCTTGCAGGTGCTGCAGAGCCAAGTGGTAAATAGCATACAAAAAGCCCTTGTTTCTGAGACGGCCCTCGAAGTCCTATATTGAATGTTTACTTGTATTATTCATGTGTGACCGGCCTGCGTGCCGAGGTTTGGAAAACACTGTAATTTGAGTAAACTAATTTAAGACCTTAAGTCCATGTACTTATGTATTATACGTTATTCCCGTTGGGTTTTGTAGTGGACATTCATGCTGTTGGCTGGGTTCTATTTTATTGCAACTATTAAATTACTTCCGCTACAATGCACTCTGTGTAGGACGTTGATTCTTAGTTGGATGGTTTCCATTGAGTAACCTCCCGGTCTGTCTGTGGTATACGGTGTCGGGCCCCGACCGGACCTACTGCTATATGCTATGCGACAGATAGGAGGTGTTATAATTTGGTCTCAAACTACTGGTTTCGGTCAACTTAAATGAATTCGTGGGCGAATTCTTTAAGGGGTGGTGAGCATATGTGTGTGCGTCATCGTTATAACATAAAAGAACCCATGAATGTCCACTTAGGAATGAAAATACACGTGTTTGAGGAACCTGCGTGTCCCTCTAATTGCTTTTTGAAAATTTGTTTGGTCACTTAACGGTGTTTTGTACAACTATAGGTGACCAGAAGTGGTGCAGGGCCGTCAGAACGCCCGGTTTCTGAGGCTAGCAGCGCACCGAATGATGTACCTGCAACACCTCCCTCGGCTGAAACCATATGATTGGTGGCCGAAGCAGTGTTTGACATGATCAACGCTCAGCCTGGAATGCAAATACAGCAGCACGCTCCTATGATGGAGCAGGTGCCGCTTCAAACGGATGAACCAAGAAGGGTGGAGCAGGTGGTGGTGGAGCTTTTGGTTCCTAGGAGAGCAACCGAAAGGCAGCTCAAACATGTTATGGGCTTCAATCCTCCGGTGTTCTTGGGGACGGGAACCCCATCCCAAGTTGAAGACTTGCTCTCCCGAGTGAAGAGAGTCTTGACAGCGACGGAAACAGAGGAGTGGCAAATGACCACTATAACTACATTCCTATTGGATGGAGATGTTGGGCTGTGGTGGGAAGGTTTGGAGCTACATCACTTGAGGGGAAAGCAACTTACAGATGTCTCGATGGAAGAGTTCTCGAGACTGTTCTTGGCAAGGTACCTTCCCTCAGCTCAGAGGATAGCATTGGAGAATGAGTTCCAGAAGTTGACACAAGGAGAGAGTAGCGTAGATGAGTATCTCCATGAATTTACTCGGTTGGGTCGGTACGCTTGCTTTACGTTCGCGGATGAGGAGCGTAGGACAAACCGATTCCATGCAGGTTTGAGAGATGACTTGAGGCTACTACTCTCGGGGCCTATGACACAGGGCTTCTTGATCCTAGTCAATACGACTTGGTCATTGGAAAAGGATTTGAAGATGTACAAGCGAAGAAAAACTCTGGTGATAAGAAGACTGAGTTCAAGTTACCGGCTAACTCAAAGCCTGCGTACCGAAGGTGATCTAAGAAGGCTAGGACATCGGGTCCAGGCCCTTCTTCTGGTGCTTCTGTGGCGACTATGGGTCGGACCCCGTGCGCATGCTTTACTTGTGGAATGCTGGGACACTTTGCCTGGTACTGCTGGAGCGGACGTCCAAAGTCCGAGAGGAAGCCGGGAGCAACATATGAGGAAAAGGGCAAGGCGGTGGAGTCAACCACATCCCATTATGCTCTGGCTCAACCTAGAGTCTACAATCATGGCCAGCAGGAGGCCATTAAGCAAGCGGATGTGGTGACAGGTACGGTTTAAATTTATAGCAAGTTAATTTTTAAATACTTGTTATGCTCGTGTTACCTTACCACTATTTGTATAGGATTTGTTTTGATTTGTGAGAATCCGGCGAGAGCACTCTTTGATATGGGAGCTTCACACTCCTTTTTGTCCGAAGGATTCATATCACGCATTAGAGTACCTTCTTCGATGGCGAAGGACAAACTGGATGTGTTGTTGCCGAATGGGTGTTCGATGAGCGCAGATAGAATCTATGGCGTAAAGTTTCGTATTGGGAATTAGGAGTTCCATTTGCAAGCATCTTTATTGCCGCTAGTGGAAATCGACGTGATATTTGGCATGGATTGGCTCTCGGAGCAGGAAGCCTATATTGATTCCAGTCATAAGGAGGTTAAGTTGGGGATAGGTTGTGGGTCGACCTTTAAGGGCTTGAAAGGATCGAGCAATACATTGATGTCTGCTCCTCAGGTGGTGAAGGCGGTTCTTGCTGGAGCAGAGTTGTTCTTCACGCTAGTGGAGGTTGCAAAGCCTAAGCCTACGTTGGACAGTATTTCAGTGGTATCCGAGTACCCTGATGTGTTCCCTGGCGATCTTCCTGGAGCCCCACCTCAACGGGAGATTGAGTTCACCATCGAGCTAGTGCCAGGTGTAAAACCTGTGTCACGTTCACCGTATCGGCTAACGCCTAAGGAAATGGCGGAGCTGAAGGTGCAACTTCAAGAGTTGTTGGAGCAGAGGTATATGCGTACAAGTTTTTCGCCTTGGAGAGCATTGGTCCTTTTTATAAAGAAGATGGACAGAAGCTTGAGACTTTGTATTGATTAATGAGAACTGAACAAGCTAACGGAGAAGAACAAGTACCCGATCCCAAAGATTGATGATCGCTTTGATCAGTTAGCCGGGTCATCAGTGTACTGGAAATTGGACCATAAGTCCTGGTATTATCAGCTGAAGATAAGGGAGAGTGATATCCCCAAGACAGCTTTTAGTATGAGATACAGGACTTACGAGTTTGCGGTCATGCTGTTTGGGCTGACAAATGCACCGTCAGTGTTCATGGATTTGATGAACAGGACTTTCAGGGAGTACCTAGACCACTTTGTGATCGTCTTCATCGATGACATATTGGTGTACTCGTAGAGTGAGGAGGATCACTTTAAGCATCTGTATTTGGTGCTGGAGACAATTAGGAGGAATCAATTGTACTTCAAGTACTCCAAATGCGAGTTTTGGTTGTCCTTAGTAGCGTTCCTTGGTCACATAGTCAGTGTAGAGGGAATTGCGGTGGATCCAGCGAAGATTGTTGCGATACGAGAGTGGCCTATGTTGTCTACTGTAGAGGAAGTCCGGAGTTTTCTAGGGCTTGCCGGCTATTGCAGGCACTTCGTGGAGAACTTCTCGCGGATAGCGTTACCTTTCACGACTCTGATGAGGAAGGAGCAGAAGGTTGTTTGGACGCCGGAGTGCGCTCGAGCTTTTGAAGAGCTGAAGAGTCGGTTGACCACGGCGCCTGTGCTGAGTTCGCCGAGTGGGACCAAAGGATTTGAGATTTATAGCGATTCTTGGGCAGTGGATTGGGTTTTTTCCTACTCCAGCATGGAAGTGTGATAGCGTATGGCTCACGACAGCTGAAAGTGCATGAGAGGAATTATCCGGTCCATGACTTGGAGTTAGTGGCCGTGATTTTTTCCTTGAAGCTGTGGAGGCACTACTTGTACGGGGTAAAGGTCGATGTCTATACCGACCACAAGAGCCTGAAATATTTGTTGGATCAGAAAGATCTAAACATGCGACAGCGGAGATGGATGGAGTTCCTGGGGGACTACACGTTCAAAATTCATAATGTGTCTGGGAAAGGCAATGCAATTGCGGATGCGTTGAGTCGCAGGGCCCCATCTCAAGCCAATTGGCTGTCGGTCCATGACGAGCGGTTGGTTCGGGAGTTTGAGGCGTTGGAGATCTCTTGCATAGACAAGTAGACAAGTGCCGAAGTGCTACTAAACTGGACGGAAGTTTAGTGTGACCTGCCTGATCGGATTCAGTAGGCTTTGGATATGGATGGTCGCATGAAGCAAATCATGGTTGATGCTTTGGATGAGTCAAATTCCCAATTCGTTGTTGAGGATGGATTGTTATGGAAAGACGGTCGTCTGTGCGTCACAAACGTGGGTAATTTGCAGGTGGAATTATTGTACGAGGCGCATCATACCAAGTACTCGATTCACCCGGGGAGCACGAAGATGTACCGTGATGTGAAGAAATTGTTCTGGTGGCCAGGACTTAAGAAGGATGTGGCACTGTACGTGGAGAAGAGTCAAACATGAGCCTTGGCGAAGGCGGAGTGCTAAAAGCCTGGAGGATTCTTGAAGTCCTTGCCTATTCCGGAGTGGAAGTTCGACGACATTACTATGGACTTTGTGCATCGTTTTCCAAGGTCGTGGAAGGGTAACGACAGCATCTGGGTGGTCGTAGATCGTTTGACGAAGGTGTCGCACTTAATTCCGCATAGGAACGACGATTATGTGGAGAAATTGGCAAAGTTATATGTGGATAACATAGTACGGCTTCACGGTGTGCCCCGCAGCATCGTGAGTGATAGAGATGGGAGGTTCACGTCCAATGATTGGTAGCTGGTGCAGCAGATGTTGGGAACAAAGTTTAGTTTCAGCACAGCCTTCATCCGCAGATGGATGGTCAGACCGAGATGGTCAATAGGACAATGGAATACATGCTTCTCATGTGCATCTTGGACTTTGGGAAGCAGTGGGAAGACCACCTATACTTGGTGGAATTTGCTTACAACAATAGCTACCAAGCGACCATTCAAATGGCGCCCTCCGAGGCCTTTATGGTAGGAGATGTCGCACGCCGTTGTCTTGGTTGGAAACGGGTGACTCAAAGTTATACAAGCGGCAATAGGTGGAGGATGCTACTTCGTTGGTAGAACCATTCGAGAAAGATTGTTAATCGCTCAGGACTGCCAGGCTAAGTACTATAATGCCATGCATTGGAATGTGGAATTCACTGTTGACGATTGAGTGTACTTGAAGATTAAGCCTTTCAAGGGTGTCTCGCGGGTGCTGCGTTTGAACAAGCTAAGCCCGAGGTACCTTGGACCGTTTGAGGATCTGGAGCGGATTGGCAAAGCAGCTTATCGATTGAGGCTATTAGTGGAGCTAAGTGGTCTACACGATGTATTCCATAAATCATTGCTGCGGAAGGCGGCGCAAGAGCCTTTGCAAGTGATTGTGGTCGACCAAGTGCCGGTCGATAATGGGTTGACGACGAAGGTCAAGCCTATACGCATTGAGGACTCGAAAGTCAAGCGGCTACACAAAAAAGAGATCAGAATGGTCAAAGTCTGTTGGGACAATTGCGGTCGGGAGGAGCTCTCCTGGGAGCGAGAGCAGACCATGCTTGAGGAGGACCCGGAGTTATTCCACTCAGGTACCGTTTATGTTTTATTTTATCTTTTATTTATAATTTCAGGACGAAATACTTTTAAGAGGGAGAGAGTTGTAACGCCCCGAAACTCAAGAGAGCAATGAGAGGCATTTTGAGCCAAGTTTGGAACTTGGCAGGGGTCACACGGCCTGGGACACGGGCGTGTCCTAGCGGTGTGTCGTGCTTGAGTCGACGATCTGGCCGAGAGGTCGACGAATTTGGAGTCGACGATCATCGAGCAGCGAACACGGCCTGAGACACAGGCATGTCCCAGGCCGTGTACTTTTCGCGGTGAAGGTCGGGCCGTGTCGTGGAAGACACACGGTGTTAGCACACGGGCATGTTCGGGTAGACTCGGGCGTGTCAGTTTTGACACGGGCGTGTCGAGTACCCGTGTCCCTTGAAGGATGTTTTTGATCCTGTGTCGATGGAGGAACACGACACGCTACGCGATTGTGTACTGGTTGACATGGGCCTGTCAAGCCTGACACGGGCCTATCGAAATCCCGTGTTCTTTTCAGAATGCGTCAGTTTCGGCGGCGAATGGGGAACACGGCCCGGGACACGGGCGTGTCACAAGCCGTGTTCGGCCCAGATTTTGGATTTCAACTGCGAATCATGGCCGTCTGTTTCCTTATTTTGGGATCTAATGGCTTGGGGTTGCTCTTGCTGGGTTCTACCCGGGTATAGGGTTTTGAATCCTTCATTTCATCCAAATACTCTCTTTCTAAAATTCTAGAGAGAGGGGAGAGCAAGGAAGAAGAAGGTTCTACCCGGGTATAGGGTTTTGAATCCTTCATTTCATCCAAATACTCTCTTTCTAAAATTCTAGAGAGAGGGGAGAGCAAGGAAGAAGAAGGAAGGAAGATCCGGCCACTGGCGGAGCTTCGGAGCCTCGAATCGCGAGCCGACTTTGGATCTACAGAGGCTAGGACATTGTGGTGCTTTTCATCTGTATAGATTTCCATGGCGCCAAAGAGGTATGCTAGGGTAACGATTCTCATCCTAGGACATGTGAAGTCATCTTTTCATTGCATAGGAAGCCCGCTCTCGCGAGTTTGTGGTGAGTTCGAGGCGTTCCTTTGGGTAGACATGAATAGTCCCCGTTGTTTAGCATGTAGAGTCTATAATCGAGAAACGAATATAGACATGAAGTGTGAAGCCTACCCGGACAAGTTGGTCTGGATTGGTGATGTTGCATTGCATGAATTGCCGGAGAAGACTCCGTGCGGGTGTTTGTTTTTCGGGTTATTTACTTGGTAGATTGCAACAGGGAGCCTTGGGGACTAACCCCAAGATGCACCCAAAAAACTAGACAGATGCGTGATTCTGCCAACATGGTGTCCTGGGAGCCAACTTGCACATAACTTGGTTATGTGAAGTGTGTGATCGGATTGGGACTTGTGGAAGTTTGACCCACGCCCATATCTTAAGGTGACAGGGCGGTGTGAGCAACAGGTTAGGCAGAACCGTACCCGATCTATGTCGTTCGGTTAAAGCAACCTAAAGGTACTTGGATCTTGCCGTTGGCATAGATAGAGGGTCTTAGGCATTGGCCAGAAAGACCATAATACTCACGAGTTATTGTCGCCCAGGGGGTGGTGGTGAGTCAGCGGACTTAGACCGTGTAAACCGTGATTATGCCCTGAGAGCACTGGGTGTGTGGTTGTGCGTGCCGACACTTATGATGAAGTGTTTTTACACTATACTGCTTGGTTATGCTTACAAAGTGCAGGGAAGGAGCATCGCCGCCCCGAGTTTGGGGGAAGGATCGTTATAATTTGGTCAGCATAGCTGACCGTTGCTTTTGCTTGCCACCGTGCGGTGGATTGTTGCTTGCAGGTGCTGCGTAGCCAAGTGGTAAATAGCGGGCAAAAAGCCCTTGTTTCTGAGCCGGCCCTCGAAGGCCTATATTGAATGTTTACTTGTATTATTCATGTGTGACCAGCCTGCGTGCCGAGGTTTGGAAAACACTGTAATTTGAGTAAACTAATGTAAGGCCTTAAGTCCATGTACTTGTGTATTGCACGTCATTCCTGTTGGGTTTTGTAGTGGACATTCATGTTTTTGGCTGAGTTCTATTTTATTACAACTATTAAATTGCTTCCGCTAGAATGCACTCTGTGTAGGACGTTGATTCTTAGTTGGATGGTTTCCATTGAGTAACCTCCCGGTCTGTCTGTGGTATATAGCAGCGGGCCCCGGCTGGACCTACTGTTATATGCTATGCGACAGTATTACAGTATGGGACCCTAAGTATTTTTAATAATTAATTTAATTCAAACCAATAACTGTGGCAGAATATACATAAATCAAAACTTAATATACTAGATGTAGCACAGATCTTAAAGCAAATCGAGTCGCTCCTGGTTTTCTTATTCCTCTAGCCAATGGCTGAGAACAACCTGACCTGGAGCATATTCGAAGCCCAATTGTCGGCCATCAAGCCACCTTCATGGCTGGCCACCACCGCCTCCACCTCCGTTGAAGTGGGGGCTAACGTCGGGCGGTGGTACGGCCGCTGGAGGGGAGATCTCTGTCGAACCTATGAGGAAGCCCAAATCCGAAAATTCATGGAATTTGAAGCTTGGAATCGGCTCAACTGAGCCCAATTGTTATCTCTAAAGATTCCTAAGATCTAATACATGAAGAAGGAGTAGAAAAGGACCTGATTTGTGTCCTGAAGACGTGTGCTTTGCCTCCTCACCATTTCGGCCACCGAGCTTCTGGCTCCTCTACAACTTTTACACCAACCTCAACAGAAATGAAAAAGAATCGGGGGATACGATTTCCCTTGCCTTGGTGAAGGTCCATAAAGAGGGAATTTGGGAGAGGAGGCTTGTAACTCCCAAATGTCATTAAACTCCATTAATGGCCATTAACTCCACCCCTTAGGTTTCAACTAAACAAAGGGGTTGAACCAAAGTAATGGACGAACACCTCCAGAAACTCCTCATCTCCCTCAGAGGAATAAAAGCCCCATAAAGGTGGGAGTTATGGACCCTCCATGGCCATGATGGCCATTAATCTCAAGTTTTTCACTCTCCTCCAAATAACCAATTCCAGAAGCTTTGTCCGACAAAATTTATTCCATTCGTCGAACTCCGCCTGACGAATCTGCTCTATTCATTGATCTCCGTTCGACGAATATGCCCTGTTCGATGAAGGTTGAACCTTGTCCAGCAACTTGCTCTTTTCATCGAACTCCGTTCGACGAACTCTGAACCCAATTCAGCAACTTGCTTTGTTTGTCGAACTCCGTTCGACGAATGTTGAACCTAGTTTAGCAACCTTGCTTCGTTCGTCAAACTCTAAACGAAGATCGATGAACTCTGAACCCAGTTCAGCACTTGCTCCATTCATCGAACTCCGTTCGACGAATGCTGAACCTAGTTTAGCAAACTTTCTCCATTCGACAAATAAGCTCCTAATTCCGAAGAGGCTAAATTCGACGAATATGCTCCATTCGACGAATTACTTGCTGAGTTCGACGAATTCGACCGGTTCTATGATTTCTAAATATTTGGTAATTGAGACTTACTATTTGCAGTCCAAGGTGTTTCACACCCTAATTCCCATGTTCCCCCAAACCATTTAGTGCTTCGTGGGGTTTTGTTTGAGTGATGTAACAAGATCCCTCAGGATCCTACCTCAGATCCACTCTTAGATCCTACTCACTCAGAGAGAACACCTCCTACCACTTAGCCACTACAATACAGGCTTACACCGCAAATCATATAGTATTCTTATAGATTGAATAAGATTTTTGTTGTGATTTACTCCAGAGAAATTGACATCTGAGTCAGCTTAAAAGACTGTATAGAAACAACCCTAACTCTTCACAGCAACAAGGATGTAGATCTTCAGAGTTGTTCTACTTGTACTGAGAAGAACTATTGCAGAGCTCTGTTACTTCAAGCTTGAGTATATTGCAGTTCAATGTAGCAGCTTGAAGAAGAACAACAACTATCTTGAGTGCTTTGCTAACTAAACCTTGCAAAAATTAGGGTCTGAGTTCTTCCTAAAGATTTCTTAGATTTTTTGATTTCAACCACTTTTCCAACAAGTAGGATGATATGTGTCTGAAAAAATTGTTTTTAATTTTTCTGCTTAGACTTTTTATATCTCGAAGTCCAACGACTCTTTGATCCATAGGGGTAAGTCATATGGGCAGCTGTAAATTGGCTTTTCCATTAACTATACTGTATAAGGCATGCGATGCCATTTGTCCTTTAGAGCGCAAAACCCGCTTCATTTGAATTTTGGATGGCGTATGCATTATTCAGTGCTCGTGGACTTAATAACTTTCACCATACAGTCTGTATAGTCATTGAGTGAAGACTTGTGACTCAACGCATAGAGGAATTGAGTGTTGCCTTGACACGCAAAAACACTTAGCTAAATAACTGTCTAACTTCTAAGACATTGAGTGACCGTTCGTCAGTCAACGTTATTGCCTTTGACAGCTTAACTAATAAGGCGTTGAGTGATACTTCATCACTTAATGTATTTATACTTAGTAGAATTCTTCTGTTTGACGACATTAAGTTAACCTTCTTCACTCAATGCTCCTGGACTTGCAGTTATCTTGGCTGAAGGCGTTGAGTGAACCTTCTACCCTTCACGCTTTTAGACCTATAGAGAATTTCTAATGAAGGAGTTGAGTGAACCTTCTACACTCAATGATTCTAGACTTTCTTGTATCTTTGATAAGGCGTTGAGTGAGCTTTCTTTACTCAACACTTTTGCACTTGGACAGATTCCCTTTGAGTTGGCTTTGAGTTAATGACCTTCACTCAATGCTTCTATACTTAACCAGATTTGAGTCCCGCACTACTGAGGCTTTAAGTGTGTGCTTCTATCAATGCTTTTAGGCCTCTGGTGTTGAGTGAAGTTTACTCACTCAATGCTTCTACACTTATGCAAATTTCCTCCTCTCTAATATCATGTCTTGAGTTCAACCAACATTCTGACCCTGTCAACTTGTCTAATCAATGAACAAAGGACAACCTACATACATTGAACTAAAACATATATCAAACACAAACACGTATATACTATTGAATTGTGGTCCTTTTTCAAATCATGTACATTGTGATCAATGGACACAATAGTGGTAACAGGATACCACCGTACAGTAGCTCGGTTGGTGGCTTGTCCCGCAAGCCCACTGTTTAAACATGTCACTCGAACATCAACACATGGCCTTGATGCCATCAACTCGACACTCACCACCGCCAGGCAATATCGCTACTGCCAGATGGTAGCACAAAGAGTACTACTCCAATTAATTCAGTTTTGCTACCGTCGGCGGTAGCCCTACCGTCGGGCAGTAGCATCTATTGGAGCTGACAGTTCATATATCCTTAGTTTGATAATATCAACTCCCATGTTGTATTTGATTACATCTTGTGTTTGGTAGAGTGTGCAGGTTTACATATCCAAGAAATTCAAGGAGCCCTCCTCAAGAACCTATTGTCGATCGGTAGTAGTTAATGTCGGGTGGTAGCCTGAATTAAATGGTTAAGGCACTCAGGAATCTACTGTCGCACTAGTCCTATCGCCTGCGCTAGTTTGTGGAATTAATTCGTCGTGGCTCTCAGGAAACTACTGCACAACCGGTAACTTGATACTGGGCCATGGTAGACCACTCAATGAATGTCGTGACTGATCGAATCGTCGAGACCAATTGATTTGTTGAGAAAACTGGACTACCATTGGGCTCTATCTTGGTACCATGCCACGGTAGCACACTCAACGATCGTCGAGATGGAAGCTGAAAGAAAACGGTTGTCAACCTAAATCACCTAGAGGGGGGTGAATAGGTGAGTTGTGCGTCTTTTGTGGAATAAAAAAAATTAGAGCACAGCACAGAACTATCTACCAATATCACAGACGACACAAGATTTATAGTGGTTCCCCAACCTTGGGTACATCCACTTTCCCTCACCGATCTAGCAATCAACTCACTCGGCTACTCCACTATTTCAGATCAAAAATCGATCCTACCCTCGGAACAAAGTTCCTACAAACTCGATCCAAACAAGGGGATCTACACCTCGGAAGATAACACTTCCTACAAACTCGAAGTGAAGAACTCCTACACTCGGAGAAGATTTCTCTTACAAGAATAAAATGAGGTTTACAAGAATACAAACAGTAAATCAATCAGATCTGAATGAAACAGTCAGGATCTTCTTCTTTTCAACTTTGTAGCACTTTCAAAAATCGGTGAAGAAAGTCTCGACCCAGATCTGGATCCTCTTGCTTTTACAGAATCAGAGATAGAAGATGAACGATGATGTCGATCTCGATCAGTAACTTTCTTTAGAATGAATCCTCTGAACTTAGAAGCAGTGGCCGGAGAAGATGGTGGCGGCGGCGGCTTCCGTTTCGTGAAAACAGTGAGGAGTCGGCTGAAGAACTTTCTCAAAATAGAATGACAAGAAAGCTTGGAGAATACTTAGGGTTTGTCATTTTCTGATAAGACCTTATATAGAAGAGACTAACAGTCATAATCTGTCATAATGATGTACACGTGGACCAATCATGTCGCGTGATTTTAAAATCCCGTCAGAAAAAGGACTTAGCAAAATTTCAGAAAAGTTTCAGCCATATACTCGAGTAAGTGAATAGCTACTCGAGTAGTTGAATAACTACTCGAGTACATGAAGGAGAACATACTCGGGTATATAAAGATGGGCTACTCGAGTAGGTAGAAATCAACTACTCGAGTAAGCAGAAAGAACTACTCGAGTATATAGAGTGACTAACTCAAGTACATAAAGGATCTACTCGAGTACTGGAAAAACTACTCGAGTATATTATATAAACTACTCGAGTACATGAAGTACTACTCGAGTGGGATACTTAGAAAGAATTCTGAAGATGTCAGCAAGAGCTACTCGAGTAGTTGAACTAAACTACTCGAGAGGAAGTAATCCACTTGAGTAGGTGAAAGATCTACTCGAGTAAAAGACTTAGAAAATTTTGGAGTGGGAAAAATTCAAGATGCACGAGTGAAACATGATCTACTCGAGTAGGTATAATGAACTACTCGAGTATGATTCTATCTACTCGAGTAAGTGAGTATACTTACTCGAGTCCATGACTTAGAAAAATTTTGATAAGTGAACTCTTTAATACTCGGGTATAAAGAGTAATCTACTCGAGTATATAGGTATGCTACTCGAGTACATGACTATGTCTACTCGAGTAGGCGACTTAGCTACACGAGAGATACACTTAAGTACTCGAGTACAAGATTCCTTTACTCGAGTAAATTATACCCAAAGTACTCGAGTAGTTATAGACCTACTCGAGTAAAAGACTTAGAAAAATTTTTGTTGCTGGAAAACGTTTTCCTCTAATGTAGTCAGCTTCCAATTCCTTTCCCATAGTCCAATAGCTTGAATATGAAGTGTATCCCAATAGAGAGACCACACCTGAGTCAACACTTTGGAATATGCAATGAGGGATTACATTGCACAATTCCTGTGTTTGGTGACCCACTGTGGGCTGACATTGGGCTACACTTCCCAGTGTAATTCCTACAAACATATAACTCAAACCAAGCATCAAATACAACTTAATTTATCTTAGTTCCAGGGTGACTTCATCAAATCTGGGTTAATGTGGATGTAATACCCAACAATATCCCCCTATTTGTTGAAGTCAGAACCCTTTACACTAAGGTGAATTATGGACATAAAAGAAACTAAGTAGAAAAAACATGAGCAGGTAAGCAATAGACAATGAAAAGGATAATTAGATAGGAATGAAGAATTGTATAAATATAAGTTTCCAAAAACATCAAGTCTACAACTTGGCATTTCAATTTCTCATCATCTTTTAGGTTTAGGCTTGGGATTGCTGCTTATCCATCTTTTCTTGTTGTCTTCTTAGATAGTTGAATGACATAGGGAAATACTTAGGAGGCCTTGGAGGAGCAGCAAGGTTATTTCTCTCAAACTCTCTATCATGGATCTTCCTTTTTAGCATTGATTTCTCATATAACTCCCATTCCTGGGAACTGTAGTGAATGCTCCTGTTCTCATTGTGATCCATAACTAGCCTGAGTGTGTCCAAAATTAGAGATTTTGAGGTTGGAGACCAAGCCTCAGCATGTTCAGGGGCTTTGGAAGGGGCAGTCCTGCTAGCAGAGGGACCTTCAACATACTTCCTTTTCTTCTTGTGGATTCTGATCTCTGGAGGGGCTTGAAGGAATATATCAGCAGGATCTTCTTCTTCCCAGCCTAGAACATAAGTATCTGGAGGAGCAACTAAGTCTCCAGGCTTGGGAGAGAAGGTAGGTTGCAGAGGAACAGCTGGGGTAGTGACATCTGTAGCTAGAGGGTTGAGATGATGGGGAATGATGTTTGGGTCAACTGCAAGATCTGGCAAGATCTGATTGTGCATCCAAACAGTAGTGTCATATGTGTGAAATTTGACGCTCTGTATTTGGGCTAGCACATCAGCATGAATGGTCTTCACATGAGCTTGCCATTCATCTGTCTTCTGAGCAGTAGATTTTTCTACCTGTTCTTTGAGTTCTTTTATCAAACCCTCCCCCTTTCAGATTTCAACAGATAGCTGGGCGATAGCATCATCTTTGAAAAGGCCCACTTCTTCACAGATCTTCATCTTTTTGGCTTCATTTCTCTTGTCTAGCTCCATCTGATTGTTGGCCAGGGTGACACCTTGTTCCATAACATTGCCCACACTAATGATAGTATGGTCAAGGGCTTTGCCACCAAGTTGGAATAGGTACTTGAACTTGTTAGTGTTATGCTGAATTTCAGCAAAACCTCTGCTCATCTCAGACTCAAGAGCAGTTACCTTGTGAGTGACGACCTTTAGACAGGTGTCAAAATGATGTCTTTGTTCTTGAAGAAGAATTGTGATATGTTGCAGCAAATCTGAGGAGGAGGAGACTGTAACAGCAGCAGTAGAGGGGGCAGTAGTAGGGAGAGAGGGAGTTACCCATGGAGCTAGTTCTTCAATTATCACAGAGCTGTGAGCTCTGATGGTGGGAGAGAGAGCAACCCCTTCTTCTGCATCCTGAGGAAGAGAGAAGTCTAGATTTCTGAGAGGGGCCTCAGCTGGCTCAGGAGAAGGCTCATCAGAAATAAGAATGGTGTCTGGCTTGTCTACTGGAGGATTTGGAGAAGGTGTTGGACTTCTGGCTGGAGAATGGGCAGGAGACTGTACTGGAGAGAAGTCCTTGTGATGTTCAGTGGTTGGAGCTGGAGGAGATAGAGGAGGATGAGGGAGCACTTCTTCAGAGAGCTCTGCAATCATAGCATCTATGGCAGCAGCTGTGGACAGAAGATTGTCTTGAGGTACTTGATCTGAAGGAGTAGCTGGACTCTGTGGAGTATGAGGTAGGGATGTAATTTCTGGCTGAGGAGAGGGCGGCCTGACTGGGCTAGAAGGAGCAGGCTCCCCCTCACTTGGTGCACCAGAGGAGCTGGCCACATGATGAGGAGAGGGAGATGGAGTCCTGTCCTCTACAGCTGGAACTTCTGGAATTTCTGACACCTTTGCAGCTTGGGCAGAATTCTTTAGCTTGAGATCCCATCTTAGAATTGAAGAGATGGAGACCTTCTTCATGTGGTGAAGTGGGGTCCCTTTGGAGAAGTTGAAGACTTCAGGATCTGTTTCATGGAGGAGCAGAGAAATAATTCTTGCGTAGTTGGGGGATTTCATGCTGTCCTTGATTTTGTCCAAAATCAGCATACCAAATTGGTATTTCTTGCGGCAGATAATTGCTTGCATTATATCGAATAAATATAAGGGAATGTCTCTGATGGAGTGAGTCTTGCACAGTAGAATTTTGCCAATAATATCAACTAGAAATTTTCCTTCAGCGTTCATGTCTGATCTCTTAATATACTGAGCGTCAGGAGAAATGCCACAGAAAAGGGATGTTCGGTCAGAGTCTTCATCATCTAACTCATCTTCCTCATCGACAAGCGGCAGACGGAGAAGCTGAGATACAGAGGTCTTGGTGAACTTGAGTTTCAACCCCTTCACTTTGGATTTTAGGACTTTTCCATTTCTTTTGACCTTGAGATTGGAGAAGAATTCGGCAACTTCGGGGAATAGAACGCTACAGGGTTCCTAGAGAACGAAGGAGAGCCCGACGGTGTCGAGGAGGATGAGGAGGTTGTGGAAATTGTCGGAGAGCTCTGCAATACCCTCGGTGACTAGTTCTGAGCCGACGCCGATCTTGGAGGAAGTCGCCATGGATGCGATTGACTGGGAGAATTGAGAGAGGCGGCTCTGCAACAGCGGCGGAGGTGAGTCGGCAGGGTAGGCGAAGAGGCAGAGGTTACTCGAGAGAAAGAAATGATGTCGTATAGGTTTGAGTTTTCGGAATTTCATATATATAACTCTTAAATTACCGCTAATTAATTTGAAGAAAGAGGCGGCATTGAGCCTTGGGTGGCGAATAGAACAATTTTCAAAAACTGGGAAACAGGATACGAGAAAGAGATAGACTACTCGAGTAGGTAAGTGAGTTACTCGAGTAGGTCTGCCTGACTCGTGTAGGGAAGTCACATACTCGAGTATGTCTCATGCTTCTCGAGTTGAATTTTGAAAAAAATTGAGAAAAAGTAGATTTTGACTATCCCGTTGCAATTTCTTGCTTCTTAGTCATCCAGCCTTCTTTAGTCCTCTTTGTTGAGCATCCCGAGCTCTGTCTTGAAGAATGAGAACTTGGTCTCGTCCAGCAGCTTTGTGAAGATATATGCAACTTGCCTATCTATAGGCACATATTGGAGATCTTTGTCTCCATGCTCCACATGTTCTCGGATGAAGTGATACCTTAGCTCGATATGCTTTGTCCGGCTATGGGAGACTGGATTGTTGGCTATTGCAATTGCGCTGGAGGAGTCACAGTACAAGGGAATATCCTTGAACTGCAGGTTGTAGTACTCGAACTGATTCTTTATCCATAGCAACTGTGCGCAACAGCTGCCTGCAGAGATATACTCTGACTCGGCCGTTGAGATTGCGACACAGTTCTGCTTCTTGCTACTCCATGAGATTAGCCTTCTTCCGAAGAATTGGCAAGTCCCTGAGGTGCTTTTCCGGTCGTCTTTGCAACCTGAAAAATCTTCATCTGAAAATCCAATTATTTCGCTGTCATTACTTCTTGGGTACCATAAGCCAAGATTTGGTGTGCCTTTACGGTATCTCAGGATCCGCTTTGCAGCAGTGTAATGAGATTCCTTAGAGTTCACCTGAAATCTAGCACAGACAGATGTTGAGAACATTATGTCAGGCCTACTGGCAGTAAGGTAGAGCAAGGATCCAATTGTGCTTCTGTACTTGGTTTCATCAAAAGGTTTCCCTTTTTCATCCTTGTCCAGAGACATAGTTGAGCCCATTGGAGTCCTCATAGAGGTTGCGTTCTCCATTCCAAATTTCTTAATTAGCTCTTTGGTGAATTTGGTCTGTGAGATGAAAATTCCATCTTCAGATTGTTTCACCTGAAGCGCTAAGAAATACTTCATCTCGCCCATACTGCTCATTTCAAACTTCCCTTGCATAAGTTTTGAGAACTTTTTGCAGAGATTGTTATCTGTAGAGCCAAAAATAATGTCGTCGACATAGATTTGCACTAGCAAAATCTTGCCTTTTATTTCCCTAAGAATTAATGTCTTGTCTATCTTTCCCCTTGTGAACTTGTTCTCAAGTAGAAAGGTAGACAGCGTTTCATACCAAGCTCTAGGAGCTTGTTTCAGACAATATAGGGCCTTGTGCAGAAAATAGACATGATCAGGAAAGTTAGGATCAACGAAACCTGGAGGTTGTTCCACATACACTTCCTCCTTTATGTTACCATTCAGGATGGCCGACTTCACGTCCATCTGATAGACGGTGAAGCCTTTGAAGGCAGCATATGCTAGGAACAACCTTATTGCCTCCAGCCTCGCCACTGGAGCATATGTCTAGTCGAAGTCGATTCCTTCTTCTTGACGATAGCCTTTAGCGACTAGTCTGGCCTTGTTCCTTATGATAGTTCCATCTTCATCCATCTTGTTCCTGTAAACCCATTTTGTTCCAATGATGTTCTTTCCTTTGGGTCTTGGAACCAACATCCACATATTGCAGCGCTTGAACTGATTTAGCTCTTCCTCCATTGCCATTATCCATGATGCGTCTGAGTTTGCTTCCTCAAATTTCTTTGGTTCAACCTGTGAGAGGAAACTCAAATGAAGATTCTCATTAGTTGTACCTCTCCGAGTTCTGACACCATCCCGGGGATCTCCTATGATCTGGTCCATGGGGTGATCCTTCAGATGTCTGACCTCTAGAGTTCTTGCATCTGGATTATCTTCACGCACCGGAGTGATTTCTTCATCCTGGATGACTTCTTCGTTTTGATCGTCAGCCTCTCCAATAGGAGTTGGAGTGGTGATCTTAATGAACTTCTCTCCTTTGTCTTCGGACGGTTCATCCAAGCTAGTTCCTTTCAGATTTTCACCTACATCTTCAGTGAGCACACTAGACGGATTACTTTGCAGCAAGGTCGTCTCATCAAATACAACATGTATCGATTCTTCCACCACCAGGGTTTTTCTATTAAATATCCTACATGCCTTACTATGGCTACTATATCCTACAAAAATACCTTCAAAGCTCTTTTCGCTGAACTTGGTGGTATGATACTTACCATTATTAAGTACGAAACATTTACAGCCAAAGATTCTAAAGTAAGAAACTGTTGGTTTCCTGCCTTTCAGAAGTTCTTAAGGTGTCTTATTGTGGTCTTTGTTTATGAGTGCTCGATTTTGCACGTGACATGCAGTGTTGACGGCCTCAGCCCAGAAGTACTCCGATAGTGAAGCGTCACTCAACATGGTCCTGCAGGCCTCTATGAGTGTTCTATTCCTTCTCTCAGCCACTCCATTTTGTTGTGGAGTACGAGGAGAGGAAAACTCATAAAAGATACCTAAGCTTTCACAGAATTCTGTCATGGCCCCAGATTTGAACTCTGTTCCATTGTCACTTCTGATTTTGACTATGGAGCAGTTGTATTCATTCTGGACTTGCCTGACAAAATTAGTAAAGGTGTCGAAGGTATCTGACTTGTGTTTCAGAAAGAACACCAACGCAAAGCGCGAGTAGTCATCAACAATTACCAATATATAGTCCTTACCTCCCAAACTTCTAATCTGCAGTGGACCAAACAAGTCCATGTGCAATAGATGGAGACATCTGTTAGAGTCTATGCCAATAATGCTTTTAAAGGTAGCACTTGTTTGCTTGCCTTTTACGCATGCATGACAAGGTCTGTCTTTGACGCATTTGACATTTGGGGCATCACGTACTAAGTTCATTGAAAATAGTTTATTAATTGTTTTGAAATTAATGTGTGCTAGTCGCTTGTGCCATTGGTCACCAAGAGATGCTCTATCTTTTGCTAAAAGACACACTGGTGTAGAGGAATCGATATAAACAGAAAATATTCCTGCTTCGAGTGCCGGATAGAATCGTTTCCATATTGTCAACGGACTTTATCAAGCACTTATCAGCATGGAACTCAACTATGTATCCTTTATCGCAGAGTTGGCTTATGCTAATGAGATTGTGTTCCAATCCTTCAACATAGGCCATATCCGAGAAGGATACATTGCCGTTAGTAATCATACCATAGCCTCTAGTAATTCCACGGTCTGAACCTCCAAAGATGACCTTTGGTCCGTTCACAACTAGAGTAAAGTTCTGAATGAGGCTTCTAGTCCCGGTCATATGCCGAGAGCATCTGCTGTCCAAGTACCAGATAGGCGTTTTGTTGGCCTTTGGACATCCCTGCAATCACAATCAATTTGCCTTAGGAACCCAAACATGTTTGGGTCCTTGGTCTCGGGTTAGAGTGCTCCCCCTACGAGTGTTTGCATTATGAGTGGTCTTTCTCATATTGCTGACATGAGGGGTAGCAGCGTTTCTGGAATTGAACCAGCAATCTATGGCGAAGTGACCAACCTTGCCACAGCACCAACAGTCAAATCTGTTGTACCTTTGCCTCAAGATCTCCTACTTGACCTTTTGGATCTTTGGTCTAGCAGGGGTAGCATTCTTGGAGGAAGATGCCTCATGATGATGGCAATCACATGGCTTCTTCTCCCTTATGGGCTTCTCTACAACAGGCTTTGTCTTTGGTATTTTCTTGAAGTTATGCCCATGATTGAAAGGGCCATAGCTCTGAAGAATAACTTCTTCATAAGGTGCCTTAAAGACACTTTTGCCAAAGTTTCGTGGTCGAGCCCATCCTTGATAGCGGGACTTTGGCCCCACATAAGTAGGCCTAGCAAAGTGCCCGTATGATGAGTCAAAATCAAACTCATTTGATGGAAAGATGACCTTTTTGAATGTGGTTTGATTTTGAGGGGCTTTTCCCTTTTCTTCGGCTGAGGTCTTTTTGGCGGCCTTATTTTTCCGTTGATTTTTGTTTCTCCTAGAGGATTTACTAGGAGCTTCTTCATGGCCTAGTCCAGCTCCCTTGGTCTTTGCTGAGAATTCAGCAACGAATGGAAGAACTGTTTTGGGCTTCGAGAAACTCTCAACAAGTTTCCTTTCAGCCGCAAGTTCGAATTCCAATCCTTTGATGATCTTCTCCTTCAGGTCAAGGTGCTCAAGAGCCTTGTTATATTCTTCAATAGTATGATTGAAGTTTTCCTCGAGGGAGTCAGTCTTTGCGACTTTCTCTCTCAAGTTGCTCTCTTCGACTTTTAGAGATTTGATCTCTTTATCCTGAGTCTTCACGACTCGACGACATTTGTCGTAGGCCATGATTAACTCCTTGTACTAGGCCATCAATTCTGACTCATCATCAGAGGAGCTACCCTCGCAATCATGTTCAGAGACTTCAGACTCTGAAAGAGGGGTATGAGATTATACCTTCCCAGTGAACTAGGGCTCTTGTTAATCATCTGTTTGAGCCATTAGCCCAAAGTAAGCTTCTTCTTCTTCGCTTGACTCGGATGAGTCGGAGTCGCTAAGGGTCTTGCTGCTTTTGGCTATGAGGCTCTTCTCTTTCCTTTTCCTGTTGTGTGAGTATTTCTTGTCTTCTCTTCTGCCACCCTCCTTCTTCTTGTGAGGGCAGTCAGCAATGACGTGACCTGACTTATTACAGCAGTAGCAAATGATGTCAGTTGAAACGTATTTGTTCTGTTTAGTATTATACCTTTCGTGGCTGCTTGAGCATTTTCTTTGTCGATCGTCATCGCGGCGCGATCTTCTGTATGAGGCATCCTTGCCTTTACATTGTTTATTTTTATTGAGAAACTTCTTGAATTGCTTTGAGAGTAAGGAGAACTCTCCTTCAAAAAGTTCAGAGCCTGAGGTGCTAGGTTCTGATGTTTCTTCTTCTTCATCAACTTCTGGAGCTGGAGCGGGGGATGCAGCCTTAGTCTTTCTGGAGGTGTCAGCATTCAGAGCGACAAATTTCTCCTTTAGTGCAGACCTGCCCTTCTCTTCTTCAGCTTTTCTTGTATTGATTTGGAGTTCATAAGACATAAGCTTTCCAAAGAGATTTTGCGGGTCCGTTTCAGCTAGCTTCCCGAAGTCCCTGATGGCACATACCTTGTTATCCCATTCCTTGGTTAGGGATCTCAAGAATTTGTCGTTCAGTTCTCCGTTGGTGAAGCACGACCATACACCCTTAGGCTATTTACAATTTTGAAGAAGTTCTCAAAGGTGTCGGCAATTGTTTCCTTGTTCCCTTGTCGGAACGCATCATATTTTTGATTGAGAAGGGATCTCCGATCATCCCTTACTTCTTCAGTTCCTTCCATCAAAGTGACTAAGGAATGCCACATCTCCTTAGCTGATTGACAGTGAATCAAATTCTGCAGCATCGAGTCATCGACTGCACTTGCTATAATGTTCTTAGCTTTCTTGTCGAGAGAGACAAGCGCAATCTCGTCTTTGTCGAGATCCATTAGCTTTTGGGGAACTTTCTTGGTAGGGTCGATAGTGGACACAGTCATGGGAATTTAAGGACCTTCTTTAATGATCATGAAGATCCTTGGATTCACAGCTTCCATGAAAAATTTTATCCTTTCTTTCCACATGGGAAAGTTATTTTTGTTGCACAGTGGAAGCTTGGAGAAATCTTTGCCCTTGTCCATTTTATGGTAGAATCTTTCAGACAACAGATTTGGATCTGATCAAGGTGTTGACCTTTTGACGATCAACCTCGCTTTGATACCAATTGAAAGAAAACGGTTGTCAACCTAAATCACCTAGAGGGGGGTGAATAGGTGAGTTGTGCGTCTTTTGCGGAATAAAAAAAATTAGAGCACAGCACAGAACTATCTACCAATATCACAGACGACACAAGATTTATAGTGGTTCCCCAACCTTGAGTACATCCACTTTCCCTCACCGATCTAGCAATCAACTAGACTCGGCTACTCCACTATCTCGGATCAAAAATCGATCCTACCCTCGGAACAAAGTTCCTACAAACTCGATCCAAACAGAGGGATCTACACCTCGGAAGATAACACTTCCTACAAACTCGGAGTGAAGAACTCCTACACTCGGAGAAGATTTCTCCTACAAGAATAAAATGAGGTTTACAAGAATACAAAAAGTAAATCACTCAGATCTGAATGAAACGGCCAGGATCTTCTTCTTTTCAACTTTGTAGCACTTTCAGAAATCGGTGAAGAAAGTCTCGGCCCAGATCTGGATCCTCTTGCTTTTACAGAATCAGAGAGAGAAGATGAACGATGATGTCGATCTCGATCTGTAACTTTCTTCAGAATGAATCCTCTGAACTTAGAAGCAGTGGCCGAAGAAGATGGTGGCGGCGGCGGCTTCCGTTTCATGAAAACAGTGAGGAGTCGGCTGAAGAACTTTCTCAAAATAGAATGACAAGAAAGCTTGGAGAATACTTAGGGTTTGTCATTTTCTGATAAGACCTTATATAGAAGAGACTAACGGTCATAATCAGTCATAATGATGTACACGTGGACCAATCATGTCGCGTGATTTTAAAATCCCGTCAGAAAAAGGACTTAGCAAAATTTCAGAAAAGTTTCAGCCATATACTCGAGTAAGTGAATAGCTACTCGAGTAGTTGAATAACTACTCGAGTACATGAAGTGGAACATACTCGGGTATATAAAGATGGGCTACTCGAGTAGGTAGAAATCAACTACTCGAGTAAGCAGAAAGAACTACTCGAGTATGTAGAGTGACTAACTCGAGTACATAAAAGATCTACTCGAGTACTGGAAAAACTACTCGAGTATATTATATAAACTACTCGAGTACATGAAGTACTACTTGAGTGGGATACTTAGAAAGAATTCTGAAGATGTCAGCAAGAGCTACTCGAGTAGTTGAACTAAACTACTCGAGAGGAAGTAATCTACTCGAGTAGGTGAAAGATTTACTCGAGTAAAAGACTTAGAAAATTCTGGAGTGGGAAAAATTCAAGATGCACGAGTGAAACATGATCTACTCTGTTGATGCACGAAAACACAAGGGAGGTCGAGCACAACCAGCTAACTGTTCGAACACGGGGGAAAAAGAGAGACTGCGAGTAGCGATCTACTAAGCGGATGAGGACTGAAAGAAGAGCAGGGCCGTGAACCACGGCGACAACAGACTTCGCCCGTCGCGGCCTGAATGCCTCTCTTGCGACGGGCTTTCTCTTGATTGAAGAAGGGTTTGGTTACAAGTGAAAGGAAAAGACTAGTGAAGCAGAGCAAAGGGGAGTCCGCAAGGCACAAGAATCGAGTCTGCAGCCTGTAACAAGTAGGCTCCTGGGTCCGAGTCAGCGTGCCCTGAGTGCACCACCTCCCCCTATTTATAGGATAGGGGGCCTGCCCAAGCGGGCAGGGCTAAAATAACCGGCTGCCCGGGGTACAGGAGAACCGGGCAGCGGTGACGGGAAGCAAAAAGAAAGAACACGCCAGTCCGCACAGAAGGGGCGGACTGGGCTCGCGAACTAGAGCTTCCACTGCTGCTGCCGGGCGCGGCCGCTGGAGTCTGGCGGCCTGGGCGGACGGGATACTGCGTCCGCCGCTGGAGACTTGCCCAACGCGCCGGCGGACTGAGCGGACTGGGCTTTGCGTCCGCTGCTGGAGTATTACCCTTGGCGCGACTGGCGACAGTGCCGGACTGGGCGGACGGCCAAATATTGTCCGCGCCTGCTGAATGGGGGCTTTTGGGAACTTGGAGTATGTTGCGGACTGAGGGGTTAACATAATCCCCGCACATTTTTAAGTTTCCAGAAAAACTTCGAAAATGTTACTTTAACCGCCGAGTCCGCAAACCTCGAAAATGCCGCCAAAGCTATAAATACCGCTGGAGGGTCTGGATCTGCTGAGAATTTTGATCGACACGGGGCGATACTCACCACTTGCGGTCTCCACTTTCCAGTCCGGCATGGCAAGACTTGGTACATTCCTCTCTAGCTTCACTGCCAAAGGCGACTCGGAGCCGTCAACGCCAGTGAAGACCAAGAAAATTGCAAAGATGCCGACAAGACAAGATCCTGTCCGCCTCGCAGGAGAAAACTCCCAGAGCGAGAAGCCTGCGGAGAAAGCAGTCCGCCACGTCGATGTTTCTGCTCGCAAGGATGCCGTAGTCGACGCCGAACCATTGAGGAGTGAGAAGATGGCAACCTTGTCGGACTCCGCCCCTTCTCAGAAGACTGCGACCTCGGCGGACACTACTGGCGAACACATGGAGACTGACATATCTTCCCCCAATGCCTCGGTGCAAATCGTTGACTTGGACGAAGAAGACCGGCGGACTGAGGTAGAGGACAACGCGCCCTCAAAGGCATTGTCTGTTGTGAATCCTGAACCTGTCCGCGCTGACCAGCCTGATTTAGGGGGGTCCGCCGCGGATGCTGCTGAGAAGACCGCCAAGAGGAAGAAGAGGAAGAGAGACGGAGAGACCGTCGCTGAGCGGGTTGAGAGGAGGCTGCGCGCTATGAAGGAGAAGAACATCTCCAAGCGGACTGGGGAAGCGGACTTACAACACAGGCCGCGCGACAAAGAAGTTCCAGACGGCGATCTGGTTACTCCGGAGGCCCAAATCCAGGGAGAGAATTCCCTCTCAACGGTCAGTCTTTCCACGGATGAGATACTTGATTCTATAGACGTCGATCAACTTGACTTAATCCAGGACTCCTTGCTGGTTATGGTGCAGCAGAATGAGGCAGGGACTGCTGGAGATAAGGGTGACGAACTCCCTTCCTTGTCCGCTGCGGAGGAAGAGGAGAGGGAGAGGCTGAAGGAGAAGATAGAGGAACAAAAGAAGCAAATCGTTGCTCATGTTGCTGTGGTCGAGGCAGCCTCGAAGCAGGCCGCGGCGGACAAAGCTGCTGAGGATCTGAGGATTGCGGCGGAGCTGATGCGGTCAGGTAAACTTCAGCCGGCGCCCAAATACTTTCAGCGCAAGTGGCTTTATAGGTCGCCGCCGCGGACGTCAAGACCGATCAAAATTATCACCAAGACGGACGATATCGTGGTCTCAACAAGTGCGGCTGCCGAGAGAAGAGCAAGGGTTCACCGTGAATGGAAAAAGCGGTTAAGCGCCTTTGACCCAGAGCGGGCAAGGCGGCCAATCATCTTTGATAGTCGGAAACTCGCTGCCGCTATATCTAAAAGTGATCTTTTATCCTTTCTTTGAATCCGCCGCGAACTGCCTTTGAATGCGAAGTTTGACTTTATTTGTTGCAGGTAGAAAGTCGCTGCCGGGCTCCATAGAGAGTGGCGAGATCGTGATCACACCCAACACTGGAGCTGACGCGGTCTCACATGTGGAGTCCGCGGAGGATGAGCCACCCAGCCTGAGTATGATAAAAGAGTTAGAGAAGAAATTTGAAGTTGAGATGCAATGTGTTAAAGCAGAGTTAGAGAAAGCGGCGGAGCGCGAGAGGGCGTCCGCGGCGCGCGAGAAAGCGTTCGCAGAACGCGAGAAGGCCCTTAAAGACCAGGTCGCCAGCATCTCGCGGGCGCTGGAGAGGTCTGAAAGGGAAAAGAAGAGGCTCGCGGATGATGTCCGATACTACAGAGGCAAGCACTTGGCGTCGGCTCGTGAAGGAAAGGAGAAGCGGACTGCTGAGTTCGCTGAGCAGAGGCCGCGGGCGTCAGATCGCGTTCCTCCTGAGATCGCGGCACCGGCAGGTGGCCAGCAGCCCGCGGATGAGGAGCCGAGGCCGGCAGCGGAGCCAATGGTGCCTCTTAGTCGAGTTGACCGGGAAGCCGCCCATATGCACCGGACTATAAACGTCATCCATCACCATCTCTGCCGGGTATACAGTGAAATTCTTCAGATCAGTGATCAGGCGGCTCATCTATGTAGGGACAGAGCAGAAAAGCCGGCGCGGACTGATAACAGGGACCGCTGAGTCCGCAATTCCTTTAACTTTTCTGATTAAATGTATATTGTTTGTATGATTGCTTCAAACAATGCTGTGTGATGTGTGATTGAACTTTATTTGATCTGTGCGGATCCAGATTATATGTCCGCTATTCTTATGTAGCTTTATTTGGCATGATCTGTTGCGGACTGTGCGGACTAGCGCTGTGTCCGCTTCTTGCTAACCTGCAGGTGGGAATATTCGCGATCTGAGCGGATAGGGAACTGCGACGGCTATAACTTGGCCTTGAATCTTTTTGGAAAATTAGCTTGTCTTTTCTGTCCGCGTTATTTGTTTGGCTGCTTTTTAATTTTTTGCGGATTGTGCGGATTGAATATGCGACCTGCGCGGACTGGCCAAAAAGCTGTCAGACATTTCATCTATAAATACTGCCTTCTGTTCTCTATGCAGGAAATTGCTGAAGTAGACGAAACCCTGCGGCCTGTAACATGGTGTCCGCTCGCGCTGATGCTGCAGTCGCCTTCCACTCTGCGGACCACAAAAAATGCACTTTGACAGAGGCTGATCTGGCGGCCTTTGTTGAAAAGAAAATGGCGGACTCCAATATTCTTGTCCGCCTACCCGCACACCAAGAAAGATTAAACTTCTCGACGGCGACCCAGATCGCCATTCCTATTGATCATTTTGACAGCGGATTCAAGTTCCCACTCCTATGGGAACTTGCCGCGATTTTCGAGCATTATGGGATGGTGCCCGGCCAGCTCGCGCCGAACACACTTGCTGCGATCTGCAGCTACCTCTCCTACTTGCGATCTGAAAGGATCGCCTTTTCAATGAACGTCTTCCGGAAAATGTTTTCCGTCCGCTCCATTACTGCCTCCGGAGGTCGCCCCTATAAGGGTGTGATCTATTTCTACTGTAGGGGGATGAAAGTTGCGGGTCTTCCAAACAAGATCCACAACTGGACCTCAAGGTTCTTGATCTTTGAAGGCGACCTCGGGTTCGCGCACACCTATCCGCAGGTGCGCGCGGACTCCGCTTTCAAGACTGCGCAGCTGGACGACTTGGAATCCGCGATTGTGGAGTTCCTGGCCAATGCCAGGCTTGATGTCGAGCACTACCTCCCGCTGCTAGCGGGCCTAGCGGACGTCGTGCCTGAGGACAGTAAGTAGCTCTGCGGACTCAACTTTTGTATCCGCCGCGACCACGCTTTTTAACTGGTTCTCTTCTTGCAGCGACCTTGGCGGTGCCCGCCAACCTGCCGCAGACGCCGAGCGGCTTTGTTCCTACTCAAAAGGAGAAAAAAGAAGCGGTTGCAAAGAAGAGGAAGGAGGAAGGGGATCCCGCAGCGGACTACTCCTCCTCCGACAGCTTCTCCATGGCCGGCTTCGGTACCAGCCAAAGGGACCTTAGGGGAAACCCTATGGTCCATTGGCATAGCAAGGATAAGCACGTCCGCTTATCCACTGCGCTCCCCTCATGGAGGAGTCCGCGGATAACGCGACATGCCCATGTTGCGCTTTCCACTCTCTACGGGAAGCGCAACTTGAGCGATCTGAAGAAGGTACCCGCCACCGACCTCCCTCTGCTGGCCTCTCAGGCCTCTGCGAACAGTGCGGTGACAAACCATTATGTTGCCACTCTGGCCAGAGACCTAATAAGGCAAAATGAGGAACTTCAGAAGGATAACAAAGTATTAAAGGAAAGGAACGCGCGGATAGGAGAAAGAAATGCTCGGCAAAGAGAGGAGCTGGCGGTAAGTTGAATTCGCCGCGATCTAGTTTGGCTGTCCGCCGCGATCTGTCTGATGTTCGCAATCTTGCTTTTGCAGGTCGCCTATGACTTGGGGAACACTAAGTTCCAGGCCGCCACGCTCCCCTTTGTAATGGAGACGGTTGAGATTGCCGTTGAGCGGCTTGCCCGCGACGGCCTCATGAAAGAGGGAGTGGACGGCGTCCCCTTTGTCTCCATCTTTCCGGAGCTGGCTCCTCAGATCGCAGCGATGGAAAAATCTAAAAAAGGGAAAGAGGTTATCGAGGAAAATGATGATGATGAAGAAGAAGAAGACGACGGAGGCTCTCAAGGCGAAGGGCAAGTCCCTGCGGACAATGCTGAATCAAGCCGGCGAGGAGAGGGTCTGTCCGCCGAGTCCGGCTCTTCTGCTTCTTCCTCTGCTACTGGCAGCTCGCATAGCGGGTCCGCCACTAGTTCAGGATCAGGTAGCAGCGGGAGCAGCTCGGGGGGCTACTCTCCAGATGTCGACATCATTGGTGACAGCCCTGCACCTGCTGAGAAGAGACAGCGGACTGACTGATGATCAATGCATATGTATACATTTTGCAATTTACTTGTAAAAAGTGGCGGACGCAAAATTGCAGTCCGCCGAACATTTTGAATGATGTAAAATTTTTGAAGAAATAGAAAGGATATTTTGCCATGTGTGCTTTCTGCAATGTTCTTTCTCCACGCTCACCGCACCGATATTTAGCAGTCCGCACAACACAGATAAGCTCAGGCCTTTGTTGATTAGAGAATTACAATTCTATTTTGGAACTGTCGGGCGGACTCCGTTGAGTCTTACTTTCAGTCCGCATGATATATTATTAGTAAACTTTATTGATTAAAGAATTAGGTATCAACTTATTCAGTATCCGCCTTAGAGAACAACCAGCATCATGCCTGGGGTACTCGAGTTATAGGGTTGTAGTCCGCAAGCCAGATCGCACAATATAAAAGCTCAGTCGGTCATTAACTTGACAATGTGAAAACCATTCCGCGGGCTGAATAGAACAGAGCCAACCCACTCATAGCAGAAATCAAATTTATATAACCCAAAATCATTCTGCGAACTGAGCAGATACAGAAAACCGATCTGCTTCTAACAGGAAAGTTCTATAACTTGAATGTGAACTCTGCGGACTGAGCGGATATAAAAAACAACAATCCGCTCATAACAGAAATGATCTATAGCTTGCGACCAGGTGGGCAGGTGAGCCTGAGCGGCATACTTTCCTCACCGGGCTACAAGCTATATGATCAACCCAAGTCGGCGGACTGACCGGATAGAGAAAAGCAGTCCGCCAAAGATAACCAGCTTGTAATCCAAGTTCCACCAAACTCTTTGAATAATGAATCTAGTCCGCCAAAGATAGAAATGACCCATAGCTTGCGACCAGGTGGGCAGGTGAGCCTTAGCGGCATACTTTCCTCACCGGGTTACAAGCTATAAGATCAACCCAAAAAGGCGGACTGAGCGGATAGATAAAACCAGTCCGTAAACATACAGAAATGACCCCATAACTTGCGACCAGGTGGGCAGGTGAGCCTGCGCGGCATACTTTCCTCACCGGGCTACAAGTTATAAGGTCAACCCAAAGAGGCGGACTGCGCGGACAGAGAAAAACAGTCCGCACAAACTTCCCTGCAAAAAGCAAGACCCTCAATTGGCGGAACGGTTCCCTGCCCTCTTGCCTGGAGTACAGCCTAAGCTGTGGGTCTCCTGCAGGCACTGCTTGAGGGTACCACGGAGTGTTCGAGGGTTACGAGCTATGATGATCAGGTGGGCAGGTGAGCCGGAACGGCATACTTTCCTCATGTGATCATCGAAGTTGTAACCATATCCTTAAGGCGGCATGGTAGAGCTTTACACCCACCTTGCCCTCCAAAATGCAAAGGTGGGGTCAGGTACCTGCCGGGATCCGAAGTCCAGAATCCAACCGCGCTAGAGCCTGCAAGCTCCCACTACACGGTGCGAAATCTCCTCGCAACACGTGGTCTTCGTGGTGTTACGCTAATGACAACGGCTCTAGGGGAGGTCTAGCTGAACTCGGCGATGTCTCCTGGTATCCAGGGAACCGTCATAGGTGTTTGGGAGAGAGAAAACACTAGAAAAAATGTCAGTATGGATTCTGTGATTAAGAAAATGTATTGCAAAGGGAGCACGAGAGAAAAAAAAGAGTTCGGGTGTCAAACCGTTTTCGAAAACTCTCTTAGTACTTTATCTGTTATGATTACAACAAAAACACTCGAAGAAGTGTTAGCAAGCAGTTTCTACTCATAATAATTCTTGAAGAGGATATACAAAATAGAAAGGGGGTTTAAGAATAGAACCGCTTGAGATCATCCCCACTCCACGTGTGCGGTATATCCTCTCCTTCGTAAGTTTGTAAGCGGTAAGCGCCGCTTTTTAATGCTTCCTTGACGACAAAAGGGCCGGCCCAATTTGGATTGAGCTTTCCAACTGAACTAGCCCTTGCAGCAGCATCAACCTTCTTCAGAACTAGATCTCCTACTTGAAAGTGTTTGACCCTTATATTTTGATCGAAGTGACGGGCCATCCTCCTTTTGACTTCCTCCTGCCTGATGGCTGCTTGATCTCTGACCTCCTCGATGTGTTCCAAGCTGAACCTCATCTCCTCATGATTCAGCTCCACCCAGTCATCAATACCTTCTCTTGCAAGCAGCACTCTGGGTGACGGGACTTCAAACTCAACCGGGATGAGTGCTTCTGAGCCATGAGAGAGTTTGAATGGGGTCTCCCCAGTAGCAGATGAAGGCGTTGTTCTAAGGGACCAGAGGACTGACTGAAGCTGATCAGCCCAACTGCCTTTGAGATTCTGTACTTTCTTTTTGAGCAAATTGATGATCTGCTTGTTGGCTGCTTCTACCTGGCCATTGCTTCTGGGATGATGAACTGATGCAAAACGCAGCTCTGTTCCGATCTGTTTGCAAAAATCTATCATCTCTGAGTTATTGAACTGTGGCCCATTGTCAGTGATTATTGCCATTGGTATCCCGTGCCTGCAGACAATTTCTCCCCAAATGAAGTTCTTGACGATCTGAGTAGTTGTCTTAGCCAGTGCCTTGGCTTCGATCCACTTGCTGAAATAGTCGATCATTACAATGATGAAACGCCGTTGCCCGCTTGCCAAGGGAAAAGGACCAACGAGATCCATTCCCCAAACCGCAAAGGGCCAAGGAGTTGCAATCGACCTGAGGGACTGAGCTGCTTGGTGCTGAAGTGGAGCAAACTTCTGGCACTGAACACACCTTCTGACATAGATCTCTGAGTCTTTCTTCATTGTGGGCCAGAAATACCCTTGCCGCAGGACTCGCTTTTCAAGAGTTCTTGCTCCAGAGTGGCTTCCGCACTCTCCTGAATGAACCTCTTGCAGAACGGTAAGAGCTTCTTCCTCTGAAACACATCGGGCCATTGTTGAGAGGAAAGTCTTTCTGTAAAGGACTCCCGCCACTAGGAAGTAGTGAGCTGCTTTTATTCTGAAATTTTTCTTGTCTTTAACTGTATGATGATAATTTCCTGTTGATAGGTAAAGGATAAATGGGTCCATCCAAGAGGCTCGCTGGTCAACTTGCATTAAATCTCCTTCCTCTACTGCCGGACGGAAGAGTTCGGAAGTTGTGCCTCCTGAAGGTACCCCATGCTTGGAAAGAAAGTCGGCCTCCTCGTTCTCTGTTCTCGGAATATGTTCGATAGTGAAGCTCTTAAACCTGCCGATTTCTATCTTCACAAGAGCCAAATACTTTTTCAAGACTGGTTCCCTTGCTTCGAAGTTACCAAGGACTTGCGACGCCATTACAAGAGAATCAGTTTTGATGTGAGCATGATCGATTCCTAATTCCCTTGCGAGCCTCAAGCCTGCTAGCAGTGATTCATATTCAGCCTGGTTGTTGGTTACTGGAAAGTAGAACTTGATGGCCTGCTCCAGCTTGATTCCATTTGGATTGATGAGAACCACTCCTGCTCCGGAAGAACTTCTGCCTGAGGCACCATCAACATAGATGGTCCAAGCCAAAGGTGACCTTTCTGCCTGGTCAGAACTGGATTCTGGCATGTCAATCAGAAAATCTGCTAGGACTTGAGCCTTGATGGCTGTCTTGGGCACATAAGAAATTTCAAATTCACTTAGCTCTATTGCCCACTTGGCTAGTCTGCCGGAATGCTCGGGCTTCTCCAACACACCCTTCAAAGGTTGATCGGTGATGACTTGGATTGAATGTGCTTGGAAGTATGGACGGAGCCTACGAGCTGACATGACCAGTGCCAAGGCTAACTTCTCTAAGATCGGATACCGCGTCTCAGCACTCTTCAAGATATGGCTGACATAATAGATTGGAAACTGCTTTCTGCCTTCTTCCCGAAGGAGAACGGAGCTGACGGCCTCAGGGCCAACTCCTAGATACAAGAAAAGGATCTCTCCTGGCCTGGGGCTCTGAAGCAGAGGGGACGAGGTAAGCTGCATCTTTAACTGCTCAAAAGCATGAGAGCACTCTTCTGTCCACTCAAACTTGGACGCACCGCGGAGAGTTTTGAAAAAGGGGGCACTCCTATCTCCAACCCGAGAGAGGAATCTTGCAAGACCTGCCAGCCTTCCCCCTAACTGCTGAACTTCCTTCGGTGAACGAGGGGTAGGCATTTCAAGAATAGCTTTTACCTTGTCAGGATTGGGGGCAAGTCCCTCCGGAGTTAGGAGATGACCGAGGAACTTCCCCTTACTCGCTCCAAAGGTACACTTCAAAGGGTTGAGTTTCATCTTGTATCTACGCAGAGTAGCGAACGTCTCTGCTAGATCTAGCAAGTGCAGCGAAAACGATTTACTTTTAATCAAAAGATCGTCTACATACACTTCTAGGTTTCTTCCTTTTTGATGGTTAAACACACGGTCCATCATCCGTTGGTAAGTTGCGCCAGCATTCTTAAGCCCAAAGGGCATGACAAGATAGCAAAAACATCCATCGTTTGTAATGAACGACGTGTGAGGAACGTCGGGCTTATGCATTCTTATCTGGTGATAACCAGAAAACGCATCTAAAAAACTCATGTAAGAGTATCCTACCGCGGAATCAACTAAAGAATCTATCCGAGGCACGGGGTAGCAATCTTTAGGACATGCTTTATTAAGTTTTGTAAAGTCTACACACATTCGCCACTTTCCCCCTGGTTTTTTAACCATTACAACATTTGAAATCCAGGTGGGGTATTGCACTTCTTTAATAAAATTCGCCTTGAGGAGTTTTGCAACCTCCCCCCTTATTGGCTCTGCAAGCTTTGTTGCCACGTCCCTCTTCTTCTGTTGGATGGGCTTGCAGCTTGGATCAACATTCAGGTGGTGGCAAGCAACATCAGGATCCACCCCCGGCATGTCTTCTGCTGACCAGGCAAAGACATCCAGGTTCTTCAGCAGGCAGGAAATCAACTCGGCTTTTTGATCTTCAGGAAGCTCCGAGTTGATGGAGAGTTTCCTCTCCTCCCCTTCAGCAATGGGGACTCCTTGCGTCACCTGGGCAGGTTCCAGGTGAGCACCTTCATCAGCAGCAGCTTTCGAGCTGGAAGAGGCTTCTGCGGCTTCTGCTGGAGCAAGGGAAGCTTCAACCATGTTGACAGTGCGAACGTAGCACTCCCTTGCTCTCCTTGGGTCGCTCCTGACCCGGCACATCCTCCCATCGGCAAAGAACTTGATGGCGAGGTGGTAAGTGGAAATTACTGCTTGGTACTTGTTCAGCAGGGGCCTGCCGAAGATGGCATGGTAACTGCTGGGGGCGTCGACCACTATGAACTGTATCTGCTTTGTTGCCCCTCCAAGCTTTACTGGCAAGGTGACGCTGCCCTCCACCTCTTTCCTTTCTCCAGAGAATCCATAGAGCGGCCCCTCAGTGGAAAGCAGAGGCTTCCCAGTCCTCAGGGCCTCGAAGGTAGACTTGAAAAGGAGGTTGACTGAACTGCCCGTGTCAACAAGAATCCTGTCCACTGTGAAGTCTCCCAGCACAGCCTTGATAACAACAGCATCGTCGAATGGATTGGCTGTTTGCGGCAGATCTTCTGGACCAAAAGTGACGACCTCCCTTGGAGGAGCAACGGAAGAAGAGGCCACCTCTGACTGAGTGACCCTTGAAATTGAAGATTTCCGAGTTGACTCGGTCCCTGCTCCACCATGGATGAAGAAGAGGCGTCCCAGAACTCCCTCATCATCCGCATCAAAGCATTCCACTGGGACGTTGATCGGCCCCAGACGGCCTTCGTCCTCCACATCTACACACTCCTGGTAGGCCTCAGCTACCTCTTTGCCCTTCGAGGTGGATGGCTTCGACGAGGAAGGAGAATCCTTCTTGGTCAGGTCAATCTTGCCCTCGGCAAGCAACTTATCAATCAGCGCACGAAGGGCCTTGCACTCCTCAGTCAGATGACCCTTTTCCTTGTGGAATTGGCAGTATTGCGAATTGTTCCTCGGCTTCCACAGCTTCTGAGGCTCTTGCCTCTTCTCTTCTGATCTCCTTTGCAGGATCTGGATGACTTCGTCAAGATCCAGATCTGCAGGGTCCCCCATGGGACTTTCTTCATATTGGCACGGGGCAGGCAAGGCTGCCTGCTGGAGGATGGGAAGAGCCTGCAAAGGCACGGCGGGAGTGGCGGCCAACGGCAGTCTCTGCTCGTGAAACTGTTGATGGCCTTGGAAAGGTTTTTTGTTGCGGAAGTTCCTGCCTCTTTGGGACGGAGGCTGGAAATCTGGGCGAGGGGGCTTGCCATGGGAAGAAGAGGCGGAGGCATCCCTTCCTTCAGCCTTGGCTGTCAGGGATGAGACGTAAGTCGGATTGGCATTCTCCCCTTCTATGAAACGGTTGACCATGGCGATCAACTCCTGATAGGTCTCTGGATCCTTGGTTGTGGCTTTGAACTTCAGAGGGCCCTCCCGGAGGCCATGGATCAAGGCAACTTTGTAGTAGTCGGGGTTCACATTTCTCACCCCCTGGATCTCCCTCTGAAAGCGATCAACGAATCTTGCTACTGATTCGTTATCCCTTTGCTTGATCTCGAACAGGGCAGCTGGCCCATCCTTTCTCTTCTTCGAGGTAGCAAACCTCAGCAGTAACTGGCTACGGAGCTCTGCAAAAGAAGAAATAGTGCCCGAAGGCAGCTCGTAGAACCACTCTCTCGCTTGCCCCTCGAGAGTGGTAACCAACAATTTGCACTTAATTGCATCTGAGAGGCATCTCAACGCAACTGCACCCTCAAATGCCTGGAGATGAGCAATGGGATCTGTCGATCCTGAATAGAATGGGATGCGAGGCTCCCTGAAGTTGCTTGGAGCTGATTCCCATCGAATTCGGTCGACAAAGGGAGACGGGGTGTCAAATTCTGCAGGGTAGAAAGGGCGGACTGGAGCTGAGGAGTCCGCGGGCTCGGCGGACTGGCGATCAGCAAAGTGGAGTTGGCGGGCAGGAGTGCCCCTAGCAGCTTCTCTGAAGAACTCTCTGAAAGCAAACTCTTCCTCTTGAGGGCGCAGAGGAGCAGCGGACTGAGCAGCGTTCCGGGGAGTTGCTGACGACTGCCGAAGCGGAGTTCGGCGAGCTGGGGTCTGGCGGACAGGCGAGTCCGCTGGGTCCGCCGCGGCCTGAGGAGCAAGCCGCTGAGCCAAAGCAAGCAGAGCTTGGCTGATTGTGTCAAGACGCTGGTCGGTCTGCCGGCGAGACTGCTCGGCCTCAATGCGAGCTTGTTCTATTGCGTCCCAAAGGGAATCTTCTGAAGAGCTGGAGCGGTCTGAAGAGCGGGCTCTGCGGTCTGACATCTTTCGTCCGCTGATTTCAAAACACTACTCGGATCTGAAGGCCGCGTGTTAACTGTTGATGCACGAAAACACAAGGGAGGTCGAGCACAACCAGCTAACTGTTCGAACACGGGGGAAAAAGAGAGACTGCGAGTAGCGATCTACTAAGCGGATGAGGACTGAAAGAAGAGCAGGGCCGTGAACCACGGCGACAACAGACTTCGCCCGTCGCGGCCTGAATGCCTCTCTTGCGACGGGCTTTCTCTTGATTGAAGAAGGGTTTGGTTACAAGTGAAAGGAAAAGACTAGTGAAGCAGAGCAAAGGGGAGTCCGCAAGGCACAAGAATCGAGTCCGCAGCCTGTAACAAGTAGGCTCCTGGGTCCGAGTCAGCGTGCCCTGGGTGCACCACCTCCCCCCTATTTATAGGATAGGGGGCCTGCCCAAACGGGCAGGGCTAAAATAACCGGCTGCCCGGGGTACAGGAGAACCGGGCAGCGGTGACGGGAAGCAAAAAGAAAGAACACGCCAGTCCGCACAGAAGGGGCGGACTGGGCTCGCGAACTGGAGCTTCCACTGCTGCTGCCGGGCGCGGCCGCTGGAGTCTGGCGGCCTGGGCGGACGGGATACTGCGTCCGCCGCTGGAGACTTGCCCAACGCGCCGGCGGACTGAGCGGACTGGGCTTTGCGTCCGCTGCTGGAGTATTACCCTTGGCGCGACTGGCGACAGTGCCGGACTGGGCGGACGGCCAAATATTGTCCGCGCCTGCTGAATGGGGGCTTTTGG